>VSDK01026659.1:259728-279345 GCA_009767595.1 Symbiodinium kawagutii
GAGAATTCTGATATGTTGCGGGAACAGCAGAAACCATTTACTTTATCATTTGTCCAATGGAGTTTTTACCTGGCTAGTGTCAATTGCTAGCCAAGTAAAAACTCCGACATGGTAAAAAAGTTTTGCCGAAGAAGCCCGGGAGAATTCTGATATGTTGCGGGAACAGCAGAAACCATGTACTTGACCATTTGTCCAATGGAGTTTTTACCTGGCTAGTGTCAATTGCTAGCCAAATAAAAACTCCGACATGGTAAAAAAGTTTTCCTTGTCTAGAATCCCCTGTTCTTGACGTTTTTTCAAACATGACTTTTCGGTGAGCTTATGTCGGGCTGCTCTTGCCAGATATAGGGGCATATTGTTCCCATGTTGTCCCATGTTTGTTTTCTCAGATTTGGCACAACTGCTTAGCACCAACCGATTGACACCTTCCAGGGCCCACAGCAATCAGTACGGTCTGCTTCAACCTAGCTAGATGATAGTTGTTCTAATGCAACCAACACTTCAAGTTATCTGCATGACTGCCTCAATACATGCCCTCCCGGCAAGGACCAGGGGGGAATCGATAGGCCTTCGACACCAAATTGCCGCACGGTACGTGACGCGGAAAAAGGGTCCGCGGGACCACCCAAATCTGCAGGCTACAGACCGTTTTTGGGGCTTCGTGGCAAGGCCTGCCCCCAGACCCCCTTATCTCTCACTTCGTTCGCAAACAGCAACGAGCCAGCTTCTAAGCTGGCTTTCGTAATAAGTACAACAAATACAGTCCATACCAACAGTATCCAACAACAGAGGTCTTACATCCTATAACCCACATTGGGGTGTAAACAACCAAACAACCAAGAGGACATGAAAAACCAACACGTGTGGAGCACCTATCACGTGCCGGGAAGAACCCCCCAGTTTTACACCAGTTTGAAGCAGAGCTATAGTTGTGACTGCGCTACAGCCCCATGTCGTTGTCAGCGCGTCCTTCAAAAACACCGGCCCTGTGAACTGCACCTATCTATGGATGTCGTGGCCAAGGGCTGTTTTGGTGCCCCTTCCTTGCAAGATTGCTCGACCTCGTGCAAATGAAGACCCTTGGCCACAGCAGACAAACTTCCATTTGTAATTGTAGAACTATTCAATGCGCTGGCAATTGCAGGCTGAGAATGAGAAGTACAACCATCACATACCACCTAATGAGCCATCATTGAGCATCAAGGACTTTGCTTTGGATCCTTGCTGTTGGGCAAATAATTTGCAAGGCTTATCCGCTGCATCCATCACGATCCATGAAATCCTGCATGAGAACAGGCTGACATCGGTGACTTAGCATCTCCTTTCCAAGATATCCAGAAGCAGTTGCCCGTGTTTTAGCTCTCAGGCAGGCAACCCATCAGGCAGCTAACCAAAAACCAACCAGTCAAGCAAGATCCAATGGTAGAATCATCCTGGCCAGCGCCTGGTATTCAAAACGCAATGCGGGTCGCCCGAGCAGTGCTTACAAAAGGGAGACGTTCTATCAGCGTTATCCACGACAAATCAACCATTGTCTGCTAACCATCATTCATTAACCACTCTCCACCACTGCGAAGCACTAATCCCTGGTACAAGTACGCACTAATTTTGACCAAAATCGACCATTGCTAGATTGGCCTCATGGCCCTGCCTGTATCGACCAATAAGCCTCGTCATAGGCCGAGAAGTTGCTCCTGGCAGCTTGCCGATTTCACAGTGCTCCAGGCTTTTCCCATTTGAAGTGAACATACATATTGGGTGTTTCTCAGAATGGGAGGGCCAAAAATGATTCAAAAATGGATGGTTTATCATGAGTAGAAAAATCGTCAATGGTGGATGATTTGGAGATACCCCTGCATGGAGAAACCACCATAAGCCTAGTGATGCGAACGAGGCATTTTCTGATGCAACCATGTTGGTTGTAAGGATGGAAAATGATGCCTAAAAGAGCCACCGTGGGGGGTATAGAAGGATTGAACCCCAAACAAAATGCTTCGGACCATCCGATCTGCAGCAGGTGGGTCGGGTGCGGAGCAGCTTGCGCCGACGTCGGGGAATGAACCCCAAACAAAATGCATCAGCGGAGGTCAATTCAAAGAGCACGGAAAGGTCAACAGCACTGAGTGACACAACCCTCCCCCCCGTCCTTACAAAGTCGGTACATGTCTCGTTGTCACTCTGCCGCATGTGACCGCAGTGGGCAAGGAAGTTGGCTCCCCCGGCGCGGTCCCCACAGAAGGTGATGTCAAAGACCAGCTTCATGTTCTTGAAGTGCTCGGGATGGCAATTCTTAGTTCAAGAGAGTCGGAGTCTGGACAAATCTTGGATGCTTCAAGAGGTGTCTTCATCAGATCGATCTCTAACCCTGAGACAGTGAGGGGGAACTGCAGCTGGAGGTCTTCGGGATCGAAAACCTGTAAATCAAAGTCCCAATGTCGACCTCCTGTGGAATTGTATGCATGTTCCATTGGACTTTGCTGTCTGCGCATGACATCTACTAGGATATACAGACCACACCACCACCCGCACCACCACCACCACCACCACCACCAGCAGCCACAGCAACAACAATAGCAGCCACAACTACCACCACAACCAACTAGGGCACCAAGCCACGTCCCGCAGGCTGAAGAAGAACTGTGGCTGTCCCCACCTGTGGCTGGAATCAATGACTCCGCAAGCCAAAATACAAATGCGGGACCCAACCCAAACAGCACGTGCATGAACACATACACACATGTGTGCAAACCCTAACCCCCGCACATACACATTCGCATGCATGCATATACATGGGCACAAACGCGCACATGCATTGTACATAGGCGGCATGTGCACATGATGTACTCATGCTATACACGTGCATATCGAAGCGCGTGTGATACGTACCTGAAGTGCACTTCCAACAAAACAGGGAAAACCTTTGAATGCGAGGATTCCTGGAATGGGGACTGAAATACATGAACTGACCCTGCAAATCAAAGGTCCCAACTCCATCTGACAACGGCAGTGGTGAAAACGCTCATAGGTTGGTTCTTCTAGGGAACGACTTGGAGAAGCTAACAACGAGCCTTTTCATCATTGTTGGGTATCCATGGTGGCTTCAAAAGCACATTTCAGAGCTGGTATCCCCAAAACCTTGCAACATCCTATTTCCATGCTCAACCCCACCCCCTTGACAAATCGCTACCCTCCGGTCATAAACCTTCACCCATGATTGATGAACCCCCACTTTTCTCTGGATTCCGAGCTATCTCTCCCAAAGTGACGGTTGCCAAAGTGGCTTCCAACTGATAAACACCCAAGATTGATTCTGGGTCAACCACATGGCCATCTTATGTCATCTTCATCCATCTTCATCCACCTTCCCATGACCCCCACCACTGACTGCACCAAGCGGCTCCTCTGGTCTTGGCGCCTTCCCTGCTACGTCCTGTGGCTCCTCACCAGCGGCCCAGCTCCATACGCGCACGTGTCCTGCTCGGGGGTCCCATTCCGCTGCGTAGGTGCCGCCCTGCTGCGCGTTGAAGGCCGGGCCCGTGGAGCCCGCAGCAGCACGTTGGGAACAACCTGCGGCTGAAGCACTTGGGGAAAGCACCGCTGACCTTTGGGAAGTGGACAAGGGTAGTAGTGGTTGACCATGACTAAATTAGTAGTTGACAACTGGTTAGTAGTTGACCTTTGGTTAGTAGTGATTGGCTACTAAATTAACTAACCAATGGACCATTTATCGACCTTGGAGATTCCCGAACTTGAAAAAGTTTCAACAATGTGTCGATGAAGGCTTAATTAAAAAGTCCGCACCCATCTGTCTCGCTTAGGCATCTTAGGCAGTCCAGACTTTGATGCAGCTGAAAATCGGAACTTGAACAGCTGTCAAAATCCATGAGGAAGAAGCTTCATCGCTTCAAATCCTCTCACCACGACTGCCATCCCAACTTGCAAAAATTGCACGCTCATAGCCACAGGATCGGATAATCAAACAAGGGGCGTGGTTGGTGTTTGTAGCAGGTCCTTGTCCTGGTCCTGGCCCTTGCCACACCCCAATCTGGCCTTGGTTCATCCATTGATTCTCCGCCAGCACGTAGCAATCTGTTGCTTGAACTGAGGGCAGCTTCCCTTCACTCCAGCTGGCATTCCTGAGCCGTTGAAGCTGTCCGCAACGGATCGTGGGAAGTGGGGGGCAGGAAGAAAAAACGTTCAATGAACAATGGATATCCTTACTATCTATATAAATTTCAGTTTGGATGAGGAATAGCTGGCTATCAACAATTTGAATTAGAAATCTCTCATGGCAAAATATTGCAAAGGAATTTCTTATTAACCTATCTGTCTGACATCCTATCCTATCTCATCCGCCTGTGCGCAATGGGCCTGGGGAGGAAACCACAATGAAAGCTTGTGCGAGATTCAACGAATGAGCCGCCTACATCTAGAATCTATGCTCTCATTTGCCCATCCCAGTACGCACAAATGTACCATACATATACGCATATGGCATGTGAATGGCATACAAACATATGCAAACCCGAACCATTACAAAAGCATGCGCATGTGATAGACGCAAACAAAGGGAGCCTAAGCCTGACTGAGCACATTCGCACAGTCGGCATCCGCCCAGGTTCATCTGTTCACCAGCCACGTGGGCTTGGGAACAGCCGGGTTTCGAATGCAGAGCCGCTGAGACCTGGTGGCCCAGACCATCCGCTGGAAGCGAGCACCCCCTGTGACCAGCATGTCTAATGTAGGGAGTGCTTCGATGTGGGGGCAACCAACGATTTCAGGGCATTCGGTGTAGAACTTCCATGAACTTCCAAGTATGTTCCGAATTTCTTCAACCTCTTGATGACTCAACGGGGTGCTCGTCGTACACTAGGCATCGTCGACATGCTTTCTGAGAATGAGCTGTGCCAGGTTAGCTTGTCAAGGAGTCATTCCACCGGGATCTCAATGGGTTGGGGCACAACTGCAATCCCGATATTCATTTGTATTCAGCATGTAAATGCATGTGTACGAGTGACACCAGCATGAGGTTGCAAGTACAACTGCCAGGAAAGAAACACAGGTGAAGAATTGGCATGTCTTGTGCTGGTGATGATCGGATGTCCACCCACTTGCATGGTCAACACAACAAAACAGAACCGGTTGTCAAGCAGGTGCCCCCCCCAAAAAAAAGCAGCTGCATGGGCAATACGGAAACGAGTTGACAGCGTGCATTCAAGCGACTGGTTGCTTGTAAAAGAGATTTCACATCATCCACGCCATCATCACCAGCATCATCATCATCATCATCATCATCATCATCATCATCATCATCATCATCATCATTGACCAGGGCAACAAGGTCGTGACTAGTGTGAACCTCCTGCATCCCTCTGCAATCAGACTTATATAATCTCAACCACTGAATCTTGCAGCTGGTTTTGGCATCGGCATTTGCCGCGCGGCCTCGTCCTCCTCATGGACCCACTCGATGATGTCAAACTCACCCCATTCTGGCCATGGATGCGTCTCATCCTCTCCTGATGCTTGCCCAACTCTGGAACCCAACCATTGGGAAGCTGGAACTTGTCCGGCCCAGGGTTCCATGACAATCTTCAAATCTGAGTCGTTGATGGCTAATTGATTGCAATCGATGGTTACTTGATTGCTCACGAGCCGTACTTCATGGTGATGGAAATTGACAAGGAATGATCAGCCATGAATGATGCTGATGGAAATCGACAAGCAATGAATCTAGTACCGATACACTTGATTCACTTCATGATTTGACAGTCAAATATATTAACTTGACAGTTCACTAATGTCGACTATCTTAACTCATTAACATTCATTAACTCAACTTGTCATCCTTCCCCAAGGCTCCAAACATCCACAGGGCCGGCCACGCCCCGCAGCTCGCGGGCACGTGCCGCAGGGCCACCACGAAGAGCCCCTCGTCGTAGCGGCGCAGCGACTCCAGGCGGATGGACTTCCGGCCGCGGGCGCCGTGCGGCACCACCGTGCGGTTGTCCACCCCTGGGAAGCAACGGCTTGGGGTGTGGGGATGGGTGGTGGGTGGAGGTGATGGGTGGTGGGTGGTTGGTGGTGGTTGGAGGTTGGTGGTTGGTGATTGGTGGTGGGTGGTGGTTGTTCTTCATTATCTCCATTGTTTAGATGATAAATCAGCACCCCTGCAGAACGGAAACTCCAAACAGTAACCTGGAAATGAAGAACAATCATACGCTGCAGTAAGCATCCTAGTTGGTGCAGCCTCTTTCCAGTTTTGCATGGTTTGAAGTGCTGCCACTGCAGGCTGCCAGGAGGCAAATATCCAGACTGATTCAATGCTTGCGCTTGACCGCACTTTGAGAAAGCTTGTCGAAGCCATAGCAATAGCAGCAAATTTGAGGGATCATGCAGTGTGTGCGCGATGGTATGCAAACGTGTATGTAAAAGACATGCGTAAATTGTATAAATAACATTGACATGTGCTCAAAACGTGGAAATATATCTACGATTCTATCTACATCTTTATGATATGCATCTACCAATCTACTGTAAACATCTACATATATGATCATATATGTACACATCACGATGTCTCTATTCCTCAATCTATCTAGGCCTAACTCGGTCTAAATTTCTACCCTTCCTCAGCGGCCCACCCCTCACTCTTACCTGGGACCCGGCCTATGAAGACTCCCTGGGAATCGTTGTGGATGAGCTGTTCAGCGAAGGCTACCTGGAGGCAACCGGCCAGGATCTCACGTTCGCTTGTGCGCTTCCAACCGCAGCAGTATCTACCTGTGGTCTACGGTGGAGATCTGTAGCCTCTACCTATCCATCATTACCCATCTAAATTCATCATTGACCATCATTCTGAATATTCTATAATCATCTGCAAATGGTTTCAAAAGAGATTGCCAGGTATATCAGATCAGTATGCGGGCAGGCATGCAGGTAGACATGCAGCAGGCAAGTATGCAGTCGGCCTCCTTGCTGACGTAGTCCACGAAGCCGTGCGTCGGATCATCTGAGGTGATGAAGTCCCACCTCTCAAAGAAGCCGTCCTCAGCTGGAGCCACGGACGATGCCTAGGGAGATGGTGGATCATCCATGCTCAGCGCAATCCAGGAAGGCCAAGAATAGGGGGATGGTGCATCAAGCATGATCAAAGGATGCCATGGGATTCGCTTAACCCATGGATCCGCCTATGCTGTTGGAGGGCGTCCGAGATGCCCAGCCCATCTAGCAATGATCAGAAGGGGAAAAATCTGGAAACTGATCGTAACTGATGATTCAGAATGGTTCATGCATGTCAATCCCATTTCGCGCATTGGCGCCAGGCATCCATATAGTCCTCATGATGCCTGTACTCTGCCCCCAGCACACTGAACGCCCAGGACAGCACCAGTGCTAAGCGCAGCGATCGCAACACGGACCCCGACGAAGCGCCCATCGACCCCGATCTGACACTTTGAGCCGCTTGCAACGGGATGTTCTGCTGGAATAAACTGTGGGCAAGCACCCATCACTGGTTTGATTCCCCTGGGTAAGCTCAATACTGGTGATGATTTATGATGGCTGATGCTCGTTCATGATAGACTTGACGGTTTAATAATGGCGGCCGATCATTGATCATCATTATACCCTCAATGAAAAAACATGCTTTAATGAGTTGGAATTACACTTGATGATGGTTCTCACCATGACCACTTGATGGTTCATACGGCCCCAGAGCTGCCTCCGTTGAAGGCCAGCAGTTGGCTGTTACTCGTTGTGGTTTGGCCAAGGCAGTCCAGCTGAAGCCGTGAACCAGCACCAGTTGTGACCGTAATTAGCAGGTGATTTACCACTCAAACACCGTGGGAATCACCTGCTAATATGGGTAATTACCCTGCTAATATGGGATGATTCACCACCAGATGTGGATTAATATGGGTTCTCCCGGTAGCCGGCACGTGACAAATGAAATATCGAGAGATACGATGTAAATCTGGCTGCATCATACTGCATCGCCTTTCGAGGCGAGTGGATATAGATATGGGAATAGATTATAAACTAAGAATTGTTTGTAAACTAGGCAAACAGTACATGTGTAAGAATTGGTCCCGGCATTTGCGTGCCTTCTTGTCATATGCTTCGATACAGGAGTGCCCGTCCCAACGGGTGCAACCAAAAAAATCTAGGACCCATGCCTTTGGGAGAACCCTTGCGGTCATGAAGAACAGCTGAATGCAAGTGGCGGATTTTCTTGGTAGAATCTCTCTCTCTCTCTCTGAGTTCATGGTACCGCGTGCGACTGGCTGTTGATTTGAGATCCCCTCTTGTAACCGACCTATCTTGGACATTGCAGCCTGTGTCTACCTAGTCTGTCTTGTTACGCAACCACCTGTGAAGCAATCGCACATGAGTTGCTTGCCTTTGGCACCTTTTTTTCACACGGAAGCAGCGCGTTGGTGCACGACCTTGCGTCGCAGCTCACTCCACATCCACCGCCTGAAAGTCAAAAGCGTCATCCACCAGGACCTGCTCCGGGCAGCGCCCTGGGGACGCTTGGGGGTCATCAGTAGGTGCTCAAATGTGCTCAATGATGGCTTGATGATTGCTTGATGATGGTGGACATGGCAACTGTATTGGCTTAACTGGCGGTATCCCCTACAAAATCCACATGACCGGGGAAATCCTTTTCTGATGAGTTGACGTTGGTTGTAGCAATCATTCTTGAAAGCTTGTATTGACTTACCCCGGTAGCACAACCTCTCCGCCCAAAGACCATGCCTCAAATCCTCGCATGGGGGAATGAAGCATTGCTTCCTTGTTCTTTCCCTCCTCGCTGTGGGCCCAAAGCACGATCTCCATCCTCAGCTGACCACGTGCCAGGCTGAAACGTGGACCCCGTCTCCCAACATCGGTAGTGGTGGTGGTGGCGGCGGCGGCGGTGGAAATGATAACATGGTACTGCATTGCATAAGTACTCCCGATCATCATAATCGATACCATTATTTGTGTCAGAATTATTACATTCATTGCGTCGGTAGCGATTGTTCTAGTGATGCTGGCGATGAGGAGGATGAGGATCAGGATGGTGCTGCTGCTGCCTTACAAGACACCTACCTGAAGGATAGGTACAACCCGAAAAAATAACAGCATGCAAAGAAGCACTCACCAAACCCGAAAAAATAAGAGCATGCAAAGAACCACATCGCCCCAACTCCTGACTTCGACCTGTGGCAAGGCACATCTCTCTGACCATCTCGGGCAAAATGGCCTTTTTCACTTCCGTGTCCACCACCCAGGAGGGATCCCGGTTGGCCTCCTGGGACACGCGCCAGGGCTCGCGCTTTGGAGCCAACAAGTTAAGTGCATAAATTGGCATAGCAACCCCTGAATAGATGGAAAAGTAAGTCATTGGCATCAGCCCATTACCATCACCATCACCGTCCTCGTCGTCGTCGTCATCATCATCACCACCACCACCACCACCACCAGCGTCATCATCATCATCATCATCATCATCATCATCATCATCATCACCATCACCACCATCATCATCATCAAGGCGAACAAGTGTTTTATCTTCGAGGTGGCCATATGATTGTTGGCTCGCTTCCACTCAGGGCTCTGTTTGTGAGGGGCTTTGGTCTTGGCCCAGCAGCTGTCTTTCTTCATCTGGGTGTGTTCATGAGTCCTTGCACCCCCTGTCAGCCCTGTCAGACGAAAAACAACCAAATGTTGAGATGGGAACCATGTATATAAGGCTGATAATGGTATAGCAGGGGGGTCAAACGGTGTGAATATTCCAACTGCTTAACCAAGGTCCTGGGTCCCCAGTACCCTTTTTGTCTCTGAGTCTTGGATGCCTGGTTGGCGGCTTCAACCCCTCTGACAAAGACTAGCTACCCAACTATTCCAAATATGGGAGGAAATATGTAATTATGCACAAAAATCACAAAAATATGTTTCAAAAAACACCAAAATATGTTTCTCCGTTGTCAACCTGGCCATTTCTCTTGTGGCAGCCAGCTGGGTGACCAGCTCAGCCAAAGCGCCAAGAGGTACACTCGCTGATCAGCATCCACGATTACATCCAGGCCAAACACCTCGAACTGGCCCAGCTTTCCTTTCTCGGCAATGCCCTCCTGGCGGTGACCACAGGTGGCAGCTGGGTGTGCCCATTAGGTAGCAGGGTTGGTTGCTCATCACGCTCGTGCATAGTGGCAGGGGGGGGGTTGTAAATTGCGAATGCTAGAATTGCCATGCTGGCGAATGGTGGTGAAAACCGCTCCTGGCTGCGGGGTTTGCCATGATAATCTGAAAAAAATGGCGGAAATTGTGCAGGAAATCCCCAGGAGTCCTGTGGCTTTTCCCGCCAGTCAGTAAAACAAGGGGCATGGCGGGGGCGGCGGCTTCAGTTTCCTCATCCATCACCAAGCCAAGTTGCCACACAACACCTTTAAGGCAACTCATAGGATGGATGTAGCTGCTAAAGCTACTTGAATCCACACATACCTGAACCGTGGTCAACGGTTGAAGTGCTTGATATTTTTTATCAAAATTCAGCTATCAACCCATTGGACCGCATACCCTCTAGTTGCAATAAGCATCATTGATCAGTTGACAATCTCTTGGATCCCCATGGATCTCCATCCGCAGCTGCGTTGCCTTGATGCCCAAGGTGATCTCCATGCAAATGGACTTCACTTGCTGCCAGAAGTTCAGACGGAATGCTGGGATACCGTAATTCTCCTGCAAATACCTAGCCAGGGTGGCATCTGTTTGTGCTGACTGCCCATTTGAGAATATGGTTTTAGAAAAAACACACAGATATATATATATGTAAAGACATATTCACATACATAGGCATTAACCATTTACAAATACATATACATATACGTAAAAAAAACATTTACATATGCCTATACATTTACATTTTTATTCACATATACATGTACACATACATTTACATATACATATATTGTTACATGTGTAAAACAAATACAAATACATATACATATACAAATACATGTACAAATACATATACATATGCATTTACATATGCACATAATATACATATACATTTACATATGCACATACATATACATATACATTTACATATGCACATACATATACATGTAAATATACATATACATATGTATGTGTGTGTGTGCATGTCTGCATGTATGTTTGAATTACACTAAACATGCAGGTACAAATGTACGGATGTCAGCGTATTTTGTGCGCGTAGTGCTATGCATATACAGCACATGTGCATATCTTTATGCAAAAGGCGTGTGTTTGTCTGCATTCCTCTACTTTTCCAAAGTGCCAACATGTGCGAGCTTGCGCGCCTCCATCATGGGATTGTCCATGAGTGGGTGCCCTGAACCATCCCAAGACCATCGATTCGATTGGGGAAACTACATTTTCATCGATACAGCTATGTATTTGGTGATTGGATGATGGGGTGTTGAACCCAAAAACTAGTACCTACATGTACCTACCGCAGTAAATCATCCACTTGTTCAGCTATATCAATTTGTTTTTTTGGTCCATCAGCGTGGCACGCAGTGGTCCATGAATCATGGTGCCTACAATCAACCAACCGTTTAGTGCAAAGAAATTGAAGCATGGCACGTGCACCTGACCTAAACTATATCAAACCCCGGCATTTGTTCGGCAAAGCTTGCACGACATCATGGATCCATGTGGATTTTGAGGATTTGCGACTCGCCTGCATGCCAAACACCCGGAAGGCTTCCATGACTTTTTCGTAGAGGTTGAGTTTGGCGGTCACAGCTCTATGTGACCACCCCCCATGCTACCCACAGCGCCTGTCCAACTCTTCCAGTGACATCAGCTCAGCCGCCGCGGTCTCGGAGAAATTGTCCTGTTTCTTCTGAAACTCCTGCAGTCAACTTGCTGCACATCCAGCTGCTGGCTCAGTTCTCTGCACTTTTGCGCCCAGGGAGTCAGGGGGAAGCCACAACAATAGTGCGCTTACGAGTGCTTGGCAAGCAACCCTGGTTAGCAATGAACGGTGGTCGCTCATCTGCTTCGTGATGGCTAGTTGTTGGTCCCGATTGTAAATGGTCATTGGTCGATAGGATTCATATGACATGTTGGTAATGAATGGTCTTGGGCGGCCCTCATGGCATATCCACAAATCATGCACCCTCAAAATCGATGTTGTGCTTGATGTTATTTGGAGATCGTTGGGAGCCTTTGACCCCCGATCTTGGAATCAGCCGGCTCAGCTACAGGCCGGTGCGAACATGCCCAAAGGAACAGCGCTGCAACATACATCGCTTGCAAGAGCGTCTCCAACACAAAGAGCCAAACTCCAATCATATATGTATATGTATACATGTTTTATGTGTGTGTGAATACTTGAATATCCATAAATAGAGAAACATATGTATATATAGATATATATATATATCTATCTATCTATGCGTGTGTGCACGTACACGCATATCTAGATAAATATCTATCTATCTATCTATCTGTCTATCTATCTATTTATCTATCTATCTATTTATCTATCTATCTATTTATCTATCTATCTATTGATCTATCTAGCTATCCATCCATCCATGTATTAAATTATCTATTTATGGTGTCATCAATTTATTCATCCATTTTTTCACTTATTTATTAATTTATTGATTTCTCTCTCTCTCTCTCCATCATTTATTGATTTATCATTATCTATTTTTCATTATTCTATCGATTTTTATTTCAATAATTGAATATATATTGCAATAGAAAGAATCAAGATCCACACCCAAAAAAGCTGCTCAAGTTACAAAAAGCATAATGGCAGTACACACCTCAAGTGATCTCCCGAGTGCTCCAGTCCTGCTCCGTAACATGTCTGAAAAGATCTTCACGATTGAATTTGTTTTCGTCATAGTACTGACCACAGCGCTTGATGTAGCCGAAGTTGTAGTGGAAGACCAACAAAGGATTGGTTCTTGCGACCAGCATGTAAATCCGCACGGCAAACTTCCGGTTCTCAAGCAGCATGGGGTTCCTGAGAGCTGGTCGTATCCTCAAAGGGCCTCACCTTCTGTAATCGAATGATCGATTGCTCTACAGTTCTTTTTTGAATCAAATTGCTGTTCTAGGCACCGCCTGCATTGTTTCCAGAGCAAAAAAAAATGCTCACAATCTATTCGAAGCCCAGACGTGATTTCATTGGGACACATGTCCACCCACATCATCCTGACAAGCTTAGCAGGTGGCTTCGCTCAAGAGGACTCCAACCAATCAGGTGGCTCAACACGGGGCCAGGGTCCAACTACATGGCTGCGGGTCAAAGCTTTCAGGGCTTCGCTCATCCAATTTTGGGCACCGGCACATGGAACATACACATCTTGGCTCTCATCCCCACAGATCTTGCCTGTTTTGCTCCTGGTTGCTACAGGTTCTTTGCTGAAAAAGTTTGGTATCTTGCCTGTAGTTGTTTCAATTGAAAAATCTGTGCAGGACATACCCGGCAGTTCACTCTGAACCACCATGTGCAGGGCACCAACACCATTCCACCAACCAAGCATCACCATGTACTCTTGGATGACTCCATGATGCCTCGGTGTGCGCACCATTCGGGTCAAGGAAGGTACCCCTGAGTGGGGAGCATCGCTGAACCTGTGGACACATCACGCGACGCCATGAGTCAGTGCTCCCAAGAGTCGCACCCAATCTGCCAACCACCAACATCCATCATTATTAACCACATGAAGAAAGGCAACAAGGGCACATTGACAAACAGAAGCTACCAACCATTATCACACACCATCACGGTACCAGTGGCCCATCCCCCCATTGTATTCAGCTTCGCTGCGCAAAATCTCTTTCTTTCCTTGGAGAGCAGCTAGCAGCAACCGCGTCACGTTGCAAACTCAACATCTTGCGCTTCAGTCGGACAGCCCAGAGGGATACAGAATCACGAAAAGCGAGATTGCGCTTTTGATGTCCAGCTATCGTGTGATAGCAAGCTACATTGCCACATTTAAGGCATGATATGCATAATCCAAATGCTCGGGATGGTCGCAATTGTTTTGGCTATGTAGCACTGACATGGTCCACGCCATTTCTGCATTATCACCGGCTGCCAAGATTCAATGGAGGCTCCTTTGGATCGAAGACCTCCACGTTCTTACACCTGACAGGCTGAGTGATCCCAGCTGCAATCAACTCTGGTTAGGCACTCCTGGTAGCTCCAACTTGCTCCAGAAACCAACAGCCAAGTCAACGATTGGAAGCGCCCAAAACTTATGGATTGGACCTGGTTGGAACTTCCTTTGATAACAAATTTGACACCTTAAAACAAGGCCTTGGGATTCGAAATTGTCGGTTGAAGCCACTTCCTTTATTCAATACCAATCGGTTTACCAATCAAAACCATTAATCAATGGTTCCACATGGTTCCACTACGAACCAGCCACTATTAGATACTTTTAGTAATCACCAACCATTCTGAACAAGACAACTACCCGTCACTCCTTCAGCGGCTGGACCACTTTCCGGCGCAACCACCGCTGGCACCTCGTGCGAAAGGGACGCTCACGCGAGTCCACATCGGATATTTTGGACACCTGGGTGGCAGCGGAAGCACTTCTGAGCTTTTCCGAAGCTTTGGATTCAATATGAGTCGCTGAGAAAGGTTGAGAACTGTTGATTTTTAATGGTGAATCAATTGGTTGGGATGGTCAATTGTTTATGGCCAAGTCTCAGTGGTTAATTACTGGTCGCTATTTCATTGCCAATCAATAATGATAGATAACAAAGATAGCCCCCAACAGCCATCTTTCATCCTGTGTGGATGCCGATGAAAATGCCTCAAAAAACTACCTCTAGCAATATCCCTGATGAACGCCAATCACGAGGTTCACAGAGCAGCCAATTGATGCCAAAGCTCAAACCGTTTACCAGTTGGAATAACCACTGTCAATGGTCAGTACTCCTTGCTGAGTGCTCGGTATAGACCTTCCCCACCTTACTGAGTTCCCCCACCAGGATGATGCCGCGGCCCATGGCTTCTGCATTGGGCTTGTAGATCCATTTCCTGAAGGCACCCAGGGAACCAGCACTCTGAAACCCATGGAACTTCCACCGCAATGGGACCAGCAATGGGAGATCCATGCTGCCAACCCCCTTTGTTTGATGATTGGTCAGCTGTTGAATGATAAAACTTGTGGTGGCTGATGCCTTGAGATCTCCCATTCCGAAAATCTCGTGCTTCCAAGTTTGCTGGGCACCTTGTCTGATGGCATGCTACTGGATCAGCAAGAGGGACATGACCATATATGACCTTATCATGATCAACACTAGCGATATCTTCAAGACAGCTCCTTTGGTGCACGTTTAAGAGCTGCATACGTTTTGCCGTGTCTTGGTGTTGGTAGCTGCAAAACACCCACGCAGGGCAAAAAAGTGATGTGGCCTTCAACAATCCGCATCATGCACGACCAACCCACCAACCAACCCACTATTATTGGATCGAAACAGTACCCTTGCAGCACGCATGTGCTGACGCATGAGGATTACGACCTATGACCTCATGTTTCGATATCTTCCACAGCTGTACAAATCCCAAAATCTCCCTCCAAAGGCACATGTTCGCACATCGGTTCACCTGAACCACCTGGCCTCCCCCTAAATCCCAGAACCAAGCGGCTTGTGGGGATTGGATTCCGCATGCCTTTTCCACTGCTCCTCAGCATTGCGCCGGGTTAGGTGATCTGCAGGAGCAGCCAATGCAGCCAACGAAAAGAAACGGGGGCCATACACTTTTTGGTTCAAAAAATCTGCAAAAACCCTATGGGCAACTCTTCCAACTGCCACCGCAACAGCACTCATTCCCTGTTCCCGCGCAAGCTCAGGCACCAAGTCATCTGGCAGGGCAAAGGTCAGGGGGTACCAAGGTGGCGGAAAGTTCACGGGGATGTCTCTCTCAATGCCTGGGGGCTGATCTCCAAGCGCAGTTCAAGATCCCGAAGCCTTCTGAGTAGTGGCATCCGGCTATGCCCAGCCTACTGGGTTTGCTGAAGAGCTGATGTGTACATAATATTTAGAATACCTCCTACATTTAGACTGTAATATGGATTTGCTTCTTGCCCAGCAGTAGGTCGTTTCCCTACTGTTCGGACTTGTCATTGGTATATACTCAATTGCTCACCTCAGCTTAAGTTGCAATCACTGCAGGTAACCATCTCGATCGTGCGAGACCCATGATTTGCTGAAAACCATTGTAAAGCTACCCAGGAGAAGCATCGGTACAGATTTGAAACATGCTGATCCTTCCTCACAACTAGTAGCCATTTTCAACCTGTGACACGTTATATATCACTATCAACTACAATATGAATCACCATTGACCACTACCAAGCACTCTCTCTCTCCATCGCCATCCCAAAGCACTATTCACCTCTAGTAACCACTGCTGGCCACTACTTTTCAGCACCCGCGTTACACAGCTAACGTTCCGGGATGAAGGCATCCAAGTGACATCTCTCCCGAACGAGCTCCAACATACCCACCTGGCAGCCGCAGGAACACATGGAACACACATCCAAGCCGCATGGCAGCGCACAAAATCCGGGGACCTAAATTTGGGTGATTCTGAAAGTAGGGTATCCCCAAATCACCCATAATCACCCAATATCATTTGTTAATAGTGATAAACCAACCATTTTGGGGGGTTCCCTATTTTAACAAACAGCCATTTGTGACCTGAATGGCGCCATTGAATACCTCAAAACTTTGAAAAGGATCAAATGATCGCTTAGCTGACTTAATGGTCTGGAAACAACCTTTGTGGCCACTGCACCACCAACATCGCCGGATCGCCACTTTTGGGGGTCCCCCACCTATCCCTACCTTACCCACCAAAACCCCACTGGTCCATACATGTGTGCAGCGCCGGCGCGCCTTGGTGAAGTGATGCACTCCACTCAGTCGGTTGACAAGACCGCGAAATTTCAAGGTCGGAGCGTGCTCGATCATGTTCCTTCCACCGCGACAGGGACATTGTTCACTCTGACTTTGACATCAGTGACTCCTTAAATAGTTGATACAGTTGTGGCTGTCAACCATTCCACCGCATTTTTTGGTGATCAGTTCAATAACCAGTTTTCAAAAGTGACCAAACAGCCTCCCTACAATGGAACCTGCAAAAATCAAGCCGACAGCTCGAGAGCTTAGTGTGAAAATAGTATAAGGAAAGCGCGACCTGCAAACCACTTCCACGGCGTGGCACCACCAGTAGCTGGCCACCCAACTAGCCATATCAGCGTCTACCACAGCTGGAAGTTCTTCCAGTCAGATTGACCCACTTTGGGCCCAGCCTGCTGGATTCCCAAATGAAGATCGGCGCAATCTCCTCACGCGGCTTCACCACTTCTAAAGTGCCATCTGCCTGCTTTTTCAAAGATGGCACTGGCATACCTCAGACTGCTGCGCCCTGGCAACATGGCTGGAAAAACGTCAGTTCATGAAGATTTTTGCTCCTGGTTGCTACAGGTTCTTTGCTGAAAAAGTTTGGGATGTAGGCTACAGATATGGGATCTTCCGAGGACTGCACATTCAAAATGAAGATGTTTCGGAAAATTCTTTGGCAATAAGTTTCTTTCATACAAAATGGGCCCACTATGCTCCGATTCATGTCCAAAACACCCCATAAATCACTTTCGTTTGTGATGGTACACCAAGGACGTTGGGTAGATGCTTTCAAGATGCCCGTGTTTTGCAAACCAGCAATCGCCACGACCAAACTGACAAATGCTGCCAATCCAGCAATCTACTTGATGAGTCCAGCAAGGTGACATCCAGTGATCTCTGCAGCTAACAATCGTTGATGAATAGCTACAAGCAAAAAAATGCATGCAGCGTCTATGCGCGCCTACACCTGCTCAGAAACCACCTGCACCGGCTTGGCCCATGGCTGCCCGTTGTTGCCTTGCCACCAAGGGACCCATGTAATCGGTGACCTGCGCCAAGGACTCTTCTCTGCCTGTCTTGGAGTCCACTGTGCAGGTCCAATTCAGTTCCTCAGCGAGAGAAGCTGAAAATGATCAGCTCCCGTGGGGATAACCATGGCTCTCAGCCATCTACATGGGTTGACTACTTGCCATGAGCCATCTATATGACCATCAACCATCAACCAGCTTCAATTCATCGAAAAACCATGAGAAAGCGGGACCAATTCTTATGGGGTCTCTATACCTGTATGGGAATATGTGTAGGGCTAATCCCAGTGAACCTGTTGAATGACCATTCCTGTTGATACTTCATGACTAAAATGCCAGAAATGCCGATCATATCAAGATCGTACATCATCCAAATTGCTGACCATACGAGTAGCTCATATCAGATTGGAAAGCTAAACTGTTCAGTCCGTGGATCGGACATTGCTTGCGAGCGTTGACGGGATCGGGCATGCCACTCTTCCATCAACAGCCCATCAACCCACAGCTGAGCTGGATCCCGGAACCATGGGCGAGCCTTCAGTGTTAATGAGTTGTTTACCGTAATGGTTGCTGAAGGGTTATTGGCCGTTATTGGCTCATGACATCGGTTTATGGTTATTTCATGGCCTGGTTTCATGGCCTTGTCTTTCGCATGGAACCGATACCGAAACCTGGGGAAACTCGTGGTGGGAACGACATGGCTCCAACTGCTCCAAGGTTCACTGAGGACGGGCTCCAGCAGGTCCACAATGGTCTGCGGGTTCTCTGGGGAGATGTAGTACTGACATCCTGATGCCACGAGGGCCAAAGATGGTAAATGACGATAGTTGACGATACATCTCTCTCGGTATCTGTCTATCTGTCTATCTCTCGGTATCTATCTATCTGTCTATCTGTCTGTCTATCTGTCTATCTATCTGCGTCCCTCCCAGCCCACCGTGGGACCCACGTCTCACTCCAAGGTTCTAAGCTTCGGCTTTACGAAGCCACCGCTGTTGATGTAGCTGGCGAAGTCGGGCTCCGTCCAGCAGAACAACGCCTCCGGTGGCACGTAACCTGGCGATGTGAGGTCCGCCAGGGTGGGTGGCTGGTTGCTCGCTGGGTTGCTTGGCTGGCCAACAATTATTCAACCATAGTAGGAAAATAAACTAACAGAAAATTGAATAAGGGAATAAACTAGGAATATTGGCCATAAATTAGGAAAATTAGCCTATTCAACAGTGACAACTGTAAGAGAATAGTAAAAAATAATAACCAACAAACAAATTGTAACTGGGGCGCCAATTTTATAATGGATCTTTGGGATCAGGCTCCAGGGTGGCACACGGTCAAGCTGAGGCGTTGAGCCGAAGCCTTCCCCAACTTCAGAGCGTCCTCTGCCCTGCTGTCATGGTTGGAAAAGTGAGATCGGCTCATAGCCATCATGACATCAACCTCTGGCCCCTTGTGACCCTGATCAAGCTGCGGGCAAGTCGGCTGACCCACCCAGAAACAGATGATCTGCTGCTTGTGGTGGTCAAACCCATGTACTCCTTAGCCCAGCCATGCTTGGGGGGTCACCCATCGCAGCATCCCTGGCGTTCCAACGCCACGGCTGCCTGGAAAACGGGGGTTCTTCTCAACTGCCCGGCGTGTCCAGGGGTGGTTGTCTGCCAGCTCCTGTGCA
>VSDK01026659.1:279362-292099 GCA_009767595.1 Symbiodinium kawagutii
CCTCCTCCACTGGATACTGCCACTCCTGATGCCACAGGAGGTCCGGTCGGTGAGTTCGGAGGATTCAAAGTCAATATTTGAAAAATGGACATGTTTAGAGTCTGATCTGGGGATCTTGGGATGGTCAGATTTCTTGATCTCGGGATCTTCATATGCTTATGTGCCACAAAGATGTTGCGATTGACCCATCTCCAACTGCGACGGCTAACCAACTATCGACTGTCCAGTACCACTAGCATCTCAGCATCCCATGTAGTCAAAGCCTTGCACCATCCGTTTTTGTGGCTCGTCGGTAGGTATCCCTTCTGGCTTCCAAAGCCAAATAGCGCAAATAGGTACCTGTGAATCAGGGGCTCCTCCCTCTACCAACTAAGTGTTGGAGGACATTCCGATAGGCGCCATGAAATTGGTGCTGGGCCTCCCTCCGAACCAGTGATGCTCTGCCAACTCCGGGCACCCAAACTCTAAATCCACGACCCAAGTAGATTAGCATCGGCTGCTGGCTACCCGCCAATTGTTTATCATGATGAAGCCATTTGACAGTTAAACTATGTCCCCGATTCATTTTACTCGTCATGGACCGCTGGATTGGTTGGTCATGTCGGCAACTTGATGCTCATTGCAGATACTCATTCAACAAAAGGAACTTGAGGGACGGCTCAGCCAATAGTGGAATTGTAGAGGCTACTCCCAACCAATCTTGCAACTCATAGCTCTTGGCCATGCATCTCGCTTGTATAGTTGCATATAGCATTTTCTAATGACTATATGCTTGGCCTGTATTCACATGAGTGACATGTCTCGGTCATTACAAGCAACTATTAAGCAGCACTAACGATGCATTCAGCATTCTTAATCGCTATTGGCTATGATTGACCAATATTAACCACTGGTCGTATCATATTGCCGGTATTCTTCATCATTGAGACAAATCTAATGTAGATCTCCGAACCATGCGTTCACTATTCAATAGGAACTCAATCGGCTCTTTTCATCCAAAGGCGTGAGGTGTCTCTGGCCTGCTGCTGGATCTTTACAAGTGCAGGCATTGGAGAATTGGCCAGGCTATGTGACAAATGGGCCTGGGTGGTCTGAGGGTAAAGCTTGAGAACATGAACCGTTTCGACATCATTCCTAAGGCTCAGGAACTCAATCGGCTCTTTTCATCCAAAGGCGTGAGGTGTCTCTGGCCTGCTGCTGGATCTTTACAAGTGCAGGCATTGGAGAATTGGCCGTCCATCCCACTGCATCCACTCTCAAGCGGTCTACCATAGCCCTGGCCATGCTGTTGCTGGGATCTGTGCATCCAGCAGATATATGGTCCTCTTCAGCACCGTAGGGTACTGCTCCAGGAGCTGGGCGATCTTCAGCTTGGTCTCTGAGTGCAGGTGATAGCTGCGCGTTGCAATGGTAATCTCCTGGAGATATACCTCCATCACTTTCGCCGACAGCCACCTGCCTCTACGGCGAACGAAGTCAGGATCCTCGAACCTCTGCAGCAAAAACGTGGCGCCGCCAGCCCTCAAAGAGGCGAGATCGTAAGGAACGATCCGCCCTAAACGGGCCGTAGGAAGTCCAAGTGCTTTCTGCAGAGCCTGAAACTTTCGTCGCAGCGAAGCAGGTGACTTGTTCCACAGCAAATCGTCCTGATTCAAAGTGCCGAAGGTCGCCTGTAGCAATGCCACCACATCTGCAGGGTCCACGCGAGCAGATTGATGTTTTGCTCCAACTCCTCTTGTCTTCGGCTGATGGATGAGGACCAAGGCAAACTCTTGCCCGGGAGCTCCATCAGCTGGTAGGATAACATCGCCTCTCTTCGCAGCCAGTGCCTCGCCTACTCGCATCAACCCAGCCCAGGTCATCATGAAGATGGCAGCCTCACGCGGCCAACCCCAAAGCATCGCCAGAGTTGAAATGGCCAGCAAGATGCTCACGGGCAAAGCTGGATGATGTGTTCTGGGCTCATCCGCTGCCCAGGCAAAGGCAAGGTCCCAAGCTCCTATCATCTGACGCCTCAGGGCGGGGCGCCGGGCAGTTATCCCATTTATCGTCTCTGCATAGCGTCCATACGCTTTCCCAGAGTAGTACTGCTCCTTTCCATATCGAACCAGCCACTCACAAATCTTCTCAGGGTTCGGCGTCTCTGCATCGATCAGCTCGCCAAGGGTCATCCCAGCCGTGCTGCAAAGCCAAGCTCCGAACTCATCCAGAAGAATGTCCCTCCTCGTCCTGGTCTGTGCCTTCACAGCACGTCCAGCCACGAGCTCGACACCCTGCCTACGCTGAGCACGATGCAGTTCATCCTTTCCCTGTGCAGTCAGTGGCATGGCAACGGCACCGTGGAACAGCGCTCCGAGGGCAATGGGCTGCATGACATGGAACGTGGCTGATCCCCTTACTTGGTACTTCCCCCTTACTGAACCATTCAACCAAGGTTGGCAAGCCGTGAAGAGGAGGAAGGCACGCAGGGTAGGTAGGGACCTCAGACAACCAATGGCCATAAGTCCAAGGCCTACCACAGCAAAGCCAAGTCCAAAGGTGAGAGCCAGAGTACGTGCCACTGAGAAACATGAAACCAGAGACCCGAAACCGTCACCAGCCGCACCAAAGTCCACAGAAGCTCCTGGTTGGAAGAAAGAGGCAAGGACGACAAGTCGAATCCAAGAAGCAGCCACTCGAGAAAGTCCAAGCGAGTGCAAGTGTTGGAGAGCCCTAAAGTCCAAGAGCTCGGAAAGAGATCGGCTGTCGGTTGGCCCAATCTCGGCTTCTCTGGAGGGTCCATCTGCAGTGTTGAGGCGAGTTGGGGCAAAGCCCAGAGAAGGGTAGAGTCCACCGGCAATCTGCCATGCCGCTCCTCTCTTCAAAGTCGGCTGAAGCGCCTTCGCTGAACTCCTACCTTTGGCATGGGAGCACTTCGCCACCCTGCTGTCGAGCAAAGTGGTGAACCGACAGTCGCCACCCTCCTTCGTGAGCTTCTTCAACAGGGCTACATACGCACTGGACTCAAGGATGTTGATGTGCGAAGCCCTCCTCCAGTGCCATGCAAAGTCCTCCTCCCAGTCACCAGAAAGTAGGAGGTCATTGGCGACGACAGACTCAATCCCGGCCACTTGCATCTGGTTCTTCTCTTTGGTCCCCTTGACTCTGAGACCAGCTTCAAAGCTTCGTGCAAGATGCTCTGCTAGACCTGGGGTATAGATGGCCGAAGGCTTCGTCCAGCGACCCTCTATGCGCAAGTGTTGGTGTCCTCCAGGGCACTTCACGGTGAGCTTCTCCATGTCAAGGCCCCACCCTATCATCCTGAACTCCTTCTTGTGTGGGGAGCCAAACTGGCAAGAGGCTATGATGGCCTCAATGAAGCCTTTGCTCTGCAGCAAGAACCTCCAAGCACTCAGCCAGGCCATCTTAGAAAGACGAGGCTGCTCTCCAAGTGCAGGTGCGTCACAAAGTCTCGCATACCAGAGAAGGAAAAGGCACCTGAAGGCAATGATGTTCCCCTGCAAGGTCTTAGGGCAAAGCCGGTCGAAGCCTTTTGGTTCTTTGTAGCTTCTGACGCATGGATGGGCAGCAGCACTGAAACTCGTGCAGACAGGCTCGACCATGATGGACCTCAAACGACCCGTCCTGAGCATATGACATAACCACTCGATAAGTCGGAGATCACGGATGTCAAAGTGGGGCGAATCACTCAGCTCAATGGGCGCCATGGCCCAGAATCCTCTCCTGCTCAGAGCCTTGGAAACCGACCCAACACCTCCGCAGATCTCCACGAAGTCAAAGACGAACTCAAGACCGGTCGAAGGCCTCTCCACATGCTCCTCAAGCTCATCCTCCAGGTCAAGGTCACCCAAGGCCCGCCGAGTCTGGCGGAAAGGCGGATCAAGCTTGGTATAGGCGCCCTTCTTGTCCCCTCCAAGCCACAGCACACGTGCTATCCTCTTTGAGATCCTTCTGGACACCACAGCACCCTTTCTCATAGAGGCATCCGTGGCAAACAACTTTCCCAAGTAGTCGGCCGACACATCAGTGACCGCAACCAGAGAAAGGACCGAAGCTAGCACCAGCTCCTGAGCTGTAGACCTTGGAAGCTCGAAGATGTCGGGCAGTTTGGTCTCCTCCTCACCGGCAAACGCATAGAGCTCGTTGATGATACACGTGAGGCATCGGCGATACATGAAGATGGAAGTCCAGTTCCCTGCCAGCCTGGTGCTCATAGCCGACGAAATCACGGGCAGCTGGGCAACACGCAGGGTCAAGAACAGCATCGCCATCCTCTTTTGCAAGGGGGCACCCACAAGCGTGACGCCCAAGGACCTGGTTCTTGATGAAGCATCAACCTCAGCACCGACTACCTTGAAATGAGAGCTGCCTTTGATATCCTTCTCGGGGGAGCCCAAAACATCATGCTTGTCGTACTGGGCGGTGGCAGCTTTCATCTTCTTCACAGCATCCGTCTGTTCCGGCAGCAAGCCAGGCTCCTCCACGCTCATCAGGAAGACGTCATCGATGACCAAGCCCTGGTATGCTGGACCAGCAGGAAAAGGGTGATGGCCCTTTATCTCCTCATCGGGGACCAACAGCCCAGCATCCCGCAGTAGACTTCCATGAGCAGAAAGGGCAAATTCAACCCCCAGGTGGTCGCCTTGAAGCAAGGACTTGAAACATGGGTAATACCCGGTTCCATCCACAAGCAAGCCTTCAGGTGAATGACCAAGGCGATCACCTCGAGCCAACCTATCGGATCCACGGCCTCCATCAAGTAGGTTCCCCTCCTTGACCAAAACACCAAGCTCAGGGGCAGTGAAGGCGAAAGGGGTGACATTCGTCTTGGCTCGTGCGGGTGTCACCCAGCTCTGGTGGTAAAAGTCCTTTCTGTCGGTGATGGCGCCATAGACGGTCTTCCCTTTTGGCACATGGATGCTGCAGATGAGGTAGCCACCAGGAAGGAAACGGCTGGGTCCACTGATGGGGTACTCGATCATGTTGGCAAGTCGCCTGTCTCCAATTTGACGGTCACAGCTTTCATCTTTCCTGGAATTGAAGATGCGAGTGAAGCTGTCCCTCTCTGGTTTTTCCTTCGTGAGTCCAAGAAGTCCAAGGCTGTCCCATTTCCGAGCTAGCATGAGGTACTGTTCACGAGGCTCACGCCGAAAGTTGGGACCTGACTCAAAGTCCACCTCCCCACCATGATGCAAGATCTTGGGCTCCAAGTACGGCAGGTAGAGCTCATCTTCCAACCACTCGTCAAGATGCCACTTGCCACGTCCAACCAGCTTCAAACGTTCCGCGTCCAAGGACGAGTATGGCTCATAGGGCACCGAGGGCAAGTCATCATGAGTGGCTTTTCCTACCTTGTTCTTTTCTAAGTCCTCGGGGCCGGCCGTGTAGCTCTTGACATCAAAGTGGTGGTGGCGCTTGGCAAAGGTCTCCAACTGCTGCAGCTTTGCAATGAATTCCAAACCTGACCTTCCAGGGACCAGGGAAAAGTCCAAAGCACCTGGCTGATCACACGTGGTCAAAAGCGCCCAAAGTCGAGAATGGATCCTCCTCTGAAGACCATTGGGGCGCCTCCCAAGCAAGGTGAAGTTGTCCCAAGTGAGAGAGCCTTCGAGCACATTCAAGGCCATGATCACAATGTGTAGTGCTCGGCGCTTCACCAGAGTTCTCCACTTCCTGGAAGAAAGCTTGGGGCCACTGCTCCTGAAAAGTCCAAAGTCCATAAGGGGCAGCGGGAAGACCACGGAAGCTGGGGCATCTCCCCGGCATTGGATGAAAAGGGAACGGCCAAGGTAAGCTGCAAACTTCGTTCGTGTTGCCAAGATCCATCTGGGCATGGCAGCAAGCAGCTTAGGAACGTTGGAAGTCGAAGTGCCTAAGTTGGAAGGGTCCTCTGTCTCTTCAGGCTCGTCTACGCATCCTCTGGGTCTGTCTGGCCCTTTTGTCCCTTCCTTCCTCCCTTGGCCTTCGACTTTGGTGCTTTCTTGGGCGCGGGTTGATCTCCTCCTCCCTCCTTTTCGGGACGTCCTCCTGTGGCGTCGTACCGCTTGGATGCAATCAGGTCCATCTCCTTGATGTAGGCCAGTGCTATTGTCACCCACCGCTGCTCTGCCAGAGGAGCGAAGGCCCTGCCCCTCGCATAGTTGGTGACCGCCTTGTTCTGGAAAACCCCCGACGGAGGGTCCTCGGCTAAGGAGAGGAGTAGGCCTATGTCCATCTTCCCGTTGTCGAGGGCTGATTGCTCCAGGCAGACAGCCAAGAGTGCAGCAGCATCTTTTGCGGCTGGCAGGTTGTCGGTCTGCAGGTGGTCCATCAGCGTTGCCACCTGCCACATCAAGCAACCCAGGTCCCGGTTGCGACCATAGCCCCCATAGCGCTCCACATAGGCAGTAGGAGTGACTCCCCTCAGCATCAGGTCGTTGGCTGATGCATCCGAGCTCCTTGCTGGTTGCATTCTCCTCGCCATCGATCTCAGCACTGACTCGAAGAAGACCCCCTTCTTGGGCGGCTAGTTCTTGCTGAAGCTTCTGTCTCCCTTGTGCTCCTCGAGTAGAGATCGTAGAGCCCGTCGTTGAGAGGTCCGAGATGGGGTCTCCTGTGGTCAGATGGGAAGCAATGGCCATCAGTGCCTGACTCTGAGCATAGACCGCCTTCGCCAGGTCCACCGACTCCGTGTCCTCCTTCTTCTCCGCACCCAGCGCGTTCACTTCCTGAGCTGCTAACGGCAATCGACCTGTAAGAGGGCCAGCACCAGGTTGTGTCGTACTTCTTGGGGGCGGCATCTGTTTCAGGAGTTGGGCCGGGGTGGTCCTGTAGGCAGTGCTGGATCCAACGGTAGCTGATGAACCAAGAGGCTGTATCAATGCTAATGGTCTCGAAGTGTCCCCTGCCAGATGGGTTTCCATCGCCTGCTGTCTGTCGGATAGGTTCTGGAGCTGCTCCACTATCGATGGAAGGGTGACCGCAAACTGGTCCAAGGATGCCGCCAAGGATGCCACAGTCGGCCTGGTTCTTCTCGAAGGCTCGGCGTTGTCTCCTGCAGCGGTACCAGTGGGTGGAGTGGGCCTGGTTCTTCTTCTGCTTGGGGTGGCCATTGGGGTCTCCGCCGTCTCGGCCGGAGTCTCTGGCACCTCCTCGTTTTCCTCGGCAGAGTAGAAGGCTATGAGCTGGCCCTGTGCTGGATCTTTCACCCACTGCCATGTCTGTGCAACCAGATCGGCGGTCATAGGCACAAGCTGAGGATCTCCTGGGTCGAAGCAATGCACAACCTCGATGGGATACGCCACCGGATCGAAGGGCTTCAAATTCTGCCCGAATTCTGCTGATACATCGACCAGCACTACATTGACCCAAGTGTCCTCCAGCGGAAGCGGCTGCCCTCCATCCGGAACATCTGCAAGAGTTCCAGCCGCCACCACAATCTGAGTTGACTGACCGATCATGTCGTCCTCCTCTGCGACGAAGCCCTGAGCCAAAGTCTCTGGGGCAAGCACTGCGACAGGGATGGCTATCAAAAGCCCTGTCTGACGCCTCAGAACTACCAGTGCCTGTGACATTGAGGAGCCATCGATGCCTTCCAAGCCCTGGGGAACCTCCAGGATGCGAAGCCGATAGCTCGAAGTGAGCTCTGAACCTTCCACCGCCATTGCGCCTAGTTGAAGGTGTCCACCTCGAAGCCAGCCGCCTCCAGGTAGATGTGTGCTTCCGTCTCCGATGCAAAAGCGTGGGAGATGGTGTCGGTGCCTTCCAGTCTGCGAACCGCCGACCAGTAGTTGCCCGAAGTGGTGAAGATCCGAGGCACTCTGCAATGAGGGCACCTGACCACACACCAGTACCTGTTCCCAAGGTCGATGGTCTCGGAGGCGTTGGGAGTTGCCACACGGCCCTCGAGGACCGCTCTTGCCCACTGCCCAGCAAGCCAAGCACGACGGGCTCGTTCAGCACCTGTGAGCCTTGCAGCTTGCGATCGAAGAGCCCCACTTGCAGTAACCACCCAGTGTTGAGGACAAGGAGGGAAAGCAGCAGCAATTGAGACCCTTGTCTCAGATGTGGCCGAAGAGGCCGGTGTAGCAGCCGCTGGTGAGTCACGAGGAGCGGAATCTTGCCGAAGTTCCGGTGGCTGCTGGGCCACCTGTTGGATGAAGTCCGCCGCCTGTCTGGGATGGCCCCGGACAGTGATGAGCACGCCCGCGAGTTCAACCGCGAGTTCGACGACCTCACTGTCGTCGCCCCTGATGCTCATGCAGGTACCGGTTCAGCCGGCTCTGAGGCGTTGCCGAAGAGGTGGCAGGAGGGGAGATGGAAAATCCACGAAATCCAAGCAAGTAGAGAGCAAGGAAAGAGGAAAATCCAAGTCCAACCAGGAGCCCACACAGGAAGCAAGCCAACAGTGAACCGAAGACCGGAGCACCGCAGTGAGGAGGGCACGCAAGGCCGTACCAGTTGGTGGTAACCCCCCCTTGTAAAAACCGGAGTACACCAACAGCCACGTCCATGAAAGCTTGAGAACATGAACCGTTTCGACATCATTCCTAAGGCTCATCTATGATAGCATTATGACTCTGTAATCCCAAAATTTTTTCACTGATAATATTAGGACAGTTTAATCTATTTTAATTCCATCTATGCTTCACCCATTACATCCGATTTTATACTATATGTTGCTATACTGCGTAATCCTGAAAAGAGGTTCACCCATGTTCACCGTAAACAGTACTGTATAAATATATATATATATATATGTGTGTGTGTGTGTGTGTGCGTGTGTATGTGTGTATATATATATATATATTTGTGTATATATACGTATGTTGATTTACACCCCAGGCATTACATCTGATACTCACCCGCTGATTCGAATCCTTCCGCTCCGCACCTTCTTCGCCAAGAACGACCCTTCGAGGTCCCGTGGCACATCGTCCACAGACGCCATGACGAGCACAAAACCGGGGGCCGCGTCGTGCACGGCCGAAACGGCTGCTGGGTGGGGGAAAAACCAATGGTGGGCCGGGGATCGCCGGGAGGGGCACAGGCCGCAGCTGCTAAAATCTTGGGAGAGTCCATGTGTGGCAGGCAAACCAACCGTAACCAAACTGCTGACATCAATAACTCAATGATATATATATATATATATAAATTTATATATATATATATATATATATATAGATCAATATGGCCTATGGCCAGCCAGAGCAATTGTCTGCAACTATGGTATCCAATCAACTGCTGTAACTGTGATCCAACTACAAATCCGAAGTTGGTGGCTATATGCCCTTTTCCTAAGAAGGCATCTGTGCGTCTGAAAGAAAAGATTCGGGTTTCCATCAGTGCTTTGCCAGCAGGCATGGGAAAGGAAAGCATCACGCATCTGTTCAAAACAATCTGGGAAACCTTCAGAGGGTGAACGACAAGCTCCCCAAAAGCACCCCAAAATGGTCGTTCACGGAGTGACCATTTTACACACACAGGAATACAAAAACCAGTGCTCCTGCTGCCAAAAATGCCCGTTGCCAAAAGTGAAGGGTCATGAAGTTAGGGAAGCACGGCCGCAAAAATCAAACGAGATTTGCTGATAGTTCTGGTTCTGGTTGGCCCTATATCCGCGTCATAGATTTACTCTGCCCAGGAAAATGCCCCAGTCTTTTGGGAAAAATCCCCCTGCAAATGGAGCATCAAACTATTCACCAAAAATGTCATGTATCCACTGACCCACCTCAATTCCCAACCTGCTGGGGTGTCTCCACTCAAATAATTGCGGATTTTGTCATTGGGTGTTGCCCAACCCTTGCGACCAGTACCCAGGCCCAAGCGTCCTCATCAGTGCCACATCAAGCCCGCCTGCCGTGGTCACCTGCAGCAGGGAAACCGCAGTGTTCCATTTTCGAAGGTAACCCACACTGCCACTGATGATAGGTTATGATCGCATGTGATCAAGGGGCAGGAATCGGAAGCCAAGAACAGATACCTCATATGTGAAACCTGTGGTTCAAGTGAAAAGCCGCGCGTCCGCTTTGCAATATGTGATCAAAGTTATCAAAGTTGGCAATGTGATTCGGCCCTGCAGGACACCAGCACACCAATTCCACATGCGATCACAAGATCGAGCTGTTTTGATTCAAAAATACTGTGTGTATTCGTTTTGGTCGGGATGATTGATCAACAAGAACTTGTGCCCCTTTCAATTTGGGACTGATTGGAAACCCCAGATCGCTCCACAGCTGTTTCCTCGGCATCCGTCCTGGCCCATTGGCAGCTCTCAAAAGCGGCCCTTCACGTTGTATCTGGCTTTGCCCGATTCAAATCCACGAGTCGATCGGCCCTTGATTTTGTACCTTGGAGGCAGCCGATCTCACTCAGCTTGGGGACGAAGCGCTAGTTCCCATGTAAAGCCTCTGGGTTCCGTTGGAAAATTCGCCTGCAACTACTGAAACTCTGGGTTCATCAACTCCGCCAGTGTGCTGATGAACTGTCATCACTGGGGGGCAAAAAAACCCATTCCAATACCTGAGTCACAGACACAGTTGCAGCGATCCATGGTCCCCTACTCAAGCAGTACTTAACCTATTTCGACCGTCACTGATTGTGGCTAAATGCACAAAGAGAGTACAAAACGAAACAATCGCTCCTATTTATATCAAGTTATATCTATTGTGCATTCTATTTCTCATTCATTGAAATCAAAGGAAATCTATGGATCATCCTTTTTTTGCCTGGGCTTCCGGAGGTTTTGCCCTGCTGGATCATCTTCAACCACTGTTCCTAACTGGGCCCAGCCAGTTTCACCACGCACCTCATACCCACCTCCGCAGTGCCAAGGAACCAGCCGGGGGAGCCCCGGTATTTCACTCCGGTCCACTTGGCCTCGTAGGGCATCAGGGGCTCCCGGATGCTGATCTCCACGCCTTCTGGCGCATGGGCTTCCACCACGCAGTCGCCGCAGCCAGTGATGGCGATCCACCCCAGCCCGGGAAACACCACGTCCACACAGGACTCGTCCCAGCCCGTGCCTGGGAGACGGGCTGGAGATGGTACAGAGTCGCGATAGAATCATAGATCCAAATTGAATTTAGAAAGGCCAAGAACTGGAAACCCCCAACGAACATCCGATTCACAAAAGACTAGTCAACTGACTCATAGTAACTCACCAGCATGAAACGCCGCTTTCCAGAAAATGAACAGCACCTGTGAGCTCGAAACGTGTAGCTTTCCAGGGCAGCAAATCCGGATAGCGTCTCTCATCCATGGGCGGAGTGAGCTTGTCACCTACCCACTCTTGACCTCGGAGGCCCACCATCTGCGACCGGGAGCGGCCCCAAACACTTCCCCCACTCGAGCAACAGGTCTATGTTTTTTGCAATATGTGGAAGGCTTTGCTAAGGAACATCAAGAATTGAAACCAACCTGACCCACTTCAGCGGCACCCTGATCTTGAGGGTTCCAGGAACTGGGACCCACTGGGCGTGATGACCGCGGTTCCGCTGTCATGCCGACAGACTTTCAGACGTTCAGTTTTTGCAGTCATGGTGGTTGGCCAATGGTTGAGTGTGACAGCGCCAATGAACACAAAGACCACCACAGCAGCATCAACGATGACAACGAGAATGCCACCACAACAACGAACAACAAGCAACAAACAAAAAACAAGCAACACGACGACGAGGAAAGCAGTAACAACAAGCCATGGCAAACCACTGCCTTCACAGTGATCAACAACCTGCTTGTCGGCCTGGCATGAAAGGGTCTATCCAATGGTAGATCGGGCTGCTGATAAATCTCGTATGTGGCTGATGATTTACGCTGAAATATGTGTGGTTTGCTAACGTCTGGAGTCTGGAATTCCCAGTATCCTTGACTAGTGCTTGTTGTTCCACAAGTTTATCCTTGGTTATTGCTTCTTATTAACGATGCGTAACAAACTTGTTCAATCTTTTTCACGGGGACCAGCAGAATGATGTCCAAGCTGCAAATCCTGGAGGCCTTTTCCACGCGTGTCCTGTGGATCTTCAGCTTCTCCGATGCAAAAACCGTGAACTGGTACGGCCTGGCGCTCCCAAAACTATCCGCACTCATCGCACGGCTGAAACCATCAAACGGGCTACAAGTTGCGATTGAAAACATTTATAGACACAGGAATGCAAAAGAGATTGCCAACTCAACTCGACAAGTAAATACACCTGACAATATCTTAAAAGCATCGTGTCACAAATAGAAAGAGAGAGAGAGAGAATATAATATATATATATATGTGTGTGTGTGTATAGTATGTGTTAAATGTAACCTGTATCGCCTGTATGTGTGTGTGAAGGCATATGTGCTGACAGTGCAGTTTCCCCCAAGACGTGGGCGCTGGATGGCGCTGGGAGGTGATCTGACCCAGGTTTAGCGCCTTCCAGACACGAAATCCAGGCGTGCTAGAGCGCCTAAGAGCAGAGTTCGGCCCTCGTCCATTTGGAAGGTGAGGCGAAGAGAGCCTGGTGGGGACCCGCCCGGCTCGGGGCACCCCCCTGAGTTGTCCTAAAGCCAATGGTCGAAAGGTTCAGTGAAAGAAAGCCGAGAGAAAACCGATGTTTTGAGCCCAATTCATTGGGGGCCCTTGTTGTACCATGATTCATTCCAAAATGCTGGCGCGCCAAAGGGCAGAAAGCCCCTTCCTTTTCGACTACGCAGATTGTTCTGTCGAGGCTTCCGTGGAAGCGCTGGGCAATCTGCACAAGGAACGAAAATTGGACAAGTCCTCTTCC
>VSDK01026659.1:292285-371047 GCA_009767595.1 Symbiodinium kawagutii
GATAGCAACTTCCACTCATCGCGGCAGGTCAAATCGTCGAGTTCCACAATGTACACCGTGGCAAAGGCATTGAGAACAAAATCTGTGAGACTTCCTCTGCAAAGCCAGAGTGGCAGTGTGAAGACGATGAGGGCCTTGTAGAATCCATTCGACATGTAAGACATCCAAAACCGTGCAATGATCTCGGGCCAGGACCATTGGATTTCAGCGGGCCCATCTGCTCTGCCAATTGGAACCTTCTTCATCCGGGCAACCATCAACAAGTGCCAAATCTTTGGATTGTAAGGTGTCACCATGCAGCATGCCCAGCGATGCCAGTGGTGCATTGCATTCCTGACTGCACGGTAGCGCGCTTTTGTCAAGCTCTTCTCCGTGAATTCTTCTCCGATGGCATTGTCAAGAGAATCATAGCCATGACTGCTGGCAGCCCGGCAAAAAGCATTCTGAAGATCACGCTGATCTTGAGGAGATAATGTTTCCTCGAGGGTAATTTTGGTCTGAACCAATAGCGACCCAAACCACAAAAACATCCTCTTGGGATTCATTTCCAAAGGCCTGAGTACGATCTGCAAGTAAATGGTCATAAGCAAGGTCATCAGCCCGAAGACACTGACACAACCAATGAGATGGCAATTTGGGTCCTGGTACCGATCCTCTGGGACGGCTGGAAGCGGATCTTGATTGGCGGCTTTTCCACGAGCATGCTTGTAGTCAGGCAGGGCGAAGGCTAAGAGATCAATCATGGAAACACAAAAAATTAATTGCACAGTGGCAGGGAGCGGATTCCATTCGCTGACTGAAGGAATTGCCAGGGGGCTTACACGTCTCTCCCAGGCAATGGCCGCTTTTGGAGGGACATTCAAAAATGCCATGTTGAGGGTCAGCAGCCAAAGGACCCTGAGAAGCATTTCAGAACCGCGGAAGGTCAACCGACACTTTGCAAAAACTTCAAGCCAGGAAAGCAATCTCTTCAGCATGCCTTTATTGTTGCACAAGGCCTTGCACAAAAGGAGAGCAGCATCATAGAGACCAATGCAAACAAAAATTGCAAAACTCATATATCCCAGGGGCCAGACATGAAGAGCTAGGAAAATGCAAGCATTTGACAGCCAGTCCGAAGCAGGGTCTCCAAGGAATAAAATGTCGAAAGCATCTCGTGCCTGCTGGCGCCACATCTCCACAATGGTGTCCTTCAGCAGACTCGAATGTTCTGCCTTCAGGGCCCGGGCCGCGTACATCTCTGCATTCCAACCCTGCACATCCACGGTGGTCAAAGGCGCATGCAGCACTTTGTGCAAACGAATCAGTTCTGGAAAGTTGATGAAGGCTTCGTCATGATTGGAATCATCCTGGGCAGCTTTCATGAGCACTGTCTTCTGACTCAAGGCACCAAGCAGGCTGAAGGCCCCTGGGGCTGAAGCCAGAATCCACACCACACCATCCATGCCGTTGCCACCACATGTTTCCCGCAAGAACTTGATACGAGTTTTGTTCAAGTGGACTGGATCTCGCACTAAATCGTGCAAGATGGTCCGTGCAAAGGCTTCTCGGACAGATTGTCGGTAGCCATTCTGCTTGGGGACCACTTTGCAAACCAAGCTGCCACTGCCCCACAAAAAGCCTTTCTCCAACAATAGGCGAATGATGTTGATGCGCTCTTCAAATCGTTCACCTTCATTTCCAACACGCATTGCATTCCTTTGTGACATTGCAAGTGTCAAAGCTCTTTCATTGGCACATCTGGTCATGTGCAAAGCAAGCTCCAGAATTGTCATGTAGGAAACATTATGCAAAGTCTCTTGGTAAGTGCCGTCATAAACAGATTCTTCGATTCTCACCTGATGCCTTGCCAAAAAATCCAAATCACTGCAGTGAATTTGTGGATAGCTGTGGTTCGTGGAAAGGTCATTCAGGTTGTGCACGTAAGTCTCTTTTGGACTCCACTTGTCAAGCAAGGATTGGACTTGTGCTGAGTTGCCTTGAATAACATGTTCTCTTAATTTCCCGAGCTGTTTCTCCAGTTCAGTGATGTTTGGCTTGTGGTCACATGCCTCCGTACTCACAGCAACTTGGACACTTGTCGGCTGATAAAATGAATCTTCAAGCAACCTTCGGACAGGAGGATCCGCTTGACCACCCGGGCGCGAGTCTTTGCTCGTCATTCCCTGTCCATCCTGCTCACCCCGCAAGAAATTTAAAAACAGCCCCGCCAAAATCAGCAAGGCAATGGAGGCCTGGCGGGACCCCATGCGTCCCCCCATGATTGAGCTTCGCTGAGCAGATGATTCATCTGCTCGCCCACAGTGCACATTCATTGCACCAAAATCTTTTGAGCCAAGGGGGCAATCCAAATTAGCTGCTCCATGCAACAAAAAGATCTGCTCATCGAATAGGTTCAAAAAGCCTCAAATCGATGCGTTCAGCTTGCTTAAGCGTCATTGTCACCATGCCTTCAAATCGGTGGACCCCGACATGTCGTGTCTCGCCAACCGCAAGCACTGCTACCCCAGCCAGCCTCTCTTTTGCGGAATGATCTCCTGCAGGAAATCTGGAAACCGACACTTCTTCAGTTCTCCCGTCAGGTGCCTGGGGATACTCGAGCCTATTAGGGGGCAACTTGGGATACTTAAGTTTAAGCCATTCAAAACATACGCAGTTGCACGGAATGGATGGGAGTCTGTACTCCGAAACGTATGATTTTCAGTCTTAGGGATCGTTGACTTGGCTTTCGGGACTCGGTAATTAGGCTTTCCGGCCCAGCAAGCTATTCATCTGTCAGAGAACCCCCTTTCCGTGGCATGAAACCCCCGAAAAACCATCCAAAAACAATGACCATCCAAAATTGACCTCAAACAATTGGTGACTGAAAGAGAAAGTCATGAGTAAAAACGTGTCGTAGATAGAGGCGATAAGCCCTCTCAATACCAGATTTGGCTGATGGGGGTAAGCAAAACCGTTCAGTTGTTCTGTCCAGAAGGCTTGTCAATGGTAAAATGGACCATGAGCCTTTCATAAATCCTTGAAAAGATGAGAAACCTTACCATTCCAAATGTGCGCAAACTTGTCGTCATGTGTGCCTTAGGGGGTGCTCTAGAAATCGACTCTTTTCACTACACATCTGCATGCTGCACTGCTTACTGTCAAGCATTTCATTGAAGCTAAGCCCCTTCGTTGCTGGTCATGGACCCCACTTTTTGGGTTATTTCTGACTTGTCACCGGTCCTTCAAGTCTTCCAGGGTCAATCGTTCGGCCATGCTGCCAGGCACCAAAAGCCCTGGCATGTCGATCAGCTTGATGTTGCTTTGCCTTGGTTGACACGCCACGATTTGCCGATGATGCTAGTTGCTTTCAGCTCCAAAATTGTCTCACCAATCATCGTGACATGCCCCAGGCAAAATCTGCCATAATCAGGTTTGACATTTAATTGAAATTGACCCACTCCTATCTTCCAATCGCCCTGTTACACGGAGAACGGTCAGCTGCTTTAGATTCTTAGAAGGTGCGTCGATTTACAGCGACATGTGGGCCCTTTGGCATCCCCGACTTTGGAGTCAAGCTGGTCACTGCAGCCCCCAAAACCAACAAGAACAAGCTGCCCAAAAATCCGCTGCTGAATTGGTCATGGCTCCGGCACAAAAAGATCGGTCTGAGATGATCATGGTCCAAGATGTGTCATTCCCTGGCACTTGAAATGCTCAAATATATAGCATTGCTGCTTGCAACCGTGACACCCACCAATCATCCAGGAATTCCAATTCTTTGGGTCAAGCAGGGACTTGCCCTTGTAATCTCCACTTGACATGGCAACCCCCGCAGTTTCGCAAGCTCCCTAGGGCCAGGCGGCTGATACTTCATGGTAATAGGTCTCAAGGTGGTCCCGGGCAACACGGACACCACAAAGCCGGACTGATCCTGGCGCGGCTCGAGGTGAGAACCCTGGGAGGGTTGCCAGTCACCCAAATAAGTCGAAACATGGTCCCCTTAAGTGGTTTCCTTCCTGCAAATGATCATGTTTGAGTTGGCAGCACCACTGCACCACTTCCTGGGGAACTGGAATCACATGAAAAAACCACGGCAACCACATCCATGACGGATTCAACTCACCCTCACACTGGGGACAAGCTGAACGTTCGTACTAGGCAAACCCGCTGCTGATTTCGCGTAGCTGGCTGAACACCCCCGAGATGCTTTACCCGGATGAAGATGGTGGACGGTGATTGCCATGACCAATTATTAGATAGCAAACCATCCAGCATGACCAAAACTACAGCGCTCGTTTAGACTTCATATCATCCACAGGACCCACACTCAAGACATGAAAAGGTCGACCACATCGAACCACTCACTGAGAGAAGCCGGTGACTTCGACCCAGGGGGAACCGAAAACAACAACGGCGCTGCAAAAAAATGGCGCCACGAGGGGTTTCATTTTGATACACAACTGGACGGTCACTGGCGATTTACCAACGACTAAGAACTTCCATTCATCAGCATGAATCATCCAAAGGATTTTTTTGCTGGGGCATCACTATGGGTTCGCCCTACCACGCACTCCGAAATGAGGATTCCAGCGGCAATCACTGACCATGATTCAACCATCCATGTCTGTCACGTCCTCGGACAGGACCCGGCCAACACCGCGTCGCTTCCGCAGGGTCAGGCGGTTCAGAAACGAGGACTTCCCAGCGTTGGCTGCGCCCACCACGTAGTGGTCCTAGCGCACCGAAGCTGTTGCTGTGGCACGTCCAGATTCGCGGCAGATTCTTTACTCAAAGAAAATCCATCCAATCATATCCAATCACCGGGCTCAAGGACAGTATATCATATAATATCATATATACTACTTGTAAGCTTCCTCCTGCTTTCGTCTCTGCCGAGCATCATGCTCTGCGGGGTGAATCTGCTTCAAATTTCTATGTCTCTCTCTCCCCTCCCTCTCTGTCTATCATTCTATCTATCGAATCTATTCCATGTATCATTCTCTCTCTGACTCTGCTTTTCTGGGCTTGGCGGTCCCGCCGTCTCGAGACGCCCAAGTCATTGCACCATCCCCCTCTCCCTCTCCGTCTACCAGTCTATCTGCCCATCAGTCTGTGTCCGGGTCTGTGTGCACACGCGTATTACAACGCGTGGCGCTTGCCGCATGTTGAAGGAGACTACATCGGGTTGCTGCTGAAAGTCCCTTGGCCTTAGGCCAACTTTATGTTGGAGATCCAGGGTGTTTACACTAGCTACTTGCAATGTTGGAAGCAAGAGTGTATGCGTGTGCGTATATGTGTCCGTGACTCTCTGCATTCATCTCTGCACATTTTTGTTTTCATGTGCGATCTGAGGTGTCATTAAATTGTGTTTACGCGGCCTGTCCCAAAAATTTGTTGTCTGTGTGACAGAATTCATTGCTTGAAACCGTACGCGTGGGCGAATCCGCAAGTCAAATTGCACAAGCGTACATTCACGTAGCCGGTTCACCTTGGTGCGGATCACCACCTGTTAACGCCTCGTGAAACCTAAAATAAGACTGCCGACTTGTGAAGTTGTTGCCACGTTCATCCACCCAATTTGCGCTGTGCTTGGTGCCCTTTGTCTACAGCGAATCTGGACACCCTAAGGAATGCCCGTCCCCGTCTCCTCAGGGATGCCTTTGGCTTCCAGCAAGTCTCCGACAGCTTTCACACCTTCTCCTTGATGACCTCAAGGCGTCCAGCATTGGTGACGTATCTTTTTTTCCTCCTCCAACAGCTCAGAAAATCCAGAAATGGGTCATGGGAAGTGGTCACAACAAGGATTTCCTGGAGATTTACCTGCCAACCAACCCATTGAAAAACAATTTGAAGCAAATATAATAGATACGACTCATGTGCATGTGCAGAATGTGCGGGTGCGCATGAGATGGTGACACCTGTCCGACCAGCACCTGCCATGAGCGCTGGTGAAACCGATGGGAATCCGGCGACTAATTGGGCTCACAGGGATTGCCATCATGAATCTACAATATCTGATACCCTCCTGTAAACTAACCTGGCAATGGATTTTAGCCATATTTTGTAGTGAAACCCTGGGAAAACACCAATACATGGTGGATTTTCCATTTCTATGTTAGTTTACCAGAGGGTAGGCTCGTTTCTAAGCTCCTTTGGCCAACCTAACAGCTGTGCTGTCCGAAGTGGGCCATCCTTCACATGCCATCGGCTGCGCTATCATCATCTGGAACCAAAAAATGCAATGACAAACAGAGATCGCCTCATGGCATTCCCGAGAATTGTGTCCGATGAAATTCTAGCGACTCTTTGTCACCGATGCAGTTTCACTCAGCAATATGCAGCCAACATCACGTATTGCCGGTCATATGTTGGGCATCGATGTTGGGCGGTCTGCTGCCTTCAAGTCAAAGAAGCAACCATCAATGGCGATTTGTCCATAATCTTCCGTGGGTCCTATCAAAATTCATCATGCAGGATCCATTGCAAACCATCGTCAACTATCATCGAACCACCAATTTAAGCATCCTTTCACCACTATTTACCCACAATCTACCCATCATTTGGGCATCATGCGACCATCATTGAACTGCTCCTGACAGCGGAGCAGGGGCGGACCCCAAGTTGCGAGAGCACCCCGGGGCAGACGCCGAGCCGCAGGAGATGGGAAAGACATCCATGATCCGGATCTTGTCCTTGATGGTTGGTGGTTAACTGGTGGCTTGATGGTGGTGGAATGCCGGTGAGTGAGGGTTAAATGATGGTTACATGTCAGTGAAAGGGCCACCCAATGATGTTCGACAGGATCGGCAACCAAACTGCCTTATGAAACAACTCTATGGATTGGCATGGAGCTCCCAGCACACTTCAAAAGTCCAACCAGTGAAGAGCTACATGGCAATACCAGCTGTGGAGCCCCTGCACAACTTCCCTGCTGGTCGGCATTTGAAAGCCTGCATATTTTTAGAACAAGCCATCCCTTCTGTATGCGGCGACAAGTTGTGCAGTAAAACTCCGAAAGCACATTTCGGCAGAGTTTGACTCATTCCTCCCCTTCGTTTTGAAACCCTGCCCTGACAAGTCCCTGAGACCTCGAAGGGCGCAAAATTACCAACGGCAGCAGTAGCTTGATGCCTAGTGGCCTTCCTCGTGACCCCAGGGTTCAACACAGCCTAAAACATCCATGATTCGGCGGCTGAACAAACCCGTTATATATCACCCAAAACGGGCAAACGTGTAATGTATAAACAACCGCACAATAACATCCAATCTTGATGATGAATCGGACTACAAGTCGCAGTAGGAATAGTAACAGCATTCATCATCATCATCATCATCATCATCATCATCATCATCATCATCAACATCATCATCGTCATCGTCGTCATCGTCATCGTCATCGTCATCGTCATCGTCATCGCCATCGTCATCGTCATCGTCATCATCGTCGTCATTGCTATCCTCATCCTCATTCTCATCACCAGCATCATCGTTGTTACCTGGACCGTTGTGCGCCTGGTTGCCATGGTCAACCACCAGCCAGGTAAACCAAGTCACAAGTCCCGCAAGCTGTGCTTCACGTGCCACCCAGCCCCTCAAGCGAGGCATGCTGGTGTCCTGGGGACATTGGGATGACCCAGGCGGTGCCCCCAGGGTACAGTCCATTGAGGAGTGGGTAAGTGGTTTGCATGAAGGCCAACATAATGGTCAACGAGGGCATGGGTGCACGGACTAGTTTATCTATTTTCCCTGCAGCCCAGAAAGGTATCTTTAGGGAGACCCAATTTTTGATTACATTTCGAAGGCCCATCGTGGGACCATGACTTTTTTGTGGCTTGTTTCACCTATACTCCAAAAAAAAATAGTATATAGTCAGTCAAATCCAGTTGTATCATACCAGTTGCAAGGGGAAATGGAAACCATGGCCTGAAACAACCAACCCAGCCATCACAAGAGCTATGGATCACATTTTTGTTGCTGCTGAAGGCCAGTGAGTCCCCCATAGGGCCCACTCTTGAAACACATCGCCAACCAAAAGGTTTGATATGCACAACCCAAGCTGGCACTTCAGTCGGACCGCCAGTGTGGCATACCACAAGTGTTGACCACGAACCCGGTAGCTCACATGAGTCCCCTACGGTGATCCTTGGGCAGCAGATCCGTCTTGTTGGCAATGATGCGGACACGGATCTTGGGCTTCTTCTCTAACTCCTGGCTCTAAAAGTTGCAGTCACGGTTGCTGGGGCTTCTCCAAACCTCTGCCGTATGTCATTGTTTTTTCCACTGTATTGACATGTATATCATTGTATTGGGATTGATGATTAATGGCACTCGTATGCTTAAACAGTATCAATTCGCTAGGATTTGGGTTGATAGTGGGCATGATTAGAGGCCGTATTCTCCATAGGCCCACAGAGGATACATTCCCAAGCAAATGATCCTCTCGGAGGGTTCAGAGTTTCTGCACGGTGAGGCTGAGTACGTCCTAGCTAAGTTTTGGGGTCTGTCCTGATCCCTACCCCAAATTGCTCCAGCCCTGTCAGTTGCTGAGGCCCACAGCCACACCAAAGGTGCTAATGGTTTGGCAATGGTGAAGGTTAATCTTGAGAATCAACCATGTCAGTTAGCACAAAGGAATCCTCAGCTAAACATCAAAAAAGCATTATCAGTTCGTGGTATGTTCGCGGTGAGTAGTGATGGCTAATGTAGGCACAACCACATCATATCTTTCTGGTGATTCCTCATTTGTGCCGGAGCTTCATGGGCTTGCCCTGATGCAAGGGAAACAAGTGGAATGCAAATGCAAGAGACACGCAGCTGATTTGCTTCTGATCTATCTGCATTTGCTTCGATTTGCGTAGGTACTCTCAGCAACAATGCGACGCGGGCCTACAGTCGAAACGGAAATGCGCTTACAACACTATTCCTCTACACGACCATCGCTGTGAACGTAGCCCTCCCATGGTTTGAAGTCGTCCTGTATCCTTCCAACACTAGACGGTGCCAACTGCGCGTTCTAGTCTGGAACGCGCCTTGATTGATGTGTGCACGTGTGCGATAACAAGCGGGACATAGTCATCATTATCATCATCATCATCATCACCACCACCACCACTACCACCATCATCATCATCATCATCATCATCATCATCATCATCGTCATCGTCATCGTCATCGTCATCGTCATCCTCATCATCATCATCATCATCATCATCATCATCATCATCATCATCATCATCATCATCATCATTCCATTGGTTCTTTTCAATGCCCGTTCTGTCGCCCAACTTCATGGCCAGTTTGTTGTTTTTTGCTGCAGCTTTTGCCTGTTCCCAACCAAGGTCTCCACCAGGTGCTGTCCCGTGTCCGCTCCTGGGCGAGGTACTGCAAAAGCTTGAAGGACGGGCCGAAATCGAAAACGTCCACGACAGCAAAGATGCAGGCCTCCTGTCCACGCTTGGCACCGACATTGGAAGAGTTCCATGTGGGAAAACCTTCAGAAAATCACGCCGTTGGATCGGAACCCTGCAAAGAAACACCCCTCTTAAATGTATTTTCTATTGATTCATGCTTGCATTCGTGTTAATATGCATTTCTCTCTCGGTCGGGGGCTTCATAAACGCCCGCATCTCGCAGTGCAGAAACCACCCTTTTCAAGTAGCGCTTGGCGAGAACCCCCAAAACGAAAAAAGACAGCAATTCCATGTCCAAACCTCGGAGACCCACAGGTGTGATGATATTCATCATATATCATCCACCCCCCCATCTTTCTTGACAAATCACCAGCTCTGGCGGTTGATCGGTGCTCCTGCACGGGTCTCAGGGTTTCACTCAGCAGCTTTTCGAAGGCCTCTGCCGTCAGCTCCTCAGCAGAGGAGCTGCCCCGGGCGCCACCATAGGCGGGGCGCAGCACATCGTCGCAGTCGTTGTAGTGCCACAGGCCCCAGCACCGCATGCCTGGGCGCTGCCAGTGGCCACGAATTGCCGGCAAACAGGTCGCACAGTGGGGTGCAAGGTGGTGCAACCAGAATGATCTCCATGCCAAGTCCTTTCCGAAGATGTGTTGGCCAGCGATTCCAATAGTTGCACTGGCTCAGTGCCGTGAACCTAATATAAGAACCGGGTTTTCGGGCCCAGGTTCGCAAAGCCATTCATCCCACCAAGCCCTGCCTGGCCCTCTTGGTTCCCATTCTTAGCCACTCGGAGGCTTCCAAAAATGGTGATCTCCCTCAGCCCTACAAATGGGCTTCGTTCGTCAACCAGGTAGTTGGTGAACCCCAATCAACCGCCAACCTTCTTTTGTCCTCCTCTTCTTCTTCTTCTTCTTCCTCCTCCTCCTCCTCCTCTTCTCTCTCTCTCTCTCTCTCTCTCTCTCTCTCTATCTCCATCCGGTCATTCATCCATCCATCCATCCATCCGCTATCCATCTATCATCTATCCATCTATCTCTCCCCCTCTGGGCCTACACCCGGCAGTGGATGGAAAAGAAAGAGATCAGAACCTTGACGGAAACTTGTGTTATGATTTCATTTTTACCCCTGCAAAGCAGCGAAGAACGCTCCCACAGACCCTGAGAGTGACAGCGGGGTTCGTCGAGTCAAATCCACCGAAATCCCCATGACAAAACTCCAACAATCCAAACAAACAACTGCGACGCTGCAAATCTTCAAATGCTATGCCATCCTATGCCTCAACCTGACCATTCGAAAACCACAACGCTTGAACTGCCAAGATGCAAACGCTGGGCCGTGCCTCCTTAGCAGCCTTCTTGAAGTTGGACAAGTCATCCGTGACGGGTGCCACCAGCTGAGTCATGGCACCCTTCACCACACTGCGATCGAAGACCCAACCTATGGCGGGCATATGGTCAGTCATTCATGTAAACTCACTGTTCATGTAAATGTATTACTCACAGTTCAGAGAGTTCTTCACGGACCCTATCATCAAGTGCAACTCGATCCTCCATTTGATCCACATACCCACTGACAATTCTGTCGTGCCAGCCACCTCGCCCGTCTGACAGCCGAAAGTAGTTCCTGGAATCCGGGCTTCTGTAGACCTCGTCAATCTGAAACTGCTGACCTTGATGCCGGTGCTTTCTACTGTGGACCAGCTGCGGACGTATGCTGCCAGTCAAGGCACGTACTTGGCGACAGATGATAGAAAAAGCATGTACTGCGTGTGATGCATGTTTGTGCGTGTGTGCATGCATTTGGGCATGTCCCTACTTGTGTGAACACCTGACTGTGTCAGGAGACACCTGTATTTATGGATGTGTGCGTGCCCCTAACTTCCAGTCGACCCCGTGACCATTGCATCACTGTGTTCAGCCAGCCTCAGCTTGACCTATTGTCGCTCGGCCAGATTCAGATCCCGAGAAGCGATGGGAGCAAGACATCCGAATCATTCCCTAATGACATGGAGGTATAGGCCGGTAACCCTCTTTTTTGCCAGGGCCTCGCTCGGTACAGTAACCCTTGGGTAAGTTGATGCTCAGGACAACTGCAGGGCTGTACAACATCAGCTGTGCTATCAACTCTCTCTGCATGGTTGGTTCCTATCGCCTAATGGTCCAGCGAGTCAGGCTCTGCTCCACCGAGGGTTGGAACTCCAACGCAGCATCAATGCGAGCGGCCAAAGACCAAGCTTTCAGGGGTGCGCTCGGCATTCACATCAGGAGCATTGCGGATGTCGAGGTACACGTTGGCGATGACCTTGAAGAACCTCTGGCTCGACCTCAACAGCAACTCACCGGCAAAATGGACGATTTCGCAGCACTTCCCCCACAGGATACTGCATAGATCTCCGTTTGCCAAGTAGGTCCAGGTAGCGGTAGCAGAGTGATTCTAAACAGGTGAGCTGCTTTCAACTGACTAAAGTTCACCCTACACATCACAACATCTGCTTAGAATTGCACCCCAAAGCCCTTCTGGCTTGCACATTGTCAGCGGCTTGATATGTAGTTGGCCATTGGTGAGGGCGAGGTGAAGGGCCCAACAGCTTATGACTATGGTGGATGGGTGTTGGCAGCTCGTGGAAAAAAGTACAGCTCGTGGGATGGAAACAAATGCAGCTGGCTTATTGATGGCCATTCAAACCATAGATTCTTAATGACAGCTGGCAAATTGTGGCGGACGCTTGCGCTTTTACCATCTTTTACCTACAGTGCATTGTTATGGATGTCTTGGAATAGCTTGGATGATGACGCTCATAACTGCATCAAATCGTGATATCAAACAATTCGTACGAGAATTACAAGGTGTTGCCCTCAAATGTTGAGCAAGCTGATGCTACGACATGTGGATGATCTACATGTCTCTGCAGTTAAAAAAATGCTCGGTTGTCCTTTTTTGGGTGTATGTCCTAGTTTGGCCGGTTGTCAAAAACATCAAGATCAACAACACCGACAAAAACAAAAACGAAGAGCAACAGCTTAGTTCCCTTTGAAGCCAGTCGGTCTGCATCATGCGATGAGTCTCAAGAACCGCTATCCCCACGTCCCAATGATCATGCGACCTCTCGTGTCCCTCTCGCCGACGCCTGGTGGGCAAGGAAAAGCTGTCCCTTTCCTGGGTTCCGTCCTGGAAGTAGCGGGAGCTGGGATCAAGGCGATTTGGAGAGGTTTCACAGCGGCACAACATTGCATAAATGAGAGGACTAACATGCCGGTGCGCAAAGAGAATTATGCTTTCAGGTTCTTTCAGCACATACGCATTTCGGTCAGCATTTCAGTCAATTGTTCTGTGGCACAAGACTTTCAGAGGCAAGAGATTGTTCAATTTTGATCCCACAGCTTCACGCTTCCGCCGATTACCCCAATCTCCTCCTTTAGCAACAATGCCACCTCATCCTCTGCTGCCAGTGGCTTCGTGAGATCTTCTTCTTCTGGTTTCACGAACTTGTCAGGTGGCACATATCCTTGGATTCATCTATGGAGTCGAGCATTATCCCATCCACCTGCATCCGCCCGTCATGTGTTGAAGTTGACGCTATGCGATCTGAAGCTTACTGGCGAGTTATCATCCAAGCGCTTCAAGTGGGGAGTCGAACCAAAACGCAGTGGAAAACTGATTCTATTGGCCACCTCATAGAGGACCATATGAGCTCTAGTCAAGTTTGACATGCGTCAAGCCATGATTGCCTCATGGCATGCATCATAGCACTTCCAGAATTACAAACCCTATGAACAAGTTGCATGATCATTTACTACTTATGGCGAATCACCATAGATATGGACCATAGGTCGAAGGACCATATTTCATATAAATATATGCTATTGCTTGATTCCCTGGGAGTGTTGGTCGTTACTTGCTACGACTTACTGTTTATTGAAGGCACTTTAGAAGCCATATGGAAAGTCAGCAGGCAGTCCAGAAAAAGAGGCGCCAGAGATTAGGAGATGTCAAAAGAGAGATTTCCGCGCATGTGTGTGTGTGTGCGCGCGCTCGAAAAAAATGTGCTTGACTTGAACTATACTAAAAAGTTAAGTCAGCCAAGTGACCCAGAGCCATCTTGTCCGTGCACTGCAGCTTGACACCACAGCCAGGACAACACCCAGCATCCATTTGCAGAACAAAGTTATCCTTTCGCTCCTTGAGCTTTTCGCTCCGGATCTGTCCGAAGGGCCTCAATCGCTGGGCATCCATAGGCACCTGGCCAGGAGCAGCCCCCCCGAAACCAAGGGTGTGGCTGGTCGTCTGAAACGAACAGGTTTACTAACAGCTGCATCTACCGGTGCCCCAATCTACCTAAATGCTGAAGGTTCAAGCCCTGAGCGCCCAGCCTCCTCATCAAATTGGGCATCATAGCCGGTGTAATGAATCCGCGCCACACCACCACCCACCCGCACCACTTGAGCTTCCCTCCAACGATTTGAAGGCGCCAACACTTCCACTTTCGCCCCCTTCTTGCAGAAGTCTTGCACCTCAGTCGCATGACAGGTCATCCAGTGCTTGTTCGACGACAGCCTATCCATGCCCATATATATATATATATATATACAATACAGCAGATTGCAGGTGTTTCCAGATTTTCTCAGAAATCAATCCCTCGTGAATTGCACTAATCCCCCTCATGCTGAAACATCATGAACATCACCACTCCCATTAAGTCATTACGACCCAGAAACTGGTAATCACCGAGATCTACACAGAGCCTGGTGACCGGTGGTCACATGAAACGTGCCCTTCACAAGCTTTGGTAGACCTGACGATCCTTTGGCCAAGGCGCAGCCGCAACAGGCAGCATGTGCAGGGACACAACAAACATCCAAAGCCTAAAACGATGGATCTGAACATCTTTGTACACAGGTATTGGCTGCAGAATCTTCCTCAACCATGTGATTGGATGGTTCTACGAAATTCGAAGTCTAAAGTTGCAATCTTTACCCACAATAACAACAGCATCCACCACAAAACCGATGAAGTTCTCTAGATCTCATCCACGAAACCGAAGCTTCCAGGGCACATGTCTCTCGTTGGTGGCATCCGTGATCTTCACATCTGCCCTGCGGGCCGTTCTACGACTTCGATCTCTGCACCCGATTGCCACCAGAGCGCCGCAGGTAGCACCCGCGCAGGCGGCGCTCGCGGTGCTCGGTGGCGCCCGAGACCGTGGCACATCGCCGGGGCGAGGGGCGAAGGTGGGCAGTGCACCGGGTGCGACGAAGGAAATCGCCCAGTCCATGGCGCGGGCGTGGCCTTTCTCAGAACTGGGGAGCTAGTGATGGTCCAGTGGTGGGTGTGAAATGTCGAGAAATGGTATGAAATGTTTTGGAATGTTGTGAAATTCAATGTTGAGAAATGTTGAGAAATGTTGTGAGATGTTGTGACATGTGGTGAAAAAGTGCTGCTTTTGGGTGAAGACTCAAAGGTTGGAAATGCTTTGGAAATGATGCGCCTTGGTCATTGGAACCACGGAACTGCAGAGACATAGCAAGGTATGGCTTAGACACCCTCCTGAAACCCAGACGGAGCTCCGTTTGAACTCCGAGTTTTGATGTGGCAAGAAGTCAGGGCCGGCCAAAGCAAGCACACCCAGAACATTCACCACCAGTAAGATTCAAAGCTGGTGTGGCATGCCTTTCTACTGCTACGACAGGATTTCTGCATATGATACATCATCATCATCCCCACCGCCGTAGAAAACTCATATTCAGCTAGGCAACTAAGCAAACCAGCGGGGCAACTAAGTACCTAAGCACCCAACTCGCCCAACCAACCAACCTCAACCGACCAACCAAGTTTTTTCCAGGGTGGATTCAACGAGACATCCAGCAACCGGCCCTCGCCTGGAGTGCCATGGCTCAGCCCTCAGCCCTGCTTCACTTGCAGCATTTGACGGTATATCAATCATAGCAACAGGTGCAATAAACTCGCTGCATGCTACCATCCAAGTACCAGTAAATCAAGCGCCCATGCAGCCAGTGGTCCTTTTTACTGTGCCCAAAGATGGACCATTTCAGGGATGGGCTTCTTCCGCAGGGTGAGCTGGAGATGACCATTTTCAGGGATGCCACTTCGAGCTGCTGCAGCATCTTCTGACACTGTTTGAGGGTTAAAGAGCTGCAGCACATATATACCACCATACATCACCATACATATGGATATACAAATGTCTGCCAATGGCTACGGCATCAAAAGAACTAGACCAATCACGGCTTCGGAAGGATTTCGATGGTGGACCTCAATGTCTTCCACATACAATTCGATCGAGAAACTGGGTGTTAGGTACATTCTCGCCGCTCAGCTTCGCAAGCAGCCAGGTCCAGTGAGTCTCAGAAACAACGCTTTAAATGCTTTAAATAAATCAACCTGGAAACCAACCATATCAAACCACCGTGTTTAATCACAGGGGGATCATCTACGAATGGCTGGGAGTCTTCCACTTGGCGGTTTCGAATGACTACCATCCACCAGTTTGGTGACCTTCAATCTGATGGGGGATCAGCTTTGAGACTTATGATGCTACCATTTGATTGAACATTACTGTAAACTTGTACGGCCAAGAATCCGTGTGACCACAAGCTCTCTCATGCCATTTCTACTGTGAGGTTGGCCTATCTGTATGCTTCAATTGCCCCAACAATTTCTGGATGCCACCCAGAGCAACCAACGTCGCGGTCCTGCCTGGTCCAGCAAGCGGCAGCTCAACCTGTTTGATCATGGGTTGTGGTTTCACGTTCGTGTGTGGACTGCTTTGCATTAAACATCCAGGCGTACATCCACATGCGCACATGTGTTTATACATATCTATCCATCTATATGGGGTTTCTCAAAACAGGGGACCCCCAAAATCGTTGGCTTATTGCTATCAATAACCAATATTGGATGGTTTGGGGCTCCCTATTCTGAGAACCACCATATTGGTCTTTGTTTTATTCCTTTCTTAAACAAAATCAAACTCAGCTCCCTCAGCTCCCTCAGCTCCCTGCAGCCAGACCTGTTCGAGTTGATCCTCCTGTGCAGCCCGGCCTGCCCCGCGGATCGCCCAAAGCCCCGTACCGCGCCTGAGCACTGCCTCGTTGAAGGGTGCCCATGCCAACTCTGGATCTTTCAACCTGGAAGGCCCTGGTGCTTCGCAATCCACTCCTGCCAGGCTTGCCAAGGAGGAGCCCATGTCCCTAGCGCAGCCATGGCTGTGTTACAGCTTGGACAACTGAAGTGGTTGCATCCAATTTTGGGGCACATTCCGTCCACATGCAGCCCTGTTGGGCAACCAGGCTTCTCGCAAACAGCATTGAGGCTGTCGCAACTTATGCTCGAATTTGGGATTTCCATGCCATGGGAACGAATATCTGCAGCCTGATCAACCAGATCTTCCATCACGGCTGACCATGAGATGAGCAAACACATTCTCCCGATCCGTGAGCTCCCGCCTTCTGAATCCTCAGCTTGCCACTTGAGAAGCACCTCCCAACATTGCTGATCGTTGAACAGCAGCGTCACACCCACCAATCAGCGCTAGCTTTATAGTTAGACCTGGCAGATTTGTTACCCTTCCTGCACATCCAACTACATACTGTGATAGAATACCTCCATCGATATGCATCTCTCATCATCTCACCGTTGTTGAGCCCACCCTGTGCCCCAAATTTCGCACCATCCATCCACCACCATCCACCACCATCACCATCCATCGCCCAGCCAAGGCCGCCCCCCGCGCGCCCGCCGCGGGCCTGTTCAGCCTGCAGCAGGAGCCAGTTGGGATCTTCTGCTTGGTCGCCCCAGAAGATGCTGGAGCCACTTGGAGTCTCCAACGGTGCCAGGCTTCGGGGAAACACGGGGGCTCGGCCGGAGACCTTTACGTTGTTAAGTTGGCAGCCTGACCTTCGGTAAATGAACTGGCTGATGAAAAATGATGAAGATGCATCCATTTACAAATATGTTTTCCCGTGGTTCTCTTAAGGACCTTAGGAAACATAACAATTTCCGTTTTCAGATTGGCCTAGCGAAGGGATCCGACGGGTAAGGTCTGAGTTTTGAGCGGTGCCCGGATCGCCAGTAGGTGATTTGAATGTCGGGATGGGGGTCGCACTTGCGGACAACTTGCAACGTATCAGAGTTGCAACATGGCTTGGCTGCTGTGCATGTCACAGCTCTGGTAGTGGTTGGTAACCCGCAGTTCCAGTGGGCATAATGATCATTAATAACATGCAGTGATTAAATAACCATAATGACCATTGTTGATTGGCTATTACTATTCTATATTCATTAATTTGTCATTATTTGATAGTCATGCTAATGGCCATGAAAAACCAATCAACCAACATAACAATCATTAACAGCAATCATTGACGACAATCATCAACGATCAACATATAGCTTTTGAAGCTACACCCCGAGAATGCAGGTGAATCGCTTGGGTTATCGCTGGCACCTCATCATGTCGTAGTTTTGGAACCCCCCACTAGCCACCTTGAACTGCACTCGCCCAAAAATAGCGAGTGTAGTTTGTTTGCGCCACAGTTCGGTGGTGTTCGTTCGCCTGATCCCGATAAAGCCAGGCCAACTACATCATCCTATGATCCAATATCATCCAACCAAACAGGGCAGCAGCTTCCAAATCCGCATCTGTTTGAGGGTTGATACTGAAACTCGCATCGCAACTCCTGTATAAAACAAACAGTGATCGGTTTTTGACTGCTTTCTCTTGATCTGCGACCATTCAAGTCCCTATGTGATGTACTGGCCTTCCATGCAGGAGGAATCTGTATATACATTCTCTATTCATTCATTTATTTATGTATTTATTTGTGTATTTATCTATTTATCTGTTTATTTATGTATTTATTCATAGATTTATTTATGAATTCATTCATTTATCTTTTACTTATTCATTTGAAAAACCAAATATTGAAATATATACTCTATACTTTATCTATATACATAAATATATATATATATAAATAAATAGATATATATATATATATACCTTGTTTGAAGGTCCAGGGCAGGTTGCACAACATTAGGGCAGGAGAAATTCACCAAATCCGCAGCCAGCTCCGCCTCGTTACTAAGGCCCCGAATGCCAATGCTGGAGGAGATGCCTTCGCCGCGCCACGTGACCCACGTCTGACTCTCAAAAGTCACAAGAATCGACACGTGGGTCAGCTCTGGTCCTTTCCCCTCAAATCCCAAGAGCCAACCAGCCAACCAACCGACCACCCAACCAACCAAACCGCCAACAAATCAAACAACCAGCCAAGCCACCAACTCAGCAACCAAACGACCAAACTTTGGTAAGACTGTTCCTTGTCAATGAGGTCACATGTACGTGGCCGACTCCGGCCTGGCGAACATGTTGCGGCTTGGGCCACGTGCTCTCGCCACTCTTTAGCCATTAGGTTGCAGCACGCCTCCTCCTTGGAAGCTCCCAGCTCGGGCGGGTGGGATTGATTGATCATGTATGTCCCCGGAGAACATTCCTCAAGGACCGGGAAGTAGGGGAAAGCAGTGACATCTCAACTCAAATCCATTCAAACGGCCACTCTTTAAAAGTATTTAAAAGTTGTACGTTGGCAAGATGTTGGCCGAACCGCCATCCCAGCGGGAGCAACACGAGATCATCTCGGCCAACGCCAATTTTCACATGATCATGGGTCAACCTGAACAATTTGAGGACAGCTCATGTGGTGGTTCCTACACACTGGTCGATCCTTGGCAAAAGGGACTGTGCCAATCCTGTGATCCGCGATGCCGAGCGCCCAGTGACCTATGAATCAACTTGGGCACCTTGGACCTTTCAACCCGTGGTGCCGCAGCACTCAGCCCGTCCCCAGTACAGCCTAGCGGCCCAGCGGTGGCGAAAGCAAACCTCCGGTGCCAACTGGGTGGCGAGATCTGCGGCACAGGTCTCAACCAGCTGATCCACTTGACCTAAACAGCGGCTGATGGCTGCCCCAGTGCTGTCAGTGGTCAGTTCTTGAGTTGTAACACACATAGGGCCTGGCATGTGCCGATAGTTCTTGAGATGGAGCCGGAGTACGACTTGCAGTGGTCGCGTTGGCCGGCCAGTGAGGCAAAAGAAAGAACACACTAGATTCATCTAGATTCTACCTCATAAACACTGTCTATTGCTTGACTCTTTCGCTGCGTGCCACTTTGGGAAGCTACCTCCGGAGCGGGCTTGGGCATAGGGTGCCACGCCCGATGATACCCCCATGCTTTGAGCATCCCAAAACGCCACCCCAGACTGAGCCACGGCCACGACCCCCAAGCTGCCGAGCAAACCAGAGCCAAAGAGTCCGAAAAATCCTGAGCTGCGCCATGCGACTCTTGGGCAGCCGTTGGTGTGCCAACTGCGGGCATAGCATCTGCACACTGGTGGGCCAAAAAAAGCCAACTGAGACCCATCAATTTGCACGAATCCCTTGCGCTGGCACAAGGGGCCCAGTGCTGGGCTTCATACTCCCAGCTAGCTTCGATGAAAACAAAACTGCTGTATGGAGCTTTGTCACATTATAAGTATGACATTATCAACAGCTGATGACCATCACCACCATCGCTGACCATCTGAAATTTTCCGTTGATTGGTGCCCTGGGATTTCCTATGCGGTCCCAGCATCCAACAAGGCATCTGGAGTCGCAGTCAGTGGGGGGAGGCCTTCCATGGGATTGGCCAACATGTCCTCGATGCATAGCTGGGGGTCCTCCTCCATCTCCGGACCTATGGGCAGAAAATCATGTATGGCAACCAGGTCCAAAAGGTGTAATGCAATGGAAACTGATACATAGTTCTTAGACATGGCCATAGAAAAGTCAGGATTGCAAACTCTTTACTATAGATCCCTCAGGATTCCCCGCGCTGGCAAATCTTTACTAGGTGTGGCTGCCATCCCAACACATGTCTTCGCTAGCCATGGAACGGCCAGAGGGGATAAACCTTATGGAGCTGTGGGGCCTGCAGCCCCTCACTGAGCTTTGTTCATTTCTACGAGTCATTGACGACGGATCAAACCCGGGCTGACAAATAGAAACAGAAACACCAAGTGCAAACAACGATGCGTCCTTACCTAACAACTATACCCAACATTAGAATAGAAATGATGGAAAGCTCAGTAATACTTCTCGACTCAACAGACCCATCTCAGCCGGTGCCCTGCGCCCTTCGCCTGCCAGTTCGGTCGGCTGCCTGGCGGCTTCCTTGCTGCTTCGCTCGCGCTGATGCCCTAAGTCCAGTTCCAAACGCCTCATGAGGCGGAGCCAATGGCAGACTTGGGAGCGGTGGCAATTGATGATTGAAACGGTAGTATGGTGGTCTCAAAATAGGGAACCCGCAATCATGGCTGGTTTATTACCATAGATGATTGATATTGGATGACTTGGGGGGTCCTCTATTTTGAGAAACACCTATATAATACCATGACCACGAATGGCCATTATTGGTATATCAAATGATCATTGTAATAGTAGTTCATCAAATATGTTCAAATAGTCATAGTGGCCGAATGATGGTGATAATTGCCATTCGATCATCAAATGGTAGTCAATGATATTGATAATTGGCGATGATTGCAATTTCAACGAGCATTGGGAATTGTGATGAATGGCAATGCTATCGGTCAATATTGATTCGCTATCCGGGATAAACGACAATGCTGTTGATCACTCTCTTAATCAAGAACGATGCGATTGTTGTATGAGAATGGTTGACCATAACCTCAATGATAAAGTCTTCGCAGCTATGCTTTTGATCTAGTGCTGAATTCGCCAGTGATGGTCGATTGTCGTTTTGCTGCATGATCGCATGACGCGACAATGGGAATGGTCACCACCGACGGTTGCCAGGAGCCGGCCAAACCACTGGCTCCACCAGCATCAAAGGAACAGCTTGAACGCGATTTGGTGCGCACACAGGTTAACAATCAGAAGGGTATAAGTGTAAGAGTCGGGTGATGGACATCGAGCACGGTAAAGACGAATGCAAACAGAGGATGGTATAACATGCAAAGGTAGATGATGCTTTGGGGCGAAAAAATTGTGCAGTGAGCAGCAACACTTCAGGGCAATTCGTCAACAATGTGCTGATGTTGTGAAACAGATTGACCATCTTAATGTTGGACTGCCCGTGAGCATTGATGATGTAACCACTGCTCCAGGCCATGGGTTACCAGCTAGGGATCTTACCTAATCTACCGCCAGCCATCCCAAGAGATGTGCGTTTGGTTCAGGGAAACAAGCAATCGCCTGAAGCTCCACCAGGTAATTCCCAGGCCCCCCAGTGCCATTCCAAGCCGCCGCCCACAACGCAAGGCCACTTGCGCTTGCCGTCGCAGCTTTCGCACACTCATCTCCTTTCACTGGGTGACTCCAGGCATGAAAAATACCCCTTCCATTTCCCACTAACGACGGGCTTCTTGTCCCATGTTGGGCTAATGAACTAACTAACCAGTCTATCACTGAACATTCTGTCACTACCCACTTTTATCACTAATGATTTCATCAATTTCATCATTCGGCATTCTATCACTAAGGTTCGTTATCACCAACCAATAGTAGTTCTTCCCCTGGGCCAAGCTCCCACCATGCCTCTGAGCGAAGCTGGTATTCTGTCAAGGTCCTAGGGGAGCAGGGCTGGACCTTCAGCAGTTGGGTCGATGTATAAATTGTTGTTGTTGTTGTCACCAACAGTTAGGTTGACTTTTTATTGAATCAAAACTATCTAATGATTCCCATTTACCGACAATACAATTACGAAAATCGTTTGGTCAAAGACGAAATCAACAGTAGATTCACCAAGTATCCTTGACTACGCTCGACCTTTGTTCATTTAAGATCAGCGGTTCCATTCTTGACCACAACCAACCAGTAGTAAAACGACAACGGATCGCAAAGTAAACATGATGAACTAGCATCGAATATTAGCCAACAACAATCAGGCAGCTACAGCTGGCGTATAGGTCTCAAACCCGACAGACATTTCATCCCCGGCAGGGAATGAACAAAACACGCCGAAGATTGGTACTCTTGCTAGACAATGAATTCTTAGTCACCAACAAGACATGCCAATAATGACCAAAAATAATATGGACATAGCAACAGGGACTAGTGGCTCACAGTGATCCTCCGGTAAACTTCTGATGTCCCTGCTTGGCACCACCTGAAAATGTAAGTTACGTTTCTGGCTCACCGCTAGACGGAAGGATCTACCCAATCGAACAGAAGGCTGGGCCTTGCTCAACAACCATGACCTAGATTGGACCTGGGTCATGTCACCAGGCGCAATGACCTTCCAACTGGTTGGGATATTCTCCAATGAAGCATGTAACCAGCTATGGAATAAAGCTGGGATATCACAAATTCACGCGAATTTTCAGGTTTCCCGCTTTCACTCTTGAACCATTGGGGGGAGGCACAGAGCTTTAAGACCACATCATTTGTTGTCAACAACTATCATTAAACTGCGGTATTCCCTTGGTATTCCCTTGGTTTTCCTTTGCTTTTTCCTCGGTATTCCCTTGGTTTTCCCTTGGTTTTGCCTAGGTTTGTTGCCTCGGAACCAGGCTTTGCTCCATGGAGCCTTTTTGGCCCAGAAATCACCAAGTCGCCAGTGTTTCACCACCATTGTTGAGCCGCATTATTGGATATTGCCGGTTCTACTTCATAGTTGGTTTTTGATGATTATGCGACTACATGTTTCTATTCATTATTGATCATTCAATGTTATACTTCATAACTTTTCACAACTGCCCATCATTCTCTATTATTGATGCTTATTGTTGGGACTGTTGGTTGACATTGCTGCCATAGCATCTGTTGCAGCTTGGTGCGGCTCTGCAGGGCTGCGATGAGTGCGTCATAGGCCTCCCGGAAGCTCCCGGTCGCCAAGTCGAAACCTCGGACGCCAGGCAGGACACCGGGCATAACTTCAGTTGTCTGAGGCGGGTGCTCGAGCCGCGATGACATGTGGCAAAATGTCATCCAATGTGGCATCACAAATCAGGCAGGACGAAAATGACCAACCCAAAAGTGGCAGTGGCAATGAGACTTGCAACCAACATCAACAAAATATGGTGGTTTCTTCAAATAGGAATACCCCAAATTACCCATCATTAGTCATGTAGATTAATAAACCAACCTTTGTTGGGGCTTCCCGTTTTGAGAAACACCCATATCTGTGAAAAACTGCGCCTGGCAGGTGGTCTCAGGCATTTGCTGCAGGTCCTTCCATGCCTACGGAAGCTTCGAGGCCCAGTGACATGGCCGCCGTGCCAAGTTGTCCATGATCCGCTGCGCAATGTCCCACCTGGGAGCTGATCTGAAACTACATCCAGGAAGCGACAGGACCATGCCATCACTGATCATTGTGATGTTAACCATATTGTTATGTTCCAACAAGTGATTAACAAAAACAAGTGATTAACATCACGAAGTTAACGATCATTGCGATGTTAATCACTTGTTGGCAGCGCAAGTTTTTTATCACTGGTTGCACTAGTACAGCACTAGTTAAGTGACTAGTTAACAATACCAATTAATCACTACATGGCTAATTAGTTAACATCAATTCCTATAGCTGGCTGATCACTAGTGAACCATAGCTTCAGGAATGGATCCGACAACATTTGAACACTTGTGAATACCTCCACGAACGCATCATTGTTGACCATCAATTCACCATCATTAACAATCGACAACCACTATTAATCCTTGTTGAGCGCTGCTAAAATGCGCTGTATACTGTTCCATTGCACCATTTTTATCCATGTTTACAACAACCAGTGCCAACCGTTCATTCATCAGTGATTCTACGTATCAAGGTGGCACCCGAACACCTTCACCCTTACCCGTGTCAACCCACCAATGCCATCCCAAAAACTTGGCCAAGGAAGCTCGTTCGAAGGCGGCGAGCTGTCCCTTCACCAGCCGCCACTTGGTGCGACACAACTCCACCTGGAGCAAACGATGATTGTCAGAGCGGCTTAAGCCATTGATGGCTTAACAATCAAACCATTGATGGCTTTACAATCATTTTATTATGGTTAATTATCAATTTAATTAATCCATAGATTAATTTCAATCTTAATTAAGCCAAAAAATGAAATCACCCATAGATCGCTGAACTACACCTGTACCACAACTGATTTCTCAGAAAATGGTGGCAAAAAAACGGCATCGCATGCGTTTGGTTGGGTTCATCCAAGTTCTTGGTGAAGTGGCTGTGGGTCAAAATCCGGTACCCTGGTTCCCCATGATTAACTACTGTTTTCCTTATTATTGTTGGTGGTTATCCCCTATTAGTTGGTTGATTAATATTGACCCATAGCCAAGTCTTCAAGCAACCTGCAACAACCAAGAAATACCAACCAAGCCAGGTCGTAGCAGCTGCCTTGCTAGGCATCGCCGCGTTGCCGGCTTGGATGACCCTCCGAGCTCCACCGCAATGAGAGTTTGATCCAACAGTTTCTTCGAGCCCTACTGCTAACCCAATGTCATTCTTCACCGTTGCCAGAACCAGCTGTTAACCTTTTGCTATCTATGACTGTTGTTGGTTGTAAACGGTCTTCCTTCAACCAGTTGAAGCCATTGGCGACCAGCGAACTGCTCACCGTAGGGGTCCAATAGGTGCCCCTGAGGCCTACACCACAATGGTCATGTCTGGAATCCAAAGAGAACAAGCCAGCATATTTGCAAAAGTTAGTGCCTGCACATGTGCATCGCTCTACGTATCTGATTGTGTGCACGGTGGGGCGAAGCCCAGTCCTGCCTCGCATTGCAACACTTCCTTCAATAGACCCGCACAGTCAACCTCAGAAAGTCACCATGGGGCGGAGAAATGAAGCCATGCTCTGAGAGGGTTCCCTGGATGCACCTGCTCCTGCGTGCACTTGTGCACATGGAAAACTCCGCATGATCATGGACGGCCCAGCCACCAGCACCTCCCCAGGGTTGCCAAGGGACTAGGGACTTCATCTCCCCTGGCACCTTGTCGAAAGCATAGCTGGCGATGATCAGAAGCTCCTGGAGCGGCCCCATGAAGCGCCATGGACTACGTGGGTGTCTCACAACTCATCACCTTCATCACTAAAGTTGTTGGGATGTTCATCTACCCCCATTTGTGGTTGGTCCATATTATCATTGAACTACCATGCCATATAAATCAATATAAAGTGGCAACCACTAAGTCCAAGCCCTTGTTCGTTGGATCCTTAGAGAAAGAAATCTGTGGTAGCTGCACCCATGATTCAGTGAATGGGAGGTTGAAACTCGACCACCAGGCCGCTGTTATTGGGTGAAGCTGGAACGAGTCAAGTGAGCGACAATTCTCCGCAAGATCTCCCGGACCTACTTGGATGATCATCCCAAGAAGTGGTTAGTAACCCTGGTTTGTTCGCTTAGCTCTCAAAGGTATAACCTAGGAACAGGGTAGCTACAATCCCCATGGCTACCACAGCCATCACATACCAATTGCTGTTGAGAACTGGCTGTGATTCAAGAACAAGTACTTGATGGCTCATCATCAAGTGGGCTACTTCACTGTAGTTCTCCGCAGAGCCGCACCGCCATGTGGGCCCGCCAGTCGCCACCGGTCCTGCTCGACCTGTTCCAAATCGGAGAAGGCGGAGCTATGCAGAATTTTCAAGCCGTGACCATCCACCACATCCTGTGCTCAACGATCTGTTGGGCAGCGCTGGGCCCAGGTCAGAACCGTATTTTGTCCAGGGATATATTTAAAAAAGCCGTGGGTCCATCCACCATCCCACCAACAATGGGCTGGTGTGAGCATCAACATGAAGATAATCATTCTGTCATGAGCTTTAGGAAGAAACCCAGGACGGCAAAACCAAAGCATCGTATCTACTTTCGTTGGTGATGGCTATGGTTTTAGTTTGGAAGGGCCCTTGAGTCACAAATTACATGGGAGTCAACCCGAACAGGGCAGGAATACCCCTGCAAACTGCTCATGACTTGAAAAGAATGACAAAGATTCAACAAACGAACTAGAGTATCATTGGCATCAACCCTACAACATCTCAGCATCGCACGTGGCTTGCTACATCACATTTCATGGGCCAACCCTGAGCTAAACGCCACGGTGCACTCCTCGTGCTCTTCAAGGCCTCTTGGCGAGGCATACTCCTTGGCACGGCGCGATGTGTTGATGCCCTGCCTACGCTTTGACAGACAGATCTGGAGCACCAGCGTGTGGTCACAAGGTACCAGTTCATAATGGTTCATCCTAATGACTAACAATAGCCCCAACGACCCCACGGCATTGTCCATGACGCAACCACCAAAAAGTTCATGGTGCCTGACTAAAAACAGAACCGGCTGGGTTGGAGGTCAACCAGCCCATAGTTTTCCATACTTTTCCATCTTTTCCTTGCCAGGTCGTACACATCTTCCAGCCTTTGTCCAAGTTTGTTCTGTCGTTGTCTGATCGCCTTCAACTCATCGACTGCTAACCATCGCGGCACGTAGGTCTTCACCCAACTGGAAAGAGGTGACGAGCTGGGAAAGCCAGCGGTTTTGAACTGGGCAGTCGGCGAAATGTTGGAAAAAGATTGGAGATTGGAAAACATACCCCCTATATCCCCCTATAGGAAACTGGAAGCTGAAAATCACCAATTCCAAGAGGTAAACCAGCTAGGCTATATATTCCTATGGTGGTTTTTTCACGCCGAACTTAGCTTACCAGAGTGAAAAGAAAACTCCTCCTTGCGTTGCTTAAGATGTCAATCATGGGTGTCGACGTTAGATCACCCGTCGGCACCATCACGAGCTGGTGAATTCGCAGTGGGCTCACAACCTATCAGGTCGAGGGTAATCTATTCATCAAATGACCCGTATCGACCGCTATGATATTGGGGTTTCTCAAAGTAGGGGACCTCTGAAGTGGCTGGTTTATCAACAGAAATGCCTAATATTGGATGACTTGAGGTCCCCGATTTTGAGACACCGCCACATTCTCGTCATGAAATCGTTGATTCATCGACATTGTATGTCCACTATCAATGTATCAATCACTTTTAACTTCGTTGCCCCTTATTCAATACTAACGACCCTCATGCAGCATCAGCGTTGTGAGCAGCTCTGAACCATTCTTAAGCGTTGCCAGCGGTTCTTAGACAAGGAACCGCCTCAGACAAGGTCTTCAAAGCGTCTCGCAAGCGCGGCCCAGCCATACCTGTGGCAGGCTTCAAGATCCAAGCATGGACAGTCAGAGTGGCTGGTGGCTAGCAATGGTTGATAGTGGGTATACGTGGTCCCTAGGGAAATCAACCTTTTCCTTCAAGACTGTCTAAACTTGAGTGATGTTGACAGTGATTGGTAGGTTTCGCAGTCCCTGGGCTATGAACCAAACATTCCGAACCATTTCAAGCCATGTTTAACCAACCAGCGTTGCCAGTCACCATCATTGATGAGTTGGTGACAGCTCCGGGGTCAATCTCGCCTCGACAAGACATTGGAAAAGCCAAGGGAAAGGAAGGTGGCAAATGCCCCGGCAGAAGTGGCGACGCTGCCTGACCAGTCCAAACTGCAGCATCACCATGTGGCAAGCCCAGGAGAAAGGCGGCAAATCCAAGTTTACAAAGCACCGTTCTTTCGACTCTTGCTGCTACCATTGTGATATCTTTGGGTTAGCTGCAGCTGACCAATTTTCATGGTTACCTACCCCCAAAAAGCAGCGGTTTACCGTCGCACCTGAGAGACCACAACCACTACGCATTTTTCAGCTCTCATCAAACAAGATTCTTGTAGCTAAGCTTTTTCATCAACACCACTCAGCTTCGAGCCAAAATGGATATCCAACCCCCAAAAAAATACATTGAATACATCCCCTTGCATGATCAAAAGCATGTTTTGCTTTCGAAAGACTGTTCGATCGCGTTCATGCAGCTGCACCCAAATCCCATGAATCCGGTGTCATGCACCTGGTTTTGCTCGGGCTTCTCACCAGAGTCCTCACAGGGGTGGGTCCCAGATCAGGACAGCATAGATGATCAGCAAACCAATGAGCCAAATCTTCAATGGATTACATGTGGCCCCAATTTGTTTTGCAATCATTGACGTTTAGTACAGTATGAGCATTTTTGCATATAAATAAATACATATGCACTGACATGACTTTTTCTGTATGCGTGCGTTTACGTACGTAGCACCTGCAAGCATTTCAAGCACTAAGTCCCCTGGGGCGATCCAAAAGAAAGGTCCTTCTTGCCACATGCCCTGCCACCCACAGTGGCAGAAGCTTGCAACAGGAGCACCCCGTGAGAGACTTTCTGCTGGACAAAGCGGAAGAGATTCAAAAGGCCTGCATAGCATAGCCCCTGCCATCCAATCCCTTCCCCACATTATCAAACACCAGTGGCTCCTTTTTTCCCTCAAAATGCGTGGATTCTCTGCCAAACCAGCTGGGGTTAACATGGCAAATGGAGGGAAACCAACCATCAACTCTACACACGTAAGCATTCGAACACCCGGGGAGCAGATTCCTAGCGACTAAATTGCTGTTTTTGCTTTGGCGGTTGATCACTGCTCGAATTAAGAACGCACAACGCCGGTTGTTAAGCATTTTTGATGCTATGCCAGTTTTATGTCCATGTCTCAGTGCTTTGATGGCTGGCATCCTGCCTAGCAACTCCCTCCGCAAGTTCCGAGCAGAGAGGTGACGGAGCATCAAAAATGCCTGGGATGAAACTCATGCGCCGTGGTGCCAACCAAAATTACAAGCAGCTGTAGTAGGTAGATGGGAATGACGAGCTTTGATGAGTTGCCATTTGGAACGACAAGCAAAGCTATGAGGATTGTTTACCATTCAGCTCTTTCATCATTAAACCAGTTTTTTGTTACTTACATTCTGTTTGCCATCAACCGTCTCCTCTGTATTTCATCCTGTGGGAAAAATGCAACCCATGGGCTACCTGTCGCCATGGCCTGTGTGCGCAGAACCCGGGCATTTGCCACTTGTACTTAGCACACGAAAACCAACTACATAAACCACTTGTACAGTACATGCATGCATATGAAATGCACATGTGTCAAAATATATGTACTGTACGTACGTCTGTCTGTATGCCTGCCTGTCCATATGTCTGCCTGTCTGTATGCCTGCGTGTCTTTGTGTATGTAGTGTATGCATGTAATGTATGTAGTGTGTGTGTGTGTGATGTATGTAATGCGCGGTACTGTATGAAATGCATGTAATGTATGCAATGCATGTACGACGTGTGGTGGGTTGTCGATGTGTGTGTGTGTGTCTCTGTCTGTGTACGTGCGCGCTCATGACCATGTACCTCAACAACCCCTGGATTGGCATCGGGTGTTCTACATCTGCTGGGCACCAGCTTCTAAAGGCCTTCCAAGCCTGTCCATCAACAGGAAGTTTAGGCTTGCATCGCTTGTTGGTTAGTTTCAATGATGGGAGATTCATGTCAATGAGCCACCTATATTTGATGGCAAATCACCATCTCTCTCTCTCTCCATCGTCAAATCATTTGCCATCTGCATGATGGTTTTTTGACAACTAGATCTCTCATCGACTTCTGTTGACCCCTATCAATCATTTTCAACCATCATCAATCATCACCATTCCTTAAGCGGCATGAGCCATCAATCATCATGAAACATCTGAAGCCATCAGTCGGGATATTCCCTGTTATCCATTTATTTTGAGCTATGAGTTAGTTATATTCCTAGCGATACCTATAGCGACGGACACAATGTTAGAACAACTTTTGAAAAAAATGAGGAAAGCTTCACGGCTTAGAACGTCAGGACCGAATACTGACTTAGAAAGTCCAACATGAGCTTCCCTGAGCCTCGAATCTGCAGAATTAGTAGGTGATTGCCACACTTAGAACATCCGCGCCACACCGGAGGCTGTGAAAACTATGACTATGCCACCCCGAGGGGGGGCCAGGGCCAGGGCTGACCATCTGACCGCCCCCCGTCCCATGGCCTTCAACAAATGCGAGGGAGGCTCCTGTCCTGGTGATGTCATCATTAGGAGACATGATTAAGGGTGGGAAAGTAAGGCTGGATGATGGTTGATGGCGGTCGATCACGGTTGACGATTGATCATGGTTGACGATGCTTGATGACGGTTGATGATGCTTGAGAATAGTTGATGATGCTTGATCATCAACCTGGTAAGCAACCAGTATCAACAACCATGTTTGACCCATTAGGCAGCAGCTGAGAATTGTTATATTCTTAACCTTTGGTGACCCACTGCTCAGCCAGCAATTCGTCTTTGTCAGCCACGGGGGATTGTACCATCCGAAACCTGTGTAAGCGGGGAAGAGTAGTGTCCGCATGAGTTGCGAAAGTCCTCTAGGGGCGGGAGAGATCAAGAAAACGAAGGGGGCAGTGAAAACCTTCGGGGTAAACCATGGAACGTCTCCCTGCTCAAATGAAGAGTGCAAAGCATGGGGATGTAGAGCTGAGTTCCTCCCTTCATGTTTTGCTTCCGGTTTCTTCTGACGTACGTCTTGTCTTGCCGATAACAGAACCCTGCTGAGCAAATGCTATGCGGGCACCAGATTGCGGAGCAGTTCACCCAGCCCAAACACAGTAGCTTGATGGTGCTATTAGAGTGCTCGTCTACCGATGTTTGGTGCGTAGCAGCCATACTCAGATCTCATAATCACTATCTGCTGATTGGGCTCGGTTCTTCAACTGCTTTAGCTTCATCTTAACTTGACACTATATACCTACGAGTAACCATTATCAGCACCAACTACCAAGCACATGAATCATGATTCACCATCATCAACCATCATGAACTCTAAAACGTTTTAGTTTTATTCATCACTGTTAATAGTCATTAATCATGATTGATCATCACAAATAGTCATAAGCCTCCACTTAAGCATCATTTCACCATCATCAGCCAGTCACTACCGACGGAACCACGCTGACGGTTCCCATCCTGCGCCTGCGGGCTCGACATCTTCCTCCTGGATGGCAGTGACTATAGCAGTTGCTCTACGCTAGGAACTACTACGATCAGTAGTTTATAGCAGTTTCATAGCTAGTTTATAGTAGTTTATATGCTACTATCTGTTCAAGTCAGTCCCTAGGTTGGTCCCTTCCAACCAGGTTAAGTCAGCCGAAAGGATGACCGCGGGTGGGGCACTTAGGGCACTATCTAGCAGTTCACAGCTAGTTTACTATAAGCCATAACTGGTTTACTGGTTTCTCTCTCTCTCTCTCTGGTTTACTGGTTTACTACTATTGTTTTGAGGCAGCTATAGCTTACTATCAGTTTACTACTAGTAAGTACTATAAGCTATAACTACTATAGCTACTATAAACTAGCTAGTAACTAGTAACTATTAAATACCACTAGCTAGAACTAGTAATAAGTTTTAACTTCTGCTGCTAGTTACTAGTAATAGTAGTGCAGTTTTGTATATATATATATAGTCGCAGTTTACGATTATAACTATAGTAAATAGTAAGGGCTGAAAACTGTAACCTCCAACTAATCATAATCAACCCTCAACTGATCAGGCATTGTTAATCGTTATTAACCATTCATTGACCAGCCACTAGCCACTAACTAGAACCATTCTTAGCCCATCTACCAGCCATTCCTTCTTGCAACTATATCTTCGAAGCTATTCTCATTCACCTTTACTCACGATGAAGCAGCATGAAGCACAATTCATTTTTACCCACTGCGAACCATTGTTAGCCAAAACGACCAAAAGCTGATCCAAGTATGAGATGGCTAGCAAAAGACTCCAAGGGACAAAACTGAGCGCTCACGAGATCTCATGGTAGGACTGCACACCGTCAACCACTGATAGAATGATCATGGGCAAAAATTGCCCGGCAATACTCCCTGAAGCTGATCCTGCGGTTACTTCCTCTCCCTGATGGTAATCACCATGGTGTGCTACATGGCTTTGGTTGCAGGGGAACCGTGAACAGATCAGCCGCCATCCCCCAGGGCCGTGCTGCGATTTCCGTGGCTGCCCCCCAGATCTCCTGCACGTCCACCAGGAAGATCCTGGAAACGGCGGCTGAAGTGACAGCTGGTGCCGCTAAGATAGACATAGTATCGGATGATTCGAACGATGGTACGGACAGCATCCGTAGAAACCCTAGTTGCAAATGTCCGCCAAAAACCGGCTACCTCCACCTGTTGACAAAGAGGCACATATACAAAGATAAAAACAAGTCTCTATGACGTTAAGACATATGCAGGTAGAGAGAGTGAGAGCGCACGAGAGGGAACGAGAAAGAACGAACCATCAATGCAAGCATGAAAAGGCACAATATGAACCAATACATGTCTGCATGTTTAGATAGAAAAGATACATCCACACAAACATGAAGTAGATACGGACTCACAACTTGAGAAAAGAAACCTGGCGTCTACTTGCATATTTACATACATATATATATATACATATATACAGTTGAAATCATTTAGGGGAACATAAGGCTCCTGTCATAAATATCAGTGTCAACACATTTGTGCATGCTTGACAGAAATTACCTCTAAGATATATGTGTTGAACAAAGAAATATCTATGTGATTCTCTGCGTGTGTGCATCTGTACCCTCAAACCGTGACAGTTTCACTTCGCTAAGATTTGGGAACTTCGGCATTCAAAAGTTGGATTGATATTCATCGGGGAAGAACATGAAGCAGCTGATGGCTGTCCATGCGTTCATCGGACAAATGCATGCCACGTGCTTCGTAGACTTCGGCCAACTCCTGATTACAAAAACAATTTGTAGCAATCTGTCTTTGCCCTGTTTGTCCGGTTGGGCAAGTGATTCTACACCTCATTTTGAGAGTTAGGGCCGACAACCTGTGTCTTGAGCTCGCAGTACCTCAGAAAATTTCATAAGGACATGCACCACACACATAAAAGCAATAAGCATGCTGCATGATGCTATGGTCGCGTGCACCTTGCTCAAGGACGGCAATGCTGAACCATGATGCACTGGCTGCACTTACAGCCAGGCCATGGCGGTGGCAGCCAATGTCTGGTGATGCGGCCTTTTCTGTGCCACCGTCACGGAATAATGTGAATCATTGACCAAGAATGTGTTCTGGTTCTGTTCAGTATGATTCACATTTGTTCATGTGAAATCAAAATGGCGAATTCATCTTGTTCTGTTTAGTATGATTGCTCAACCATGGCTCATGGTAGTTGCCCAAGGCCCCTCAACCATTGTGAATCATCCAGCAACCATTCTGACTGATTGATTGACACGGACTGGATGAACCATGACTACTCTGGGTCTCATTTACCCCCGCCTCCAAAAAATAAAAATCTTTATCAATCACTATCACTACAAACAACTAGTGATTACTATCACTATCACTATCAACACCATTTTTTGCCATGGTTAATCACTGGTAGTGAATCACTGGTAATGAATCACTACAAACAATTACCATTCATTCCCAGTCATTCTCCCCTGCCAAGACCAGCTCGCTACCACTGCTGTGCCTTCGCTGAGCTTCACTCAAGTTGGCACTGGACAGCTTCGCGCGCCTCGGAGGCGTGCAGGGAAGGCCATAGGTTTTTGGAGGCAGTCCCAACGAAACGGCTGGGCATTGCGGAACAGTAGCCGCTTGTAAACGAACATGGCTATGGGTCAACATTAAACAACCAATAATTGGGGATAATCACCCACTGCCACATGGCAATGGATAATCACCCTGTTTTGAAGGCAAACCCTGCAAAACCAGCTATAAATGGTAGAGTTTCCATTGCCAGGTTTGTTTACCAGAGCGTAACCAATCAAAAATGGCATGAAACCCTGTGCAGCAAGCAATGTCATCGAAACGAATCAAAATGCCAACAAGTTTGCTGCGACATGCTATGACAAGCATCCAATCTTTAGTGATGGCCCATCCAACGAACCAACTGACCAATCCACAGCCTGCAGGTGGCGTGCTCAATTCATTTCGCGTGCTTTTTTTCAAACGCTTTTAATTTCCGCAGGATTCTTAAGCCGGTCAAACCTGCGGACCTTTGTCCAGGGTGAAACCTAATTAACGGCCCAGCGCCCAAAATGTGGCATCAGGAGACCAGCGTTGCAGAGCAGTGCCCGGGACTACTGGACTCAATGTTGTTATGGCTCATGGCATGTGGACCCAACACACGAGCTCAGCAGTTCATCTGTTTTGGGCACTTTTCTGTGCACTGGGCACCTGCATAACGGGTGCGCCTGCTCAAAAATCATCGGTATATCCACCACCGCCACTTCCTTCTGAATAGGCTTCCATCTCACCGCTGTAGACTTCCTCAATGGATTCGTCCACCTCCTCTGCATCATCATGACCACTACCCTCAGAAGGCAAAGCTCGCACAGGGCCCCCCGCCAACGAGCTCCCTGAACTGCCATTGCCTGCACTGACCCGGTTGCCCGTCAGCTCGATGTCCCCGGAACCAGAGCCGTCTGATGCTGAATCGCCAGCACCAGCGGCCTCGGGGCCATCAGACTTCTTTTTGGGCACCGAGGCAGCGGCGGCCAAACCTACTCTACCAACTGTTGGCCGATTCAGTCTGGCAAGTTGCCGGTCAACCTCATCCAGTGGTTCGCTCAAAGCTCCAGCGGACTGTTCACCCAGCGATACCTCCTCTTCAGGAGTATGGATTCCAGATACCACGCTACCGCTGGCACTGGAACCCAAACTGTTGCCCAACCCCACACCACGCAGCGGTGGCAGAAGTTCCTTTCCGCTGCTCAACGGTGAAGTTGCGGTTGACAGTGCGGGCAGTTTGCCGCGGGGCGCTGTCGTCCGTTGACGACGCTCACGGACCTCTTCATGTGGGGCCTCCTCTTTCTTTTCCTCTGTTTTTAGGACCTCCTCTTTCTTTTCCTCAGGGGCTCCTTTGTGCACATCATGGCCGGCAACTGCTGAACTCAATGCATCCACCACGGCTGCCCCTCCACCAAATTCTCGAGTACGCTCACCTCCCTCAACATTGCCATGAGACCGCACTTGTCCCGCTGCTGGCGGCGTGTCATTCCCGGTCTCCCAGGCTGAATGACGGGTCGAAGCCATTGATGCAGCCAACTGCGGAGGAGGCGATGAATTTGTGGTGGAACTGGCACTGGAGTTCCATCCCTCGCCCATTTTGTGTGAGCTGCTCGATATGAGGCTCATGAGTTGTTCCAAGATGGACGTTTCCGAATGGACTCTAATCAATCCAGCATCTAGAGCAACCTCTGCGCGACTACGGCGTTCTTTTCCCAGGTTCGATTCTGGGAGGAAGACGGACAGGGTGTGACTGAACTGGTAGAACTCAAAGAACTCTGCAACGATCTCAGCCATCAACTGCCCCACGGGTGATTTGGTCATCTTGGCCGCAGCCATGGCAGAGCGCACGGATGTCGAAGCGCCGGTGTCTTCATCGCAGTCGATGGCCTTGTAGACATTCGCTCGCAGCTCGGCCCGAATTTGTCCCAAGACGCCGTTGGTCTCCAGAGTTCGGATCACGAGGCCTTTGAGCTCCTCCACATTGCGTCCCTGAGGAGCTGGGGGCATTGCGACTGTCACGCTTCCTGCACAAAAAAAAAAAAAAAAAAAAAAAAAACAGGTGCAACTGGTGCAATTTTTCTGGTCAGGACTGAAGAAACAAAGGAGGAATGCCTGGCATCCAACAACTCCAACAATTAACAAGCTGCAACACACGATGTTTGTCATGCTTTGTTGGTGTGGGTGTCAATTTCTTCTTGAAGCGTGCCTTGCTCTCTGAGAGAAAAAGCGTTGGAAAGGATGGCACTAAGGCCGTGAAACCAGTGTAACTTCCGGCCCCTCACCCTGAATCCAAACGAAATCGATACAGGGGATCGTAGAACCAATCTTGAGTATGCATGCATTGACCCTATAGAAATGAATTGACGGAATGACACCCCAAGTCGTCCCCACACTTGGCAGCTAACACCCCTTTTGTGCAGCGGCTATGTAGGTGTTGTGATGGCACAATCCACAACATTCGCAATTCCACTCTCGGACATTCGTCTCTGCACGAAGCGTGAGACTGGGCTAATGGACCATCCCAAGTGGTGTGCACACACAGTCCGCGTCTCAAGATTTGCGGTTGCATACCCACGAATGTGGCACATGGTCTGTTTAAAGATCAAACCTGAAAATTGGTGGGCAAAGATAATGTGTCAAATGCAGTATCACTTCTGTCCTATTGGATACAACCACTGGGTCACTGGGGGTTCCAGGTTGAATTTACCTGGTTCACTTGCTGTCTCAGATAACTTGGATCCACTTGGGAGGTCCGTTTAGACGAAAGTGAAGGTGGCTGGCGCTTGGAACCATCAAACATGGTTGGTTCATACCGACCTCCAATTGTTGACCAGTGTTTGCCATCAATTCCATTGCCTATACCACCAGCCATCATTTACCATTGTTGACCATTGTCAAGGCCAATATTAAGCATCACTAGCAACCATCGTATAATCATCACCATCACCCTCTGATCAATCTGGTTGCCTGGAAAATCCACCATCAATCCATGGTCTATCCCATGGCTTCCCTATCAAAATTAGCGTTTCTCAAAATAGAGACCCCCCGGATCATCCAATATTAATCATGTATGGTAATTAACCAACCATGTTGGGTAGGCCCCTATTTTGAGAAACCTCCAAATGGCCATTTTGCACCCACGAATTGGTCACGCCGCAGGTCCAATTCCGCCAGGTATCTCGTTGGCCAGCTCGGTGATGCGCGCTTCGACACTCCTGCAATGTCAGCGCTGATGAACGGTGAAGATTACTCAGCTAATGGTCAACCATTGAACTAGTGACTAATGAGCGATTACTCATGTTTGATCATCATGAGTGTTAATGACAAATCACTAGTGGAATATGTCGGTGAATCATAGTCAATCAGTGGTTCATTATGGTCAGCTAGTGTTTGATAGCATCCAACAGCAGCTGCTTGAAGTGTACTGGACGTTTTATACTGTGTATTTAGTGCTTTATGATGGTTTGCTATTGGTTGGTTGGTGATTGACTTTGATTATTTAATATATACTCGTTTAAGATCATATTGGTCGATGATGCTGGAATGATTGAACGTGAGCGATGGCTCACTAATGGTCAGGAATGGTAGTTATCGCTTGATGCTGATCAACTGATAGTGTGGTCAACGATGGGTTGGGCATGATCAACGAATGCAGTGATGGTACCAATCATCAAATACCAAAGTCTCTTAGCATTGGTTAAATTTGATGTCAAAAACGGTCAATGATGATACATCAAAGCTTGTGAATATTGGTCACTGTATGGCTAGTAGTTAAAGAAACCATCTTACTCATATGCTCAATCATGATGGTAGAATATGATGATTGAAACCCTATCGCCTATCAGAAAGCGTAGTGGTGAACGCCTGCAATCTTTAAACAAACAAATTTCACTTTGACTTCGCCTATCCTCCGTGTCTTTCAATGGTAGCTCAGCATCAAAAGGACGCCACAGTGGTTGCACTCTTAGGAACTAACAACTGATCCTTCCAGAGGTCATCCACACCTGGGAGTCGGTCCAGCTGGAACACCAGGAGGTCATGTCCAACTCCCAGTGCTTGGCGCCCCAGATCGCTCCTGAGATCCGCGGACAAAAACTGCAGCTCCTGCGTCAGCAACTCGTTGCTACAACCTCGCGACCAGCGGCTTCTAAGGCTCAACCCGTCAGCATGAGAAAAAACACCCAGGAACCATGGTCACATTACCGGGTTTCATTTTTTTGCCAGGGCATCCAATTCTACCACATATTATCAACCTGAACTAGTCAGGTCTATCTATGATAAGTAGTATCCAGACTGAACTAGTATATCAACCTGAAATAGTACAACTATCTACAAGAAGTAGTATCGAGAAATGTTCATTAATCATCATACCATTGAGTAATCGCTGGCTAACTATGACCAAACATTTTTCACCAATTGTCATTCACCGTAACCCTCACTATCTGCAGCGAACAGTTCTTGAAGCCCTTCAGCCGGGGTCAAGAGTCAAAACCAGCAGAGCTGTTGGCAACGCATTACAAGCCCCATTGGATAAGCTCTGTGGCATTGCCACCAAAAACATCATTCACTTCACTCTTATTTGACTTGGCGCAACTGATGTGTGTTTGTGTGCTTGGCTATCCATATGTGCAAATATTTCATCTATGTATATGGCTATGGGTCAAAACCCCGTACCCCTAATTCCCCTACCATTCACCATTGCCTTCCCTATAGTTTTGCCGGTCATTATCCCTACTATTGGCTGGTGAACATTGACCCATAGCCATATATATAGCCGGTATATCCCCTACTATTGTTGGTTAGTATCCCCTTATTATTGACCATGGTCAAACATATCATTATTGACACATAGCCACATAGCCATATATTTCATCTATGTATCTTGGTGCATCCGTGCTTACAGGTCATGCACGGCCATGCCTATTGGAGCTTGGGCTGCCCGAGGCTCTGACCGTTGTCAAGTTGGGGTGCACCACGTTGTGCTTACGCCAAAACATTCGAAGGCCGCAGAGTGAAAAGTCCCAGCCCTAGCAACCAGTGTCTTCAACATCCAATTGATTCCAATTGTATATAATAATGATCTCAAAAAACTAAAAGTCAATCTCCTTCAACATAATGATCTCATTTAAAAAAAAAAAACCTTCAAACAGGATTTCCAAACTCATAAGCGGCATAGGTGTGACTGAGCTGCCTCGGGGTTCTAGTAGTAAGCTGATGGAGCTTCATTCGTGCTGAAGTCGTGCCGCAATTAGCGGCCAAGAAACCAATAGTTGGGGTCATACATGTCGCATACGCTCCAACACAATGCTCTGTGTTGCTTTGTTTGGTGCCTAGCGGGGCAATGCCCACCATATAGACTTGGAATAGCCCAGCCGGAACGTTTCTTTCTGCTGGGATGGTGGGGAAAAGACTCAGATAATCCAAGACGCAAATGTTGGAGCTAGCCAACATAATGAGCACTTTGGCACCTTCAAAACATCCAAACTGCTTGGCTTTGCCGACCAAACCGACAGACAAGACCCTGCATGGAGGTTCCGCTTTCAATGCATGATGGTAGAAGCATGGGATGCTTAACCAGAAAAGCAATTTTGCGTGGAGACCATGCAGATACCCCAGTCAGCCACCACGGATTCTCCAGCTGAAGAGAACGAGTCGACTGAATGTTGTCTAAATTCAACCTGATATCTTCGGGGCTTTGCATCAATCATTTAGAACAGCGCGTGCTTTGCGTAAACCATGCTGCCTAGACTGAAAAAGGTACAAAGGTTTGTGGCTCACTGACGTCCACTGGTATCAAGGTGAATCAACTACTGCTACAATACCTGCTTCAAGCAAGGTTGATCAACTGAAATGTCGATATCAAGGTGAATCAACTGATATATCATGATGTATCAACTCTATGGTTCACTGATCAACTCTATGGGAATCAACTGATCTATCAACTTTCTCCTTAAGGTAAACCGTTGGAAGGACGGCAGAAGGATGGCCCCGCGCCCCCGTTTTTAGTCAAGCCACTGGGACTTTTGGTCACCGGCCCCTGGCAGGTGGGTGGTCGCACTAAGCGCTCAGGTGCAGTGAGCCCTACAACCGGTGAATGTCAGCAGTTCCTAACTGGGATGATCATCAACCGGTGAAGGGAAGCAGTTCCTAACTGGGATGATCATCCAAAGGAACTAAGTGATTTCTAGTCAATAACCGGATCCAAAGGAACTAAGTGATTTCTAGTAAGCGATGATCCAAAGATCAGATACTAACCGAATGCGGTGATCATTCGATTTCAGCGTTGAGCATCCATGGCATGGCCTCCATCCTTCCACGCATCACGGCCTGAGGCAGGCAAAGTGCTGTTGCCAAGGCCATGGCGCAAATGTCAACAATAGTAGTAGCAATGTGGGTCACTCCATCTTTGGATGACCCACATTCAAGGCCATTGTTGATCATCATGTTGAACATGACTCACTATTGTTGATCATCCATGACTCACTGACCATTCAAGGCGAAGAGGGAAATCCTTGTGCCACTCATGCAAGCCCACACCCTTCATCAACCATTTACAGTAATAAACCATCCATTTTGGGGGTCCCCTTTTTTGAGAAACCACCATGTCGTGAAACTAAAAGACAGCAAAAACAACAGCAGCAGCAATGGCAACGACAACAACCTTGACCACAGTAAATAAGGATACTACAACAGTAGTAGCTTAGTCAAATTCGCATGTAGTGCTGCATGTGATGATCTTGGTGCTTGCATACTAGGTGAACTCCTTCCCCCACTGAGCAATCAAGTTGCAAACCTTGTGGACAACCCACTTTCCCGTTGGCGATCCAACTTTGGACAACTAGTCGGCTACCTCAATGACGATAGGGTCCCAAATTGCAATGGTCAGAACAACCATGGTTGTGGCTATGGTACCGTTGTGGTCAAGCATGGTTGTGGCTATGGTGGTACCGCTGTGGTCTCATAGCAGCAAGGCTGTGCCAGCGAGCTGCGCGCTGCTCTTGGGAGCGAAGGGACACGTGAGGCTGCAAGGGCACCAGGTCCAGCCATGTGTCCTCCAGGCGATAGACCTGGCGCTACGGGCAGCTGTCAGAAAGCCATGAGGTTTCCACAAGATCGAATTTCAGTTGTGAGCCTCGTGAACTTTGCCCAACCAAGATCACCCTAAGCAATCCACATGTCCATTCTGATCCCTGAAGCACTTCGTCCTGGTGACCTCCATCAACCGGGCCTCTGCGGACACTGGCTGTCCTGATAGTCCTGCGGCATGCCGGTGCTTAGCTTCCCACATCAACTTGCCACCTGTGGGGAGGTCGGCTCTATGATTTTGGGGGGAACCACCTGTTCAAAACGCCTTGCCTACATGTCTGCCAAGCGACATTTCCTGTACAAACAAGCATGTGTCCAAATAGATCGGCATATGTAGTTACATGTTTTCATTCATTCAAGATGCGCAAACGCATACGCGCACACATACACACATATTGATAGAGAGGCGGCGAGAAATGTAATTATAATGCAGAGTAAGTCTATAGAAAGACTATGTTTGTATTTGATTTTTGGTTTTCATTCGCAGGTTTGTTGGCATGTATGAATGTTCAATTATTTATATATATATATATGTGTGTGTGTGTGTGCGTGTACCTATCATGTATACTGCATATACTGTATTATCTAGCTCTTTCACTATCCAACTATCTAGCTATCTATCTATCTATCCATCCATCAATCTATCTATGTATCTATCAGTCTATTCGTCTATCCGTCTCTCCGTCTGTCCCTCTATCCATTTATCCATCTATCCATCTTTCCATCCTTCCATCCATCCATCCATCCATCCATCCATTCATCCATCCATCCATCCATATCTCCCGTGTCTGTGTGTAGCACGGTTGTGGTATATGTGTACCCGCATTTTGCCAGCCTGGGCATGAATGATATGAGCAAAACCGGTATCATTCAGCTTCGCGACAGAATTATCAAAACATGGCTCGGCATCTTCAACATCTCTATGTCGACCAGGACAACTAAGCCCCGGTTCTTTGCGAAGGCTGGTAGCTTTACAGCCCATTTCACCACTGAAAGGCAAGCCCCGTAAGACTCAACGATAGGCGCATTGATCTTGACGCTTTTTGATTCAAAGGCGGTTCGCCATCTTTGGGCACTGCCGAGAATGTCACTGCCTATCATTGCAGCTGCTGGATTATGCTGCGCTGCAGCAAATCATGAACTTCACCTAAGTCCTTCAGAGTCCAGACTTTCACGTCATCTTCGCTCTTTCCAGGATAGTCAGGGCTCTGATGCCAGTCCTGGTAATGCACTGCTTTGGCATTGTCGCTGCGATCCAGCAAAACAGCCTGAAGGCCTGCTGCTCGAGCACCGCAGAAATCTGCTGCCAGATTGTCGCCGATGTGCAAAATTTCTTCGCGTTTGATGCCCTCCACCCAGAAACTCGCCTGCCGATGGGTTTCCACGAAGATCCAGGGATCAGGTTTCTCACTGCCAGCCTCTCGGGCACAGACAAACCACTTAAAATGGTCGTGGAACCCAAGCATCGGAAGCACATCTTCCACGCTTCGGAAGTCACTATTCGTGGTGACTCCAATGGCGAGCCCCTGCTGCCGTGCCCAGTCCAGGAAGGGTTTCGCGTCCTTCAGTTCCTCATAGGCCTGCAATGTGCCGAAGTGCTGGTAGACCCGCCGGAAGAACCTCTCGAAGTCTGCCTTGGGATACTCCCGGCCGCAGTGCTGCATGGTGGCCTTGACCACCTTTGCCCACCAGTCGCGCGAAGACAAGTCCTCTTCATGTCCGAAACAAGGGTAAGTTTTCGAAATTTCTCGAAAAGCTTCCTTGAAAGCGGGGCGAATCTCCTCAGCACTGGGTGCCTCATCCAATTTGGCCCAGGCTGCACAGGCAGCGTAGGTCTCGTGGATGGGTGCCCTGTGCACCAGCAAGGTGCCAGTGACGTCCAGGGAGAGCGCCTTCACGGCAGGCCACAGGGCACGAACTGCCATGGCAGGAAGCGCGCAGAAACATGTGGTCAGTGATGGTTCGGTGGTGGTTCAGTGCTGGCCACGGTGGTGGTTGAGTGCTGGCACTGCTGGCAACATGGTAAAACATGGTAAAACATGGCTGTGGGTCAAAACCCCGTACCCCTGGTTCCCCCATCATTAACCATTGTTTTCCATATGATTGGTTGGTTAGAACCCCTTATTGTTGGTTGGTTAATATTGACCCATAGCCACATCGTGAACCTTTGCAATAATGATGAATGTGGGTCAACATTGGGCTTGGGCACAGATCACTGCTGGTGGGAACCATGAGCTTTTCACGGATTTTTGGGGGTGCGCAGTGCGCTCCAATCAAAAGGTGGATCTTGGCAGTGCTGGACCACACCTGGGATCGCCACCCAGTGCTCGATCACCCCCACCTTCTGCTGGCGCTGCGCACTGCAACTGCTTCGGATAGCTGGCGAAACGGAAGTCCTGGCGGGCAACCGCTGGCCAGGACCGACCAGAGAAGTTGTCCGAAATGTGGAAGTTGCCTGCCTGGGCCGGGCTTAGCAACCAAACGGCGTATGAATTCCAACAATAACAAACCATAAGAGCGGCTGATGATCGCTATACAATCATGATGGTGGACTATGGTTGGCCAAAATGAAGCACAGTGCCTGTACCGCCTGCGAACCCAAGCGGTGCAAACATGGCAAGCACTCGTCGTCGCGAGGCACAAGCATGAAATCGCATGCTCCAATGATTCGGAGATCCATGCCAATAAACCAACACCAGCCAAAGGTGCTTATTTACCAACACAAAAAGGAGTGGCTTATGGTAGGGACAATCCCAGGGGGCCGTCCTTGCCAAAAATATTGCAGTAACCCGTAACCCCCACAAAGCCAACCCCACCCAGGATCGCACCCAACTACCATAGCTCACCATGTCCCAGCTCCCTTTCCTCCTCCTGCTTTGCAAAAATCTCGGGAAACCTAAAGCGAAAAGGCCACCGGTCAAAATGTCAACCTGCTGCATCATGCAAAATGGTTCAACACGTTTGTTTCATGCTTGGTTGATACAAACCATAGAATGGTTGCCGGGGGCGACGTTCGATGTTGACATTTTCGGTGACCCACCCTGACACTTTAAATAGCTGGTGATTTACTGTCAACTATAGAACGCTTATCGATACAAAGCTCCCAAAAAAAAATCTTCAACCAGGCAAATTGGAAACTATTCAAGTCCATGCAACACAGCTTTCTGTTCACTGCACTAAGGATACCAAGGGGCGATTTTGCAACGTTGGACGCCAGCGTGTGGCCTGCAACATATGGCGGGCGGGGGGGGGGGGCGGGCTTTCGCTGTCGACAATGGCTACTTCTCGTTAACAATGCTGATGACTAGAAGTAGCCATAAGTTAATTGAGTGTACTGCAGCAATGGTGATCATAATCAGGATTATACTGGTCAGTGCTCAACCGGTATCTTATGACAGTCAATAGCGCATAGTACGGGATAGTCGATCATTGGCCTTGCTGCTGGAATGCCCACACCTAGCTGCAGCACTAAACTTGTCTTCCCAGCGGTGGCCTGAAGGACCCAATACCAATAGCCGTTTATCCAGTTTCATTGTTGATATTAAATTGTCAATCCTAGTAATGCCTAGGGCCTAATAACGAATGATTAATGTGATTAACAATTGTTTAACGATGGTTGTACAATCCAAATTGGATCAGAATGAGAACACAGCGCTTTAAAAAAACGCCCTAGGCCAGTGGGGCCGAGCTCGCTTTGGGCCACAAAAAAAGATCTCACAAGAAACTGGGAAGGCTTCATGTCTACAACTACCAGTGCTGGAGTTTTCCCATCCGTACCACTCGCATCCGCTTACAATACTTGCCTGCGTGCAACTGTGCCAAATATCAAGCTACAATCAGCTGACCGCCAGGTGCGCTAGCACCTGAATCTTGCTCCAGCAGGGCTGGAATCTGCAACTGCGCTGCCATGTCCATCAAGGCCTTTGCCAGCTGCTGGTTCCTGCAGCGATGGCCACGAATACCCGGCAAGGGATGCAGGGACCAAATCAGGAGTCGTGACCAACTAAAAATGAAAGCACAAACAAGGAGCTGTCATTGCCATCCAAAACAAGATTGAGGATATGGACAAAGCAGTCCGGGTTCCGAACGGTCACCAACACTGAACATCCTACCAGCTGCCGCTTCTGCGGTGTTCTTGTAGGAATTGCATGGGAAAATGCACCGCTGGATCTGATATTCGAAACCACGCATTGGAATTCCCTTCCGCCTAAGGACAGCTGCCCTAAGGATGCGCACAGCCTGACATGGTGAAAATGCGAAAAGTCAGAATTTTGCCCAGCTCCTGGGCTGCCACTGCATGGGGTGCTTGAGCACATCACCTGGCAGCGCGCTGGGTTTGGTATGCGCAAATGGTTGGGCTGTACATATCCGGCACCAGAATCACCAGATGCCTGGACGAAATCCCGCAGCTGCATCCCGGCTGGACCTTCCTCTAGGGCTTTCTGCGCGAGCTGCAGCGTAGAACGCCACAACTCCTGCCGATGTGTGACCTGGAACGAAACTGTTTGGGGATGCGATGTGGGGAGAGCAGGAGGAGATGCGGCCATCTCATCTGACTAATACAGAGGGAAACACAGCGACCCACAACCAAAAGCAACAAACCCACACAAGCGGCAGTCATAGTCATAGCGGTCAACCACTAGCCAAATTGACCCAAAAATGTAGCAACACCTTAGGCAGGCTAAGTCGGAAATCCATATCAATCAACCAGCAGCAATTCTGCCGAATTCTTCTTGGACCTTTTCACCAGGTACAGGGACTTGATCAATTTGATCAACATCTCCCGTGTCCAACTCTGCCCAGGCACCGGAAAGTGACGCACTTGCAGCAGAAAGCGCCGCAGGGTCCGCGTGTTGCGATCTGTCCAGACCTGGGCTGTCACTGGAGCCGGCATGCAGATATCCACGCGCAGAGCCCGGCTCAAGCACATGGGCTATGAACGGGTTTGTGAAGCGTTATCATTCCAGCAAGGACGCTCAGATCTTAAAGCAAGGACGCATCTAGGAGGCCCCGTGGCTCGATGACCACTGCGAAACCGCTTGGAAAATGCTCAAAGGCAACAGGTGACTCGGCCGCAAATCTTTGGCACCTGCCATCATGCCCTTTCGTGTGTATGTGCGCGCGTGCTGATTTGTGTGTGTGTGTGTGACGAACTCTCAAAATGACATCATGGTAGCCACAGTTCATGTGCAAATAATAATGCAAATTTACCACTACTGTAAACTTTACCTGATTGACATGACCTGAACACAAGGGAAAGGGAATGCCAGCGGCCAGGAAATACTTGACACGACTAAACTCAGCCTATTCATTAATTATATGTAATTACTACACCATATAGCGTCGTTTGTGTGTCACCAGACCGATCTACTGTATCAGACATGATACCAGGACACCGCAACGACATCCCAAGAAGGGAGCACCACTTTGTGCCATCAGAAATGTGAAAGCAACACTTCTGTGTACCGGTTGGATGTGCGTAGTAGTTAACCGTCAGTCTTAACCACTGAGTGACCATCATTATTGTTACCAGCACCGGAAAACCAGGGTATAACCATCAGTATCATGATTGACCATCCTTCTTGACTGTCAATTTGACCATCAATACCAATCACATCAGGATCAGAACAGGAACAGGAATCCCCACAGCCTCGCTATCCTCAGTAGCACTGGCACTTGGGGCACCCAGCCATTTCACGCAAACAGACCACCAGGTCGTTCCGGAAGATTCGAGTTGATGCAGTTTCCCTGGCCACAAGATCCATGGGGGTATCAACCACCCAGCCATGGCAGTTCCCCCAACAAAAACTAATGACTCTGGACAGATCAGCTGTGCTTGGCAAATATAAATATATATATATATACATCAACGAAGGGTTTTGGTACCTGCTAGTCACTCGTGCAATTTCAAGGTTGCGCTCACACCGACTGGTAGACGCCAGCTTTCGGAGGTGTGCTTCCGCCAAACGACGGCTGCGGCGGATTCCGCATCTTTTTTCACACCAGGTCTGGTCGAGATTTCAGGTGGCAGGCTGCAACTGCACCCTTTCCCAATGCAGAGCAGCCACCATGGAACACAGCAGCGCAGTGCCTCGACACAACTTCAGGACTGGCTGTAAGATAAAGATTTGTCTGAGCGAATTGAATAGTAAGTCACTTTAAAGTGGCCTGACTCACACAACATGCCATTGAATAATTCGTTGATGATATGTGTGGCCAAACCAGCTTAGATCAAGCATCTCTGAAACTCTTGAGTGCGGCTTACAAAGGCATCCGCAATCTCAATCTGAATCAGTACCTCCTTGGCCTCTGCCAATTGTCACATGGGATCGGGTCAGGTGCCCTGAAATGAAGCGGCGCATCCTCAGGAAACCTTGCACAGCCACTGAAGCGTGGGCCGTGTGGAGGCTGATTGAAGATGTCACCGGGCCGCATCCAAGAGCACTGCGGAGCCAGTTCGATGGCTAGAACCTCCTGCATCTCTTGCTCCTGCTGGCTCTGATGGAACTCTGCTTCTCGCAGCTCTGAGTGCTCGGCTTGGAATGGAAGATGTGCTGAAGGCCCACTGGGCCCACTGGGCGCACCGGCATTGAAAGGCTTCCACAGCAGTGGTGGTGGCTGGGGTGACTTGGGCTTGTCCAACAACCTGCCAGGTGAAATCAAGGGCCGATGGGCTAAGGCAACACCTCTCAGCTGGTCTTGGAGATGTCCATAGTATCCAAGAAAGGACGAATTTGGAAGATGCAAATGGAGATCCACCAGGTTCTCCAACTTCGGCTCCACCTTCGACTCCTGGTATCCCTTGGATCGCTCTTGCCATCCGCCCTTCCATCCTTGTGAGGTCAGTTGCGAAGTCTTGGAGCCCACGAATCGCCCTGGGACTTGGTGATCTTGGGACTCTTGGGGATCTTGAAGCCTCGACATGGATCCGAAGATGCGACTCATGGCACCCATGGCACCCATGGGATGAGACCTCTTGCCTGCAATGTGATGCACTCGCTTGCTGGGCCGACCAAGGGGAGCCATGGCAAGGCGGGCAAGGTTTGAGAGGCACAAGCGGATACGGCCACACGTTGGAAATTGGAGTATTTCGGGCTTGAGCCACAACACATTCGAATGCCACATCCAAAAAACACAGCCACTCACATCCACGTTGGCCCCCAACCCACCCTAGAAATATTGCAATCCTTTCTACATATGTTACCGCCGGCCGTGTTCGAAGTTTCATGGCTTTCAAGGTCACATTCTTTGGCCGTGCTCATTTGAAAAGCACTTTTCACAACTCACAAGTCAGGCGGCATAGTACAAGAAACCTCGTGACTGAAGAACTCAAGGAAACCCAACCTGGCTTTAGAATGTAGGGGTTTAAACTTGATAGGTGCCGTAATTGATGGAAACTTTGTATCTGTATTATGATCGTTCAAACGAGACATTTCCTTTAAAAATAAATTAAATTCAGATGAATTCAAACAACATTCAGACAAGGCTGACATGCATTGAGATGAAATGAGAACACAAAGCATGTGGCAGGATCACCGGAGCGCTGCAGCGATCAGTTGGATACAAAAGGAGGACACCAACGCGCAAGTGTTAGGACTGCTTTTTTGTTGAACATGTACTGGACAGGGTCCGGCATCTCCGACTGCACCTGCTTTCAGTTTCAGATGCATTGGCCACGCGACAACATATTTTTGAATTCCTTGGCAACACACTGCCAGAGAATTGTTGGCTCTCACCGTGGCGTGCCTGAGGCAAATTAAGACTGAGGCAAATTGAGATCACTTTCTCCTGCTCAATTTTTACATTTCAGTTCATTTTAGTATTTCCACGCATCTCATCTCTCTGAGATCATCTCACTGAGATGAATTGAGATACTTTGGGATAGCTTGGGCGTGTCTTGGAGGATGCCTGTCAGTTTAATCTCATGTTTCCTCCTTTCCTTTTACATATCTTTGACCATGCGTTTTATTTTGCTACACTTTGCTACACTCATTCTAGTTTATGGCAATCCTCTCAACCTCTGGCCGGTTGCATTTGGCTTTAAGAACATTCTTTCTCATTTTTTCTCAGCAAGACCATTTGGGACATGAATGAAACAAATTCAGACCATTTAAAGCATTTTCAAGCAATGGCCCGAGATCATTCTTCAGTTGCAGAAGTTGGATGACTATTTTCTGATTGATGTTATGACACTTTTTTTGCTGGGGCATCACTATGGGTTCGCCGAGAGCTAACCGCTAGCCCTGCCCTCGCCCTGGCCTATAGACCTCGTTGTAGTCAAAGAGCTTTTTCTTGGTGCAGGACTTCGGGATCGGTCGATCCTTCTCCTGGAAATGGCCATCATTTCTTTTTCACTCGCCTCAAATTGAGTCGATTGCTGAAACGTCATTGCTGTACATCTTTGGGGATCTTCAATCAAGCATCATGCCAGTTCACCCACTTGTAATTGTATGCGGGTCATAGCACCAGCCAGTAACTTGTGGTCTTACACACTGGGTTGTTCCTCTTGTCACCAGGGTTATGAGCCCCTAATCCACCGTGGGTCTTGAGAAAGCATCAGCATGGTGAGATGTCAGCCTCCGTCCATCCCGGCCAGCATCTTTGCTGCACCTCCGGCTGTGTCTCAGGTCGTTTCTTCCGAAAAGCTTCTTCCCCTAGCATGGTTGGCTTGGTCGACGAGAAAATGCATACCGAGGTACGGGCGAGTTCCGTTGAGGTTTACCCACTCCTTTGTTTGGCAATTGATTGCCTAGCTCATGGATGATCATTGCTAATCATCGTTGGTGATTGCCTAGCTCATGGATGATCATTACTAATTATCATTGGTGATTACCTAATTTCTAGCTATTATTTACCACTGATCACCATTTTTGAACCCATTTTTGCATCAAAAATTGTCGGAGCATGGTCGTCAAGCAGCTCTATCCCTGTGAGCCATCTTTACTTGCTTGCCGCCCATCATGGATCATCATGGCACCCTGAAACGGCAACCATGCCTAGATCTCGCAGGAGCTAAGCCCTTGTTGCAGCCCCACATGACTTCTATCATCTCATGCACTTAAGCTGAGGGCCTTTGCTCGTGAATGCACCTACCACATAAGGGACAAAGTTGGGGGGTCAAACCGTAGAAAACATTGAAAATGACTCCATGGCCGTATATGGTTCATTCCGAAGCCATTTGCAACCGACGAGATTGATGACCATCTCCTGATGATGATGGTGCACCAATTTTTGCCATAGTTTAGTTTTTTGGGAAATATCAATGTTTTCATGGCAAATGCTGTTCACCCATACCTTCCGGCCTTCCGGCCCTCATTGTTTGACATGGCAAGCAAGAAATTGACCATGCAAGGTCCGAAAATCATTTTCTATCATGTACTATGTGGAGATTATCCCACCAGGTATGCCATGTGTGGGCAGCCACAGCCTGTGGCAAGATTGACGGCCGACAAATCCTGTGCCATCCATCGGCATTCAGCTTCCCAGATGCAAGCTGTACACCTATGAGGTGGTCTGCGTTGATGAAAAACGCAGATCTCCAAACTGGGACGATGCAGGTTCTTCGATATGACCCAGTGGGTTGTTCTATGTCTGAGCCAGCATAATCATTCACCAGGATTCATCATGGTTGACCATCACCGCCTACCAGTATCGACGACACGCCAAGCACCACTAAACCATCGTTAACCCGCTGCCGAACTTCCAGCAGCAATCCACCGCCTTGTTCCAACCACGTTGGAACCACCACCTATCAACGATCTGCGCCAAGCCTGTTCCCAACCACTTCCCAACCATTTCCCAACCATTTGCCAACCATTTCCCAGCCATCCCCGGACATCCGTGCGTCCCTTGGATCCCTGGACCCATCTCCACCGTTCGCCTTTCAACCGCTTGATCCGCGAGTCCGCTGCCTCGATCTCCCGGGTGAGACGCCGCAGCCGTCGCTGCAGGGGCGCCACGGTCCAGTTCTGCCTGGGGTCCAAAGGGTTCTGCGTCGCGGGCCGCCGCTGCGCACAGAGACGCCCAGGTGGCGTAGCATGTGGCGAGTTGGGTCAATGTTAACCAGCCATTTTTAAGGATAATGACCAACACAACTATAGGGAAAACAATGGTTAATGGTAGGGGTATCTAAAGGGGGCCGCCCTCACATGTTTAGGATGAGGACGGCTTGTGCTGGTTGGTGATGAGATGTGAATCGTTGATTGTGTTTCATGTTGGTTGATTGGTTCGCAAGCTGGAAGATGATGTGTGACCGTGAAAGATCCAAGATTGTTGTGATTAGTTTTGATCCTGCTTGTCCCCTGGTCATGCATACTGATAGTAAATATCCAATGACACCTGACAAGTTTTCTTCCCACCCTGCTCCAGCCTAGTTCGCATTCGGCTGGCAATAAGTTCACACTGCAACCTTGGATATTCGCCAAAGGGCTAGCTGTGAGGACCCAACAAAAAATGTCAAAAAAATAAAATCCATGCCAGCCCAGATTCGTCCGCTGTACTGATTGGTCAATCTACTGCCCGCAAGCTTCATATCAGCTAAATATGATCCTCAGATTTCTGAAATATAGTCGCAGTGTGCTTTTTGCTTTAAATATGATATTTGCGATCTGGGCTCATGATTACGCCCCCTTATTGATCCTCACAATTTCCCACTCATTAGGCCGCGTAAACCCTGTGAAAGGCAACTGAAGAGGATGCGTTTTGAATAGTCTAAAAATTGAGTTGCTACCCAACATCTGAATTTATTAGTACCACCACCTTTGGTGAGTTCATGGGCAACTTGTCAGATATACCTCGTCCCTTTTCTCTACTTGGAGATGTTGCATGTTGGTTCGATCCTCTTCATCGGCCATCCGGGTTTCTTCCCTTCACCGATTTCACATGCCTTGAATGTGTACACACGAACCCTTGGATGCTCAGGATGGAATGCTTGGCCAGACTAAGCAACCAAACATTCATCGCTGCGGATGTCCAAGCAACGTGAGACGGAGGCGGCGCCGCTGGAAAAAGGCGTGGAGCTGCCGCTGGACTGCCTCAGCAGAGGGAAGGCCTCAAGGATCCTGTGATTTGGAACACAAACAACGTCCAATGGACAAGGCTCCATCCTGTTCCATCAGGTTCCATCCATCCTAGTGATCTCCTGTTCTCATCCGGTTCCTTCGGGAAGTCTTGTTTTCTTTTGCTGACGCTTCGCATTCCAAGAGAACGAAAAAGTCAGCTGAGATGCGTTGAGATGCTAACAAAAACTTACGTTTTAGAACCTTTTCCACTCTGAGAATTACGAATGTCTGGGCCCGCAGAAACGGGGATAACAATCATTGCCAAGTCTGATCTAAACTGAAGCCACCACCCAGGGCAAAGTGGGGGTCCCATGGGGTCCCCAAGTGTTGGGCCTCCAAGGTGTGCTGCGGTTTCACCACCTCCAGCACTTCTTGCCGCGCCGTCTCCGCCAGTAGTTCCAAGGGAGGGGTGGGCTGCGGCAGCACCAGCCTGAGACGCGTGGCAACTTGCAGGACAGCCATGCTTTTCCAAGCGCAGTTTTTGTGGCGCTGGTTTAGTGGCAGTGAAAACCAACTGGATCGCGAAATCCATTCACTATCTCTCACCATTTTTTGATGCTACGATGAAATTTGGTGTGAACCCCACAGCAAGTCATGGTATGCCAGCACGCCGACACCCATAGTGAGACAGGGGGGGGCCCAGGTGCCTCTGCATGAGATCCACCAGATGGCCGCGGTCAGGGAAGGTGCCAGGGTTGAAGGCTGCATCTGCACCATCCAGCTGAGGCCCTGAGCACGCCAGAAGTGTCGCCACCGGATCCCCCCCAAAAAAAGAAGCAGCACATGCACCGCTGCAGCAAACATTTGCATGTCCATATATGTGTTTTTGTAGAAAATCAATAGAGGAAGAGAGTGAGAGAGAGAGGGAGAGATATATTTTTTGTTTTTTAATTTATTCAATTGTTTATCTATTTATATATGTATATACTGTGTGCGCGTATATGTGCAGGTGTGGGCGCATGTAATGCACTGCAACGCAACCCAATGCAATGCTGTGCAATGCAGAGGAATGTAGCGTAATGCAATGCAATGCAATGCAATGCAACCGTATACCTGCGCATCGTATAAGCATTCATCCGTTTATTTCTGTTTCTGCCAGCTTATCTCTGCAGTCTATCAATCTGTCTGGTCATTCAAGTTCTAAAAGAGCCATGTGCTTACTGGTCATCAAGTTCTCCATTGACCTTGTCATCGGTACTACAGCCTCAATTCCCTGGTGCCTCAAAAAAGTCGAACAGAACAGTCTTACTATGCCTCGCATAAAGGCAAGCATGTATATATATATATATATTAAAATAATAACAATAACACATTTATTTGTATATAATAATAACACATCTATTTGTATATTGATTTATCTATATATACTTGATATTGGATGACACAACGGCACGTATTGGTCCCCACGAATTCGTGTGTCTCCCACTAAGTCGAAGCAGTGGCCAAGTTGCAGGGACCAGTTGGAGCCTCCCCGGTGCTCACATTGGATTCCTGGCGCAGGGACACACACGGGGGTACCTACAACGTATACAAACAACATATGGCTATGGGTCAATATTAACCAACCAATACTGGTGGTTATTACCCAGCCAACTATAGGGAAATGATAGGGGAACAAGGGGTACGGGATTTTTGACCCACAGCCATATACATACAACGTGTGCATGCAACGCGTACGTACAATACATGTGTCTTTATCTATCCTATTTGCCACCAGATACTATACGGATGTACACAGGTAAATGAAACAAAAATGAATCTACTACAGTGCTATCTTAAACGTTACTGTTCTGAGAATATTGGTTCACAAAACGAGCTGGTTGGCTACCAGGAACCCTCCGCTTCAACTGGGGTTAACTCACCGCTATGCTGAACATTGGTTGCTTCAATGCTTGGGAGCTCAAATCCAACCATGGCTGGTGGGCTCATCTCATCCAAGGGACATCGCACTGCCCCGTAGCACTTTGGTGGTGGAAGCTGCTGGTTAGCCAACCGCCGATTCGCTTGATCCAAAAGTGAGTGGTGCAACTCCAACACTACTCCCACAAAAAAGCGGGGGAAAACCATCGAACCCCGAAAGGAAAAAACTTGCTCCACACCTGAGGGAAAGAAAACTCCCCAAATTGTTCAACACTACTCCCACAAAATGCTTCCACCTATGTTCTTCTCAAACCATGTTGCACCTCGCAATCGTCACTTCAATTGGGGCTGAATGGCTCCCTGTAAGCCAGGGCCTCCTCATTGCTCTGCCTGGGGCATGCGCAGAGTGCTGGTGTTGGGTGGTTGGGTTGATTGCCAAGTTGCTTGGTTCATGATTCCAATGGCGACAGATATGGAATCATGATCGGTAATAACGGCATATCAAAAAAGGGGTTTGAAGCTTGTTTTTTACATAGGTGACTGGCCTTTGTGGTTTGAGTCATTCCCCCCTTTTTTTGCTTGCCCATTGATTCTCATTTCCATGTCCCAGACCACGAGCATTCCCAAGAAAACCAGCCAGTAGCGGAAACACAGCAGTCTGGAAAACAACTCACAGGTCGATGTGAGCCAACAGCCCGCCATTGAAAATCTCAACACTTGGTGACATCTCTATTCCCTGCCTTTGTCGCTGACCGACATTTGCAGGATCATTTCATCCTTTGATATCCTTCGAGTATCAATTGACCAATGTTGTCAAACGAGGAATCACCATTGATTATATATAATCAATATCAATCCATATTGCAGGACCCAAAATTGTGACGATGAATCCACAGTTCAAAAGCTTTTAGCCATTGGCGGATCATGTGACATTCATCCACTACCTTCCTACCCATCAATTAACCCAGGTCAACGATAAACCAGCCATCAACCACCATTAGCTAACCATCAATCGACTCTCAATCCCCTTTCGTGCAAATCCATCAACCATTCAAACCAATCAAATTCGATCAACCATTCACACATCTCTATCAACCATTCAAACATATCCATCAACCATTCAATCATATCCAACATCCATTCAAACATATCTATCAATCATTCAATCATATCCATCAACCATTCAAACATATCTTTCAATCATTCAATCATATCCATCAACCATTCAGTCATATCTATCAACATTCAAACACATCTAGCAACCATTCAGTCATATCTACCAACCATTCAAACATGTGCATCAACCGTTCAAACATGTCCATCAACCGTTCAATCATATCTACCAACCATTCAAACACATCCATCAACCATTCAATCATATCCATCAAACATTCAAACCTACCCATCAACCATTCAATCATAACCATCAAACATTCAAACATATCCATCAACCATTCAATCATATCCATCAACCATTCAATCATATCTATCAACCATTCAATCATATCTATCAACCATTCAATCATATCTACCAACCATTCAAATATATCCATCAACCATTCAAACATATCCATCAACCATTCAATCATATCTATCAACCATTCCATCATGTCTATCAACCATTCAATCGTAGCTTTCAACCACTCCATCACATCCATCAACCGTTCAAACATATCTATCAACCATTCAATCATATCTATCAACCATTCAATCATGTCTACCAACCATTCAAACACATCCATCAACCATTCAATCATATCCATCAACCATTCAAACCTACCCATCAACCATTCTATCATAACCATCAAACATTCAAACATATCCATCAACCATTCAATCATATCCATCAACCATTCAATCACATCTACCAACCATTCCATCATGTCTATCAACCATTCAAACATATCTACAAACCATTCAAACATATCCATCAACCATTCCATCATATCCATCAACCATTCAAACTGTATCCATCACCCATTCAATCATATCGATCAACCGTTCAATCATATCCATCAACCATTCAAACTGTATCCATCACCCATTCAATCATATCGATCAACCGTGCAATCATATCTTTCAACCATTCAAACCAATCAATTCGACCAACCATTCCATAACAACTATCAACCATTAAAAATAGCATCAACCATTCCATCATATCCATCAACCATTCAAACATATCCATGAACCATTTGATGAACCATTTAATGAAGTTGTTAAATCACATCTACCTCCCAACCATTCGCCAACCATGGCCACACCTCACGCTGGCGGCGCCTGGGTGGTCGCAAGGTACAGCTCTGCCGCAGCTCCTGACATTCTTCCAGCAGCCGGTCGTAGCGATTGTTCAGCTCCTGGCGACGCGGAGCGTCAGGGCCGTCAGGGACGGTTGACTGATGATTTATGGTGGTTTAATGGTTAAACAAGGAGAATGGTTCATGATTTATGGTCATGATTTATGGTGGTTGAATGGTTGATTGATGGCTAATGATGGCTTTGTAGTAATGATTTATGGTTGATGATTTATGGGTGTTTAATGACCACTGGTTGTTTAATGAACCATTTAATGGATGGCTGATGGTTAAACAACGATAATGGTTCATGATTAATGGTAATGACTTATGGCTAGTGATGGTTGATTGATGGCTAATGATGGTGAATGGTTAAGGGTTCTTTAATGAACCATTTAATGGATGGTTAATGGTTGAACAACCATAATGGTTAATGATAAAATACTGGTTGCTTCATGGATGGTTAATGATTGATTGCAGTAGCATGGTTAGTTGATGGTTGATTTGTCTGACTCCTTGCGGGGACCAAGGCTCAAGGGCAGGGAACAAGTTATTCCCTACAAATCAAAGCCCTTAGGGCTGTAGCAGCTGATGGTTGATTAATGGGCAGTTGGCTCTGGTTGGTTGATGCTTGGCAAGTTGCTTGGTTGTAGTGGTGGTTATTATAGTAGCCAGTGTAATGATCAGTTCGTTATGGCTGGTTGATGCCTAAAAGCTTGTTTTTTCCTGCAAAGTGGTTAACTGTCAATTGAGGATGGCTGATTGATGCTCAACAAAATGGACTAATAAGTTGCTTACATAATTGATGGTCAATCTCGCATTGGAGTCTCTACGGTCATGATTGGACCAGCTGCGGTAGGATCTTTCGATTGTCGAAGATTTGCCGACCATTGTCGCACATCCATCATCAACTGGTTGGTGGTTTCAACCATTTTTTTTTGACCATTGCGAGCGTGCGCCGGGTCAGGGTTCACGCATTGCATTAAATTCTAAGGTCTGAAATTCAGACCACTGTACATGCCGGTTGGCGCAATGCAAAAGATTTTTGCACAATACTGTCGACAACGGCAGCAAGTTGGGTCCAAACTGCAGAGCCAACCGTTGAAGACCAAACGTCGTGGCAAGTCCGAAGAGCGGGTGCATTCCATGCCCAGCATGCACGCAGATCGGAGTTGGCTGTGCGAACTGGTCGATGTTGAAACAGCAGCTGCGAGGGCTGTACCGAATCCGTGACCCCAGGGGGCGCCACACCAGCTGGAATCACCGTCGGGATAACGGAAGCCATCGGCATGAGTTGAATAATTGGCACACCTTCATCACGAACTGTTTGAAGAACACGAATCCAGGCCGCAAGTAGGACATTGTCGTATACCACGGAATCGTGCTTCTTCTGGGAAAGCTGAGAAGTGCCCCACGGAGAAGCTACGGTTCGGAGCCCAGAATGCAGAGCTTCGATTCCCCAAGTAGGCGCATCCAAAAAGGCAAGAATACCATCAATACCTGAAAGAATGGGGCGTTGAAGAAGGCGATCCAAAACTCGTCGTGCACTTGCAGGAGAGGATGGAACCACAATGTACTCCAACTGAATCGTCAGGTCATAGATCTGCTCAATGTAGCGATGCGCTGAGAGGAAGTCCTCAAGCATAAAGTCATCCCGATGAAAAACCACTAACCGGCGAGTAGAGGTTCGCATCGGAGAGGAGGGCACGTCAAGTGAAGGCTCAGAGCACACATGCGAGACCAACCACTGGCTGAAGGCTGCAACATCCTTCCCAGGAAACCATGCATCCAAGGTGTCACAAATATCAGCCACATCGGGACATGTGTCGACTGCATGTTTGAAGCACTCGGGCAAAACCCAGGTGTCAGGCACACCCACATCAACCACATTGAGAAGCCAGTCCAAGAAATCCTCTGCCACAGGCCGGACTTGAGGTTGTCTCACCGGCGGAATCCAAGGCGGGGGAAATTGTTTTGCTGGACAGGCAAGTCTCCATTGGTCTAAAGTGGGTAGGAGAGGCCCCGGCAATCTCACTGCGGGCATGCGGTGAGCAGTCGAAAGCTGTTTGACCGTGTCCAATGCCGCAATCTCGGGGTCACTCATGGGGTGCCAAACTGTGCGAAGATGACCAAGACATAGTCCCCGCGGGTACTGTAGATGCTGACGCAGTTTCTGCGTCGAGTGGAACGTTTTCATACATGATCCACAGGTAGTAGGCCATGGCATCCACTTACGAACTTCTGCAGCCAAAGAATGCATGAGCTTACGATGCACAGCCAACGCTTTGGGGCAAGCAAAAGAACGAGCGCACACCTCACAAGAATGCATGCCGAATGCAGAGCTGACTGCGGATGGAGCGACCTCCGTGGAGGAGGCTGCATCAGATGAAGTCAAAGTTTGAAAAGCAAGCAATTGATGTGACTGACCTTCCCATGCTAAGGCCTGACGACACATGCGTTTCCATGATGAACCTGCAGAGCGAATATAAGCAAACCAACCTGCGAGGTCAACCTCGGGAAGAGGTAAGGAGTGCAGCACCAAGTGCCACTGCCGAAGCCATACCAGATCACTACACAAGAGGGTCCGATAGGACTGAGCTCCAGCATACCCAAAGTCATGCAAAAGAGTTTGCAAGAAATCAGGTCCATGTGAGAGCACTGCTTGCAGAAAACGCAAACGTCGAACAGTGAGCACGGCCGACATGGGAGGTTGAGCATGCTGAGCCCGAACCTCAGCATCAGTCATGTGCGGCAAATCTTTTCGATTCAGACACTGCAAGACATGGCGGTACACACGAGTGTGAAAAGAGGCCAACTTGGTAACCAACGAGGTAGGAAGGTCAAGCCACGTTTCTGCACCAAAGAGCAAACGCGAATGCACAAGCGAATGCACTAACAGGAACTTGTCGGCATGTGTAAGATTACGATTGCGCAAAAGAGGCATCGTCTCCTGCAAACTTTCCTGAGCGGCTGCAAGACGGGTGTCCACTTCATGAACAAGATGCATCGACGAAGTTTGTCGCTGGCCTAAGTGGGTATATTGCGTCTGCACCCGCATGGCAATGGTGTCGCCATGACCCAAGAGGGGAACGCCCCCTTGTAAGGAGTCATGCAGTCGTCTATGCGTGGCCTGAGAACCACGACCCTCAAGTCTCAGGAGAACTTCTGTCTTGCCCTCTTTAAAATTGAGAGAGAGTCCAGCCTGAGTACACCGTGACCAGATCGAGGAAGCAACCCGCTGGATTTTTTCAAGCAAACGATCAGGACATGCATCTTGCAAGAAAAAGGCCACATCATCCACCCACACAAGAGGGTGGTGACAGAGCCGTTCATGCAAACCTTCATACCAAGTCATGCAATCATGCACGTCGCCATGCACAGCATGCAAAAGCCTGGCCATCAAAGAAGTGAACGAGATGTCCGCTGTCGGATCCCCTGGCCGTGTGCCCCTCCTCGAAAGAAGCGCTTGTTGTTGGGCATGTGGGCAATTGGTCTGGACCTGACTCCAGTTGTCATAGAGGATTGTCTGCATCCATGCACGCATAGCATCGGTCACACCCAGTGCTCGAAGGGCAGGCATGTCGGCAGAAGCAAGCACAGAGGTATCTTCGTCAGCAGCTGCTCGACCTAACTTCAACACATCGTCACAAATTGTTGACTTCTGCGCCTGATAGAAAGCAGAAGCAATGTCAACAAAAATGACAGCGTGAGATTGGTGACATGCACGTGCATTGTGTCTCCACATGTTGAGAAGAGCACTTGCAAAAGTCACGGACATGTGTCGCAGCCCACCAATCTGCAAAGGTTCAAGCTGCGGGGCCAACTGCTTCACTAAACGTGCACGAGCCAATCGATGAAAGACTCTGGGAATGAAATCGGCTATGAGAATAGAACGATGATTCTCAACACCAAAGCCCCCATTGCGCCGCTTGATGAGCGGAAACAGCGTGCCCCCTTTCCATCGAAAGGGTTCCTGAAACCACGCCACCATGTCTAAGAGTGCTGGATAAATCAACCGAGCCAATGCCTGGGGAGATGCACGAGCTAACTCTGCGACCAGACCACCCGTCACAGCCTTGCCAAAGGACATCCCACGTATGGCCGACTCAAGCTCGAAGATGGTAGGAAGGTCCTCCAAGGACATATCAACAGTCAAGGCATGATCCAAAGCGACTCGGTTGGTCATACGAACTTGATCAGCAATTTCAGGAAGTGTGCAGACAGTGGCATCTTCAATAGCAGCAAAGTGTTTAGTAAAAGCGGCTTGGGAAGCAGCATATCGAACCGGTTTGGCACGCTGTCGCTGCCGCCATTTGGGCAGTTGAGTCTTGACAAGGCCCCAGAGATTGCCCCGAGGGTGCGACCACAAGAGGGCGTCCTCTTTCAGCTCAGATCGAAGCAAACAAGCCTCATCATATCGAAGAGACCGCGCTAAGTATCCCCGCACCTGCCGAGCAAAGTGCAAAAGCATGGCACGTTCAAAAGAACACATCTTCATCCATCTGGAAGACGGGGGAGGCACAAGGTTGGGACATGCAAGAGAACGCACACGCCAAGCCTCAAAACATCGGGCCACAAGAGGACTCCTGTTGCAAGAACGCGAAACCCGTAAATCCAGGGGGTTCGCATTGCGAGCCATGCAGGCGATGTACGGGCATACAAACTCCAGGATTGAAAGACATGCCGCAAAAGTCCACCACGGACATGTCGTTGAATGCCATCCGCCCGCTTCCGACACTGCCGAGAAAACCTCAAAAAGGTCCATGTACGATCACTCAGCCAGGAGGACTTGGGTTTGGCCTTTGTCCGAGGGCACGCTCTGGCCATAAGAGCCGAAATTTCGTCATGCAACCAGGCTGCTGAAAGGTCAGGACTGCGCTGCCACAGGAGTGCCTCCTGCTGCTTCAGAAGTTGAGACAAACATGCCGCCGCTTCAGCTTTGTAATCCTCCTGAAGAAGCAATGAACGGTCAACTTTGGGGTACACACCGGTCTGGGCCCAAGCAGAGTGAAGACATTCCAACTCCAACCAACAACTCACCGACCAATGATCCTCAGCCAGTGGTTCAACCCCGACATCATCGATTGCCATGCTGATGCACGCCGATTGCCAAGCTAACGGAAACAAAACATAATCCAGTCGATGCTCAGATGTGGGCGATTTCCAAGTAGCGGAACAGGCCTCACTGGTCCAAGCAGTAGTGGAAAACGTAGAGGGAGCAAAAAGATCATGCTTTTGCAGAAAGTGACGCATGCGAGCTCCATTGTCGTTTTGTGCTTCAGGACAGAAATCACCAACGGAGGGGGAGACGACTGTACCTAGTCGAGCATTGGCATCTCCGGCCAAAATCAATGGAGCATCACCAACCTGCAAAGCCACCTTGTCCAAAAGGGCCCAAAACCTCTCCTTGTCATCAGTAGATGCATGCTCGTGCGGAGCATGAAACGAGACAAAAAAGGCTTTGAAGTCAGGACTATCATACTTCAAAGCAAGCAAACGATGGTGGCACTCGACAACACTGAACCATTGTTCCTGAAAGAACAAGGGACGAGGGTCATCGGAATCAGAAAGAACGTGACCAAAAGGACGCTTCATGTTGATCCAAAGCTCACAACCTCCTTGTCCTCTATGAGCTCCAGCGACAAAGGCGATCCAGGAAGCACGAGTCCAAGAAGTCGATTTGCGGGACCGGGTCTCCTGCAAGGAGACCAGACACATCTCCTGGCATTGCTCCAGGAGTAGGTCAGTGCGAGAGGTCCATGAGTGGGAAGCTCCTCGAGGTCGACGCCACTCTTTCAACGAATTGACATTGTAAGTTACCAGAGCCAAACTTAGACGCAACTTCTGTGCTGGTCGACTGGTAACCTGAGGCCATGTGGGAAAATCGGCTGATTGATCCGCATGTGGTTTTCGAAGGGCAAAAGTATCACTCAGGAAAGCTGGACCGATTCCACGAAGCTCACTACTCCAGTACAACCATAACCAGGGAAAAGCCCCTTGTGCAGAAAGAGTAACCCCATGACTGAAAGAGGCCCTGGTGTGCCCTCGACCAGCCATTTTGGGAAGGAAATCAACTGCCTCATTAAATGGATGATCAACATGCGAACGCTGCCAGGAGGGATGAATAGAACCTAACTGCTCCACAGCAGCAGCAAGAGGCCGAAGAAAGTGAGGCACAAATGGTTGTTGGTCAACGGTCCACAAACCCGACATCCCTTGCAAAGCTGCATAACAATCAGCAATCAGGTGGGTTGGAACGCCACAATGAAAATCAGAGCATTGACATATCCACAGCAGAGCGTGAAATAGTGCAGCACATTCTCCTCCAAAAGGATCACTACCCAAATTGGAGAGAAACACCTCCGCATCCGTGGACTCTGTAACTTCGATTATGTCGGATGCACAACCAAGAAGGTAAGGCCTCGGGTCAGGAGCAGTGTCAAAGACAACAACCAAAAGTGCCCATGCCACAATCTCTTGTGCTCGATCAGCATTCCATATTTTTGTACCGTCCGTGTAAACCTCAATACGGCTGCAGGCAACCGTCAGTGACGAAAACGCAGATGGCAACATATGATCCCAACCAGGAAAAACAAAATCCTGAGAGAGAGGTCGATCAGTCATGCAAAGATGATGAGAAAGCTGATCAAGTCCAGGGACCTGAAAAGCACGGCCTAGTGAGTCGTCAGAGCCTGGTCGACTTTCCGTATTCCCAGTCGATTGTCGCCGTACAGCAGTTTGCAATAAAGGGACTGCGTCATCTTCAAGCGGAGGTGTATAACCAACACTCCAAGTAGAGCCATCAGTAAGAGCCATGAAGAGATGTGGGCGAACCAATCGAAAGAGATAACGAAGGGTTTTCTGAAAGCCATCAACCTCGGGAGCGAAATCCATGAGAACGCGAGCCTGCACCGTGCGAGAAACAGAGACCGCAAGAAAGGTAGGATCGCTGTCCACAGCAACAGGCATAGTGACATGAAGTGCAACGACCTTATCAATACAGGGATGTTGCCAAAGGAGTAAATGTCGGTGCTGACGACTAACACCGGGCTGAGGCATATGGACATTAGCCACAAAGGTGGGTTCATCTGGTAAAATCAAATCACGCCACACATGTTCAATAGCAGCCCGCCAGTCTTGCATGTCAGGCGTGAGGGTGACTGTTCGGGACTGCAGACAGCGAGTGTGATGCAAATGGTGGATGAACCAAACTCGAAAAACAAGCCTCGCCGGGCAATGGTAATCCCACAAACTGTCAAAGTCTTCCCAAGCCGCAGCACTGCGATCAGCCAGCGATAGGGTGGTATCATGCCACGCTTCAGGCCGAGCAGTATCACCACGGATAGGAAGATGCATGAGTATGGCCTCATCACCCCGGCGCAATGCGGCAGTCTGCGAAGAAGGCCCACCAGTGTCAGGCACAAGAGAATCCAAGTCCAACACCTGCTTGGCAACCCCTGTCGGCGGAACTGAACCCGTGGAAGGAGAGGCCGCAGAGCCAAATTCCCCAGTAGCAGTTTCCCTGACCGGCTCAACTTCCTGTGAACCACAAACTCGAGAGTCCTGCCGATGCATAGTCAAAAGGAGGCTTTGACCATTGGCACTATACCACAATTGATCATCTTGAAGAAAAGTACCAGCATGCGCAACGGCACATCGAACAGATTGATCTGGAGGGTGACAAGGAGCATCAACTCCTGCAAGTCGAATCGCTTCCCGTCGATCAAAGGAGCGGGGAACACAAGCGGCTTGGTATGTAGCCATAGCAGAAACATGCAAATGGGCAAACAGCACTGCATGCAGATCCTCCCTCTCATCCTGGACCACAAGCACATAAGCACAAGTAGAAGGCGGGACAGCATCCAAAGGAGTAGGATACACCAAATAGAAGGCAACCGGAGAGTGCGGCTCCACGAAATCGTGCCAAGTGTCACGCAAACGATCAGTCCAATCAAATGCATTAGCGTTGATCAAAGTCACTCTAGGCAAGTTCGAGGTAGCCTGTCGACGAGGACTGAGAAAAAAAGAAATGATGGTACCTTCATCACGCACATCAGCACGACGCACAATTTGTGCATGTAAGAAATGCATGAATGCTCCATGTGGTAAATGCGTAGATTCGGAGGAAGCAACGGCAGGCAGACCTGAAGTTCCTGTACCATGTGGTTGCTGCATAAGCGACACACTGTCCAAAAAATCACCAGAAGGGGTGAAATGATCCGAGAGATGGATGTCAGCTTGCATCATCATCATGGCATCTTCCATCTGAAGTGCTGAGTCAACCCAGGTAGAAGCAGCAGCAGACATGTGAGGATCATCTTGGATCGTGACGTGAAAGCCAAAGCCATCAACAACCTGAAAACGCATGTTCGGCTGAACCGTCAGAGGGCCATGGGCGACAATACAAGTCCGGTGCCGACAGGTAGCTGTGCGGCCAACCACACGGATCAGACCCTCACGAGACTGCGAGCTAGGAATTGTGAGGGCGTACACACGACTACCAGCATCTTGAGTGACTTGAGCAAGGCTAACTCTGCGGGCATGGACGGGTCGTTGCCACACAATAACATCAGCACAAGCTTCAGACGTCTCCAAATCCTGCAAAACAGGACGTACGACTGAAAACTCAACAGGGATACTAAAGTCAATCAAGTCTTGCCAAACCTGAAGCAGCTGAGGTGTCCAAGTGAGCCAAGGCGTTTGCAGAGTGGTCAACCTATACACTGGAAACTCAGGAAGCCGCAGGTGGTCAAGGAACCAAGTACGAATAGGAAGAGTTGCAGGTCCCCATTCACTGACCCTTTGATGAAAGTCAAAAGCACGAGCCAAGTGGACTACGTGTGGCGCAACATGAAATCGAGGCTGCATGGACATATCAAGAAGCAAGTCCAACCCTCCTTGAGATGGTTGCTCACCGTCAATGGCATGCACAACCTGTGGGGGTCCATGCAGATTGCGAAAAAAGGCTATGTCACCGGAGCGAAGCTGAACTTGACATCCAATGCCCAATTCGACAGCACGAACCACAACCTGACATATGCGGGAAGAGGCACGATCAACTTCCGACAATCTAATGAAGGCCAAGTCCAAAAGCTCTTCACGGGAGTGGGACCGAGCCACCGACAATGCAAACAAACGTTCACACCCCGTATGCACAACTTCAGCCGCTAAACGGCAAAAAAGGACTGCTGAACGAGGCACATGCAATCCTTGCTCTATAATGATATGCGCAGCCGAGGATTGCAATTGCGAGTTAGGAGGCTGGGGTTTCACCAAATGAAGCCGCAAAGGTTCTCTCCACTGAATGTGATCACTCCACACCTCTAAAATACTCGAAAGCCAAGTCTGAAATTCAGACCCAAGCCGGGCGGACCGTGCAACAAGACATTGAGGAGTCATGACATGATGCACAAACCAGACAGTGATGTACAGAATGGGTCCCTCTTGCAATACTTCGACTTGAGCTGACTGAGTCCAACTGAAAAGAAGTTCATGCAAAGCGATGGGAAGTGGCTGAACGTGTGCATTAGGGTCACAATACAAAACCTGCGAGGGAGGCAACATCTGTGACTCCAAAGAAGACCCAGCCTCAGGGGTGTGAACGAACTGCAAAACATGAGGTGGTTGCACGTCGTCCTCTGAGTCCGAAACAGGAGGACCAAGAGCAGTCTGCATGAGCACAACCCCATCCGGGGGCGGAAGGATCTCCTGTGGTCGGGGTCGAATTTCGACAATGTAATTGGCGCCTGCAGGCACTGGTTGCACGTCTGCCCAAGCTAATGGTCTATGATGCAGACGAACACGAACCAGATTCTGTGTGGTGTCATGCACATCTACCCCCACGCAGTCTGAGATGATCGATGCACTAGCATAGGCTGGCACTGAATGCGCTGCGACTTCACCGCTATCACGCATGCCAACTCTAACCGAAACAGAAGCAAGAATAGCCCTTCGGGCTTGTTGCAAGCTCTGCTCTGCTAAGACATGCACACACCGTCTGCCATCATTCAAGAATGCGTTGCCTGGTTGAGGTAGGATAAGGTGAACGCTGGTAGGGGCATTGGGCTGGAAAACATCGTTCCAAGCAACCACAATATCCCGTGCCCATGCATCTGGCCAAATACTCGTCACCACCACTCTGGGTGCGGGACAAAACCGCTGACGAGAGTGCTCGATGGCCCACACACAGAAGATGACATCCTGCTCAGCAAGATTGGCAACTCCTCCAGCAGGCGGGTCAATGGGGCCTGTACCGCTACCTGCATCGCTCACCCAATCCGAGTGGTTGTCCAAATCGCCCTCTGTGGGCACATCGGAGTCAGGGGCTCGAGTAAAAATGACATCAGCGCACACGTCCCCTGTCGGGGATGGATCAAAAGGGGGAACCACAACCTCCAGCCAATCACCACTGGCAAGCCGACGGAATGCTGTATCCTGGATAGTCCAAGGAATCCCATTGTGATTGACAAGGCATCGATCACGCAAGCGTGCACATGCTTCAGCTACACGCACCAGATAAAGAATGTCATCCCTCCACACTCGAGCACGCGTGATGCGAGCTTTCCTAACACGAAGGGGAGGTTCCGCTGTTGCTTGGGGACCAGCGGCATGCAAGAGCACATCACACAGGACAATGCAATCAGTGTTTGGATCAAAAGGGTCATCATTGGAGAGCATGAGGAGGGGAAGGCGAGACGCATCCAAACCAGGTAAGGGCCTATGAACATCAAAGACCTCACTGACATCATGTCTTGAAATGTGCAAAGCCGATGCAACGGATGCAATTCTGGCTGCCAACGGATGCCGAAAAGCTTTTGCATGAATCATGGTCCGACCCCTACGGTAAATGGCAACATCAACCCTGGTGTCATGAGTCAGAGCGATAGAACCCTGCATCAAAGAAACACTATCTCCAGCATCCCAAGATTCCAAGGTTTGCACAACTCGACCCTCCTGCATAGAAGAAAAGGAGAATGATGCATCGCACTCCCGGATCGACACGGCCTTTACAGACAGCGGTTCCTGGGAGACATGCAATGGTTCAGCATGGGAGCTACACACGGCCTCACTGGACAGCGGAGCATCTTCCATGCAGATCTGATATGCAGCTTCAGGACTAGAGTGAGTATCAACTTGACAGGGAGGTACTTGTGAAAGATATCCATCATAGCCACAAGGGTCACATTGGATACTGGGGAAAGCGCGCATCCCAGTATGAGCGGTGGGTCCATCATCGATAGTGGAAAGGTTTGTCCATCTGGAATGAAGGGCAGATCGAACAGCCGCATACTCATCAAGGAAATCCAGTTCTCCCGCAACCGAATGATTCCAAAGGCAAGCCTGCTGAGTCGACATACCAATGCGAGTTGCCATGTAACCTGCTGCACCATCATGCACATGCATAGTATGGTAGGCCTCAATTACACTGGCAGAAAAACAAACGTGCATGGGCTCGCGGTGCTTGTTCTTATGCAGACATCCTACACCACTGCCATGCCTCACGATCCAGATTCGACTGCTGGTGCAGGGCGCTTTCTCTCTCGCTCCTGCACATCTGAGATGTCGCTCAATCTGGCCGCTTCGATGTTGATGGGTCCCACCGAGGCTGCACATGCAGTAAGAGTGGCTTGCAAGGAAGTTCGCAGCTTCTCCTCGTCGTTGTCCTGAGTCGTTTCCTCGAGAGCTGGTGTTTCTGGTTCCAACTCGCTCAGCCCCTGAAGAGACTGTGGTAACTCCTTCAGGTTGAGCGCCAGGATCTTGTTCCTTGCTGCCGAGATATCGGCGGCTGCTTTGGCCAGTGACGCCTGGTATTCTGCTTGCCGCACACGATATTGCTCTAGCTGCTGCTGCCACATTTTCGATGATTCCTCCAAGTGTTGAAGCCAATTCAACCTGTGACGTCTTCTTTGTTCCAACAGGTCCTGCTGTTGTTTCTTCGCCCGTCCTAGGGCATTCGTAGTCTGATGGAGGACCTTGATCACCTGCTTCGAATCGTCTTCTTCCACCTTGGAGAGCAAGGCCTGCACAGCGTCCGGCACCTTCTCTGCTTCGCTGTAAGCCTCCCGTAGGGCTTTGACAAGCTCTTGGTTCACAAGAGAAGAGGCATTCGGATTCGAAGTTGAAGAGCCACTGGATCCTTGAGGATTGACAAGTCCCTGGAAGGGAGTTGCAGTTTGTGACCATGGAGGATCCGCTGAGGAGGGAACATACGGTGAGAATGGAGTAGGTGGTGCAGGCTCGGACTTGGGGGTAGCCTTGTCTTTTGGCTTTGGTTGCTGTTGCTCCCAATCCGACCATTGGTGCCATGCATTCCATCCTTGTGAATTTCTCTGGCGTGCACGTCGACTGGTACTTCTCTGACGTTCCTGAGCATTGGAGCTTGCAGCAGGGGGTGCCCCGCCCCAGTCGGGTTGCGTCCACATCTGATCGCGTGTCAACTCCTGAACCTGCGACCAATGGCGATAACACAGCTGACAGTACTCCGCCACCTTCTTGTTCATACGCTTGCACGGGCCACATTTCCATCCCCGATTGGGTGGGTGGTCCTCCCATGCAGCTTGCATTGCTGTTCGAATTCTCGCCAGCAATTTGTGATCCTTCGAATGATGATGGCTCAACGTGGAGTAGAGGGTATGCAACTGTGGCTTCGAAAGCACAGTGATGCCGGTGCGATGATTGTGCCACCGCAAACGAGCCAAGGCTCTGGCTCGTCTCTGTCGCCGCCTCTGGGATGCAAGAATGATGAATCAAGCCAAGCACCCACAACCACGAGCACATCAACGAATTGCTTGCAACGTGCAAAGGGCCCTTACCAGCCAGCAGTGCAGATGCAAGAAAGGCCCGAAGAAACAGGCCCGCGGACGATATGGCGCCGCCCGCTAAGATCAAGACGCCCCAGGGAAATCCGGTTTGGGAAACTACCCGGAAAACCGTTAGAGCCAAGACCTTTGGTTTCAACCGCTATGAAAAATATTAGTCAACCGACCATTTGTGATGATTACTAGGGAGAATAAAAAATGTTTTAAACCACCAACCTCTCAACTATCAGCCAACACTCTTGCTGGACCGCAACATGATGCTAGTTGTCTCCAAGTTTCAGATGGTAACGGATGAACCCAGCTGGTGTCATCCCCAACTTGGTTGGCGCAGCAACCATCAAGCACAGGAGGAACCACTCGCCAATGGAAGTTAAAGTGACAAAAATGGAAGTGAACTACGGATCAATTTGTAGGTTGATTACCTACAGGGGGGACCTACGCTAATCACAGTCGAACATTGTGACAACTCTTCTGCCCTTGGACCAAATGTCTCTTACAAATCTTCAAGCATTGCCTCTCAGGCTTCTGGCATGGCATCGTAGGCAATAGTTTTCACCAAAGCGGGTCCTGTGTGTAACAAACGTCAATAGACAACAGCCATGCTTCCAATGGAGTTTAGCCGCCCAGTTGGTTTTCATAACTCGCAAAGGGCTGCAAGAGCCTGTTGACAGATCGGTCTGTCTTTATGACTATGTCAACTTTTTTTGCCACCTTAATTCACATGCTATTCCACATGCCTAGAGACAGATAGAAATGTATGTGTGTAGGTGTGTCTACCTATGCATGTATGCATGTACGTATGCGTTATGTACATATGCGTGAATGTATGCATATATCATGTCTGGCGGGCGTGAACATAATCGCACAATTCTTGCGGCTACCTCCGATCGTCCAAATATGCCTCAAACCAATGCAGACTTGGCAGTACCATTACTGTAGGAGGTTTTTCACCTTTCGGGCATCCCTCCTGCAGCACGGGGCGGCTGCCCATGTCCATATAAATGAAAGATTTAATCATAGGGGCATCTTCTTCTGCCTCTCCGTTCTGGAACAGGGACACCTGTGATCAACAATTGTAAGCAGAAATGCGTGTGTGTGTGTGTGTGTGCGTGTGTATGTGTCTTACGTATGTCTTATGTGTGCGTCCACGTATCTATGCATGGGTATGTGTGTGTGTGCATGTATCTTGAGATTCATTCAATTATAGCACATTGTGTGTGCAAAATCTGTGAAGCCCCAACTGTTTTGCACATGCTACCTGTGGGCATGTGTACATGTACATATCAATGTATTTGGAAAGGCCGCGGGGAAACAACATCACACGAACAGTGTCATACAGTGGGATTGAGTGATGCTGTTGATTCTGGCAATGCTGGCAGTAACCACTCATAACAACTGCCCAACGCCCTCAGTCCACAAGCTCATCGTCGTAGTACCCACCGACCTGGGCCAAAACCAAGGCTATGGGATCTGGCCAGTGGCACCAGTGACGAACAGCTTTGAGGCTTTGGAATGTCCAGAGGAGTCCAGAACCTAATGAGTTTTGCCTTTGGATCGGACAGCAAAACTCATCCAAGCCGCCAAAGCCTTGTATCAGCTTTCTCTTGCCGAGACACTTTCAACGCAGTGTGGAGTTTTTTCCTGAGTCAATCCCACCACGCAACTCTAGCCTGCCATGGATGTCTGCATCCACTCCTATTCGCTGAGAATTTCCTTTCCGATCTGCTACTGGTTGTTTTTCAAACTCAGCGATGCAGCATTCGATCCAGGTACGAAATCCTGTTCTGCTTGGCTCATGCTATGCTACCTTGGAATATCCACATGTCTGATCTATCAGTTTCCTTCTCCGGCTCTCACAGATGCCAAGAACGAGCAGGGATTCAACGCCAAACTCATTGCTTCCCCGATTGAACCCTTCTTGGTCCCTGAGCGATGTACAGATTCCCCCAACCAGGCTTTCCAGAAGTTTGCACTGGATTACTATGTTCAATTCTGGTTTATTCTGGGACGTTAGGAATCCACCAGCGCAAAAGCCCACACCAAAACGACGAGCTTCATTCGGCATGCTGGCGCAGGGCAAAGGGCCCCACCCGGGTTCTTTTGTTTGAGCCACCCGTTGAAAATGGAAGTGAGGGACAGCAACGTAGCATGAGGTGAAGAATGGCTCGCGCCTGCCAATCATTTGTAGGGTTTACAGAGGTTGGTTGATCTTATTGATGCAGATTCATACTGGCTAACGTCAACAATGGTCATTTGCAGCAGCTAGTAATGGAACAGGGCCACCCATTGTCAGAACGACAACAACAAGAACAACAACAACTACTACTACTACTACAACTACAACTACAACAACAACAACAACAACAACAACAACAACAACAACAACAACAACAACAAGAACAAATTAAATTTGAGTGGCGGCAGGCATCTGGCCATGGGTCACAAAGTATATAATTAGAAGCTTCCATGGTGATTTGACAACGCATGGATAATGATCCTACTTCGGCTTGGCTATTGTAGTAGCCAACTAAGAGCTGTTTAAGGTATTTGTTGAGCAACCATCTCAAATACTTGACGTGTGGAATGCCCGGGGGCGGAAAAAACACGACGGTGGGAGTGCCGCGCAGTCACGGTTGCCGGCGCGTTGACTCGAAAACATTAAAAGGAAGAACAACACCAACATCAACAACCGTAAACGAGTCATATATTTCATTGATCCAATATGATCAGCACACCAGGCGGGATAAAGACACCAAGGGCCTCTGTCGCGCCATCGGTCCAAATTGGGTGAGCCAGAAAGCAATGGTAGTTCTCTTCAAGACTTGCATTCTGCCTGTAAAGTCAACAAGTCAAGCTGGGACAAAGCTGGATCCCTCCCAGCGCGGGTTCCCTTTCCAAGTCCGCTTAGCACCTCACTGCTTTGCTCCAGGGCAGCGGGTTCGACCAATTTTGCACCCAGCCAGCACACATGTTTGGTTTTTCTCTACGACACGCCTGCAACCTGTTGTGGCTACACTGACATGCCATGGAACAAACAAATAGCCTCACGGATAGCTGATACTAACTGATGATGACGGATCGATGATATGATGACCACGATTTATTGAAGATTTAGAACTTCCCGTCTCGCATTGCTTAATCAAACTTATGATCAGATTTGTGCTTTTACATCCTCAGGTTCAAGGTTTTCTCCTATGACCTTGACCGCCGTGGCCCCTGCCTCTATTCCATCTCACATCAAGATACCCCGCGCCCTCAGAGCAGTACAAAGCCGATACCTTTCGGTTCAATTCGGGGGCACTTCCAGTTGTACAAATAGTACTGCCTCGGCTGCTGCGCTGCTGCCGTGGAGTGGTTAGGCCAACGGCTTTTCGACCTCGACCTCGTGAATGCGATTTACAAATGGTAGAGGTGTGATTGGCCTTCGTTCAAGCCTCTGGGCAGTTCCGGCTTGCCATGATACATCGCAGAAAGAGACCAGATTTCTTTCATGCTGTCCATGCACTCCCTCAGCACCCCACAGATTCTGATCGAAGAAAAGCCGCAAATTGGGGGTGCAAGTTATCCCTCAAATACCCGTTGTAAAATCTGTTCCCTTAGCGCTGTTGGCCACCCATCGAAATTTGTTCGTATCGGCCGTGTCTCTTCGGCGCATCAAATCCCGGTTGTCGTATCATTCCTGGCGCCAAGCCGTCACCCCGAAGAGCCGTGACCAGTGCCGTGCCAAGGTGCAGGTAACCGTCGCCAATCCCAAACTTCAAATCCTGGAGGCATGACACTGATGATGTGGATAGGCTTGTGGCGGCTCAAAAGGCCCAGGGAGATAGATGAAAATAGGAAATAACCATAGCGGGGATACTGCCAATAAGCAACAGGGGTAACGATGTTGATGATGATGATGATGATGATGATGATGATGATGATGATGATGATGATGCTGATGACATGGTGCCAACATATCCCAGCTTACCATCTTACATTGACATTGGTCGATAAGAACCAGCAACATTTTCGGGGTAAGAGCCACCCGAGCCGGTGAAACTGATGGTTAATCATCACCAGGCAGTGAAGATAAGAATGGTCAATAGTAGCAACGACTTTCATGTCGGGGCACTAGCTGATAGAACGGCGTTTTTACTCCCTCTCTCTCTCGCCATATCTTCAGAACAGCCTCCGTCTCCAGTTTTGACTAACCAATAAAGTTTTTGTTGATGGATATTATATCTACCCGTCACCTTAATGATCACGCTTGATTGTTAGTAATGGTGCGAGGGCGTGAAAAATGTGATAACAATCAACCACAAGCAACAATGATTCGGCAAATGTGCTGTTACGGCTTTCAACATCCAGGCTCTGAACAGGGGAGTTTTGCCCAGATCAGTCTCAAGCCCCAGCAACTGTGAATTGCGTCCATACCTCCACCACTCGGTCGCTAGTGATCATGAGCAATGCTTATTCATGGCCTTTAACGCTTGGTATCAGTTATTCTCTCTCTCCTTCGCCTTATTAGGGGGCTTTCTCAATTATGCCGTCCTGCAATAGTGTTGATTCGCAATGATGTTTGGTAGTTACGCCACGGCAAGATGGCGGTATAGCTGGGGTCACGCACAACCCCCGCGTCGCTCCTTGAGGAAGGAGTCATTCTCCATGATATCCAAGGCGTTGAAAACATCAAAGTCCTGCGAAGATGTTGAGATCCCACATGTATTGCTATGCTCCCACCGGTTCTCCCCAGAAAATCTGGCTGCCACCCTGCTGCACGGGGTTCTTCTCAAAGGCTCCTGCTGCTTCGCCAAGATCAATGCATCATACATCAGGTCCTGCTCGACTCAGCGAGGGCACGGATCCAGTGACGCGACTGGGACCCAGTTTAGCATCGAAAAACTGGGAACAGTCCTGGGACATCTCAGTGTGAGCTGTGGCAATATATGCATCAGGTGTTCCTTTCCAATGTGTTTTTACAGCTCACATCATGGGACACAATGATGGGCAATCAAAATCTCGTACATACCCAGCAGCGTGATCTGTCAGAGGAAGCAAAAAATGGCCGCTCTCAATTGTTCCATCCATCCGCTATCCGATAGATGGAAGAGAATGCAGATTAACATGGATGTATGCATGTGCCTGCAGCTTGCTTCTGTGTGTGCAAGTCTCAGGCAGGTATTTCCATAGCTATTCATTTAAAAAACTATGTGGCATGCATGTGTTACGGCAATTCATGTATGTGTGTGTGGTAATCCTCAACACTTCCTCCTCAAATCAAATATCAAGAATGAAACAAGAAGACTAACTTGCGCCATGCGCACCCAGCAATGAGGGCTGCGGCGCTATGCCTTATCCACGTTACAGGCTCAAACAACAACCAAAAGGCTATACAAATAGAAAACCACCCCATGAAGCACAAACGGCTTGAACGTCAAATGGCTCCAACTTGTAGAAGAAGTTCTTTTACAAATCACAATTCGAAGATTTCATGTCTGTGGGGATGTTGACATTTCTGGGAATGCCCTTGCCCAAAACTATGCTCATTTTGTAGGCAAATTCGCCACAGAGAAGTTCATCTGGTTTCCCACCTGCAGTGGCACGGTGGTTGCCACGTTCCAGTACGAGTAGGCGGCCTTGAGGAGGTTGTGCTTCGCATGCCCTGGCGATGGTGCCTTCCTCTGGGAGATCTGGCTCTTCATAAGTCACCATCAGGTGCTCTCCATGGATATCGAGGGGTTACTCCCTCTATTCTTGATTTCCTTGAGAATGGGAGATCCATATAGATTACCCCCATATGTGATGGTAAATCAGCAGCAATTGAGCTGGTAAAGCATTGGTTGACTAGTGTTTTTGCCACTACAGCAATTCATGAGAACAGCTACATATCTTGTGTGGGTCTGCATGTGCCATGAAGGCGCGTGCATGTGTCGATGCATGAACGAATATACACAAATGCCGCATCTACATGAGGGGTCATTGCTCACGCTGTGGACCAACCCGCTTGGAAAGAATCCTGATTTGCTTGCAATTGACTGGGGGTTGAGATGTTAGGGCTCGTCCAACTTGGCATCTGATTATGGCCAGTCTTGTCCAATCTTTGATGTTTGTGGGCGTCCAGCTGGCCATGCAGCAAGCCAATAAGACAAAACTCAATCAATGATTTCTAGACCATCTAATCCTTGAATTGGGGCTTCATGGTTGGGTTCACCACATGAAATCATCGTGTTGCACCGCTCCAGTAGGATTTAACCCGAAATGGTGCCCCCAAACCAGGCCAATGAAAGATGCCAGTGCCTAAAATGGAAGATGGCAAGCAGTAGAAGGAGCACACGTCTGTCACTTCACCCTTTTCGTTTTCTCCTGGGGCCGAAACGACCGCCAACACTGTCGATTCTGAAACCATCAGGCGCCCCCAGAGTTGGTGAAAAAAGGTGGTCGGAAAACCAGGTCTGTTACAATCGGCTACAAAGATTCCACCTTACAAACCCATCTGGTCGCTCCATACGCTTGAAAAAAGACTTGAAGAGTTCCTTAGGTCCAAAAATGAGAACCTTAAGACTTAAGAGTGCAAAACATTGATGAACGAACATATTTGCATGAAATCATGGGACATATCATGTATACCCATGAGTGCATACGTGCATCAACTTGTGCACACTGGAAACTACATCCACACATGTGTTGCACACAGGTGCTGCTGCCATTCCAAGCCCCTCACGGACGTAGCAGTAGACCACCCCTGGTCGGGGCAGCATCCAATGCTCCACCTGGTGCCCAGAGATCCCCGGTCTGCCAGGTCCTGATATCCTATGGTTCTCTGCTTGCAGGATGGATCCTGCTTCCATCCTATGCATTCCTATGGTTCATTTATCCTATGGTCCTGCAGGATGGATGGTTGAATCTGATGCTTTGAGTTTTCAAAAAGTGATCCCAGTCCTGAATTGAAAGCATCAGATTTTCCCACCCAAGTCAGCAACAATTGTGGATAGTGCAATTCATCAGGTCGCCTCCATTTGCTTCAAACAAGTGGCCTCAATAGATCTACTGCACCATAGTCTACATGGATAAAAAAAAGATGAGACTGGGTGTGTGTGCAAGCCGTTCGGCCCACACAGCTTCCCTATAGCTGACCTATATCTAAGAGGATGGTCAACAGTCTGGCAGGGATTCATGGCGTGATCATAGGGCCTGTTCAAATAATCACTTTGAAACATGTGCAATGGTAGCATCCTTGAATCATTCGATGTGTTTGCTTTGAAGCTGCAAAGGTCAAGGAGAACACTCGAGATTTGAAACTTAACCTGGGACATGAAGAAGAAGAAGAAGAACAACAACAAGAACAACAACAACAACAACAACAACAACAACAACAACAACAACAACAACAACAACAACAACAACAACAACAACATCAACAACAACAACAACATGACAAACCCAATTGTTGACTAATGTCTGCTGCCTGCAGGATGTAGCATCTTTGGGCATGTCATGAAGTAGCAAGGCACCCGAAAGCCCCGTGCTCTTGGCAAAGAACATCCGATTCTACTATCTACTATGATTTTTGCAAGGCAATCTCAACGAGAAGAAGTCGAGTGTTAGATGTCTGAACACATGAAGCACTCACTATCCATCGATGGACCTCATGCGGTTGGGTTTTACCACGGCAAATGCCTGTACGATAGATGCTACGGGATCACTTGCAAATTTGCTAGTAGTAGCTGAGAGCCCAATGGTCAAGCCTTGATGATGAAGCCACAATTTGACCAATTACCCTCACACAACTTCACAAAGATGGGGCAAACCGTTATAGTAGCAGCATGTGGCCTTTTGCAAAGACAGTGAGAAAGCATCTTCAAACGCAAGCACATAGAAAGTCATAAACACAATACGAGCACCTGCAAATCCCATGTAGTTTTCTTAGAGCAACCAAGAAGGCTTAGCAGATAGCAGAAACATCCAAAAAGGAATCTCTCAGGCACAGGCATACAGGTGCAGTGGTGCGGTTTCAACTCAAAATGGGAAAAGCAGCACAACAAGGCAGCTTTAAGGATGTGTCAGCTGGCACTGGTGTTGTTGCAGTCGCACCTCTTCTGGTGAAAACTCTGGGTGCAAGGTAAACTTCCTCTCAATGGCGTGGCTGCGCTAACGCTGGGGCGGCCTCAACTCATGTTCCAACCCTCTTCACTTCAGCTGATCAATGAAGAGGGAGACAGCAACAAAGTCGGTTGCACAGAATGACAAGTAGTGCTAGGTCCATATGCTTGATGATGGTTACCAAGGAGGCTAATACTAGAGTATAATAATAGCAAGTGATGCATATAACCAACCATTATCTTGTAGAACCAACCTGAAATCAACTGAGGCTACAACCATTCGTGTCTCCAAAATGCGGAGCAAAGCTACCCAAACTGCACCCAGGGGTCCTGAGGTAGTTCACCACCAAGTTGTGAACCTTGGACTTGCAGTACCCCGGGGCTGTTATGCCAATCAATCGTTAGTTGTGAGAAAAAAAACGCACCACCACCAACAACAACAATTCATAGACAATGCTGACCCAATAGGGGAACCAACAGATCGATGGCGGAAAGGCAAGTGCCTCCCTCAAGAAAGGAGCTTTCAATGCGTCGGTTCCCTTCTGAACACGATATTCCGTAGCTAATAACCTGACTTCTTCAGAATGGACTCACTCTGGAAACGTTCTTCCAGCTACTTCATTGGCCTGTTGGAGGCTTGGATTTGCTGCCGAAAAAAAGTGTCGCAAGTTGCTTTTGAGAAGCTGGGCTGAAGAAAAGAAACTGGAAAGAAAAATCACCAAAAATCAAAGTTGAAAAGTGAATTCCAAACCTCCTGAAAGGTCTGGGGGCAAACAGTCAAGAAGTATGGGTTGCATCAAGACTCAATTGCCTTTAGACTTTGAAAACACTAGAATCTCACCAGAACAGGCGAAGAACTCTCGGCACGTCCTCCTTCGTCATCTCTCGCATGCCCGGCAACTGAGGAACTTCCGGCACCTCTCGCACTGACAAGTGACCACAAGAAGTGGGATGGTGCTAACACTAAAACAATTCCCCACATTGGAGGGTCAGAAAGTTGAGGGCACCTGTCAAAGGCTAAGGCCTTATCAGGCTTCGTGCAAGACTGAAAATGTCGTTGATTTGTTTGTCCACACTAGTTCGGGGGGTTACCCAAAAAACTCCAACACACCAAGAAGCCCTGTGACCAGATCCCCCCCAAAAAAATCGCAGGGACATGCCTCGCAACATGTTCCCCATGACCTGCTTCCGTTGAATGCGGCTGCGCAGTTTTACACGAGACTTGTGTTGTCACGGTAGTTAGACACCCCTTGACGCACAAAGAGAGGGCCATGAGATGCGTAGGCAGATTTCAAATCAAATGGATCTGGGTCTTGGTGCAATTGACCACCCATGATTCCTCTGAAAGCACGCGAAAACACCCACTGCAGTGGCTTTATTTTCAGATCCAAGATGTCTCTGATCCCCATTCCCTATACCACTTGGGGCATGCCTGGTGTCTAAACAAACAGCACTAGATTGCACTGCAACGCTGGTCGTTAGTAGGATTTCTTGAAACTGGCTCAGTTTGGTTGAATCCTCAGTCCTTGGTTGCTCAGGTTGCTAAGATTCCTGTCTATGAATTGGATGGCTATATACGTTTGATAGCCTGTGAAACTGCGCTCTTCCGACCGCAGCTCTTCAA
>VSDK01026659.1:371062-400570 GCA_009767595.1 Symbiodinium kawagutii
CTCTTCCGACTGCAGCTCTTCAAACGGCCCATTTCCATCCCTGGCACAAAGAAAATGATCGAACAACACCGACCGACCAGCCAACCTCCCAACTAACCCACCCACCAACCCCCCAACATTCCTGTGATAGGGCGGCCCAGCCTTGTAGAGTTTGATGGTCCTGGCCATCGTCATGCGCGCACCCAGATGGGAGAAGCCCACTTCGATGAGCTTCTTGGGGTTCAAGGACCTGTGCCAATAGCCTCAGCTGCTGGCTGAGACGTGGCAACTGCTCCTCCTGTGAAACATCCTACGGGTCAACTCGGCACTGATGTTGTGACCCCAGCCCTTCCTTGCCCATGCCCGGCTCAAAATGCTTCGAAGTTTGGGGAAAAGGTGCTGAATTGTGCTTATACACCCAAGTCACACCAAAGCAGCGAACTAGTGGCCTAATGATCCTAATGTCCAGCTCAAGGGACGACATTCGCTGATAGGTCTAGGAAGGACCACTCCAGCAGTGTACACCGCCTGCCAAATGTTCTCTCTGTTCACTCTGCGGGTGATCTCCTGACGGCACCCGATGCCCAGTCCCCAAGATGCACCACTTGTGTCGACAAAGCTTCCAACCTCAAGACCATCACCAACACATCCATCCGAAACTCCTAGCTTAGCAGGAAAGATCCCATTCTGAGTGCTGAAGGGGAGAAGAGCTTGAATCCTTCGGCCTCTCTGCCCAACAAACTAAATCAATGCATAGAAATCCAGAAAAAAAAAGCGAAACAACCACTTGAAACCTCCAACTTGAATTTGGTTATACATTAGGCACCGCTTCCATGGTCCATAATCCTAACCATTGGAAACAAATGAATGTTCCCGTCAGCCACCTTGATGAGCACTGGTGCCAGTCGCTTTGACCGAAGACGCTTGTGCACGCAAAGGAAGTTGATCTCAGCCATCTGGATTGATTTGTCAAACACCTCAGGCTGGTCGCAACATGAAGCCATGCCAGGCCATACTCCGACCTTCCGCCCACTTTTATGCTGGTTAGGACTCCTATGGCTTATTAGCAACCAAAAACTCCTAAAGATGTGGTAGATCCAATGACCGGTACCAATTTTCCACAGCTGTTTCTGAAAATGTTTTTTTTTACATCCTTTTCAACGTGTATGAATATACATTTACGATAATCCATTGTTTGCGCCGAGAGGCTCGAATTTTGGCAGGGATTCCTGTGATGAAGCCCACCAGCCTCAGCCGGGCGCAGCCCCAGGAGATTGGGGAACGCTGCGGGCCTTCAACCCTCAACCTCCACCATTTGCGCAGTGGCTTTCTGGCAGACCCATTGGCCATGTGCCGGTTGGATCCCAGCTGTTGCTGCTGTCAAGCTTCCTATCATCGCTGAGTCAGGTAAAATTCCCCCAATCTAAAAAAATGTACAGGAGAAAGAGAATTATATGTACCAATCATCATTCCAAAAAAAACCTACCCTCCCCTTCACTATACGCGAGTAGGTTCGGGCTCCAGAAGTTCCTCGTATGTGGCTAGCCACAGGTTCAGTACCCCCTAAGGCTTCCAGAACAAGGATATCTCAGAAATCATGCCAATTTGGACGGCCAACGACTTTGATACACATACGGACACACCTATCCGCGTGCACATGCGGAATGGATCAGCAGAGGCATGTTCTCATGCCTGGTTGCCATGCCAACCTCATGGTCCACAACGCGCGGATCAACAGCGGGCTCTGTGAGGCTTTCATGCAGGGCTCTGCGGCATGAGGCAAGGTGCTTTCCTCCACCTTGCACTCTGACACCCAAATGCCAACTCCTGTCAAAGCGGTTGAACATCTGCCACCACCCAAGGACGAGGTCTTCAAATTAGGTGGGTGTACACATACAAGAACTGGCGGAAGATACCCCCAACCAGGACAGCAGCGCCAAATACCAACAGCAGCACAAGCAACAGGCAACAATCAACAACTAACAACCAACAACCAACAACCAATAAACAACAACCAACAAGCAACAACCAACAGACAACAAGCAACAGGCAACAACCAACAACCAACAAGCAACAACCAACAACCAACAAGCAACAACCAACAAACAACAAGCAACAAGCAACAACCAACAACCAACAAGCAACAACCAACAAACAACAAGCAGCAACCAACAAGCAACAACCAACAAGCAACAAGCAACAACCAACAAACAACAAGCAACAACCAACGACCAACAAGCAACAAGCAACAACCAACACCCATTAACCAACAAGCAACGTCCAATAAGCAACAACCAGCCAACAACAACCAACAAGCAACAACCAACAACCAACAACCATCACCACAACAACAACAACAACAACAACAACAAGAACAACAACAGCAACAACCACCACCACGACGAAAACGACTACCACAACAACAACAACAACAACAACAACAACAACAACAACAACAACAACAACAACAACAGCAACAACCACCACCACAACGACAACGACAACCACAACAACAACAACAACAACAACAACAACAACAACCACGACGATGGCAACAATCACAACTCCAAGAGCCAATGTATCACCGATGTGCGATACCAAGTACTTCTCTACATGTCTACATGCTGCTGAACTGGTTATTGGCAATTGGGCATATCATTTTCAAACTGTTGCCTCAAACAAAATGCGAATGGCAAAAGACTTTCAAAACATCGTTAGTCGTCAGTTATGACTATGAATGGATGCTGGTGGCAGTTCACTGGTCCCGTCATGGCCAACACAAGTCCCGGGTTTACCCCAGGACTGCTCACCTCAAGAACTCAGGTGGCTTCAAAGCCCAGCGAAGGAAGTGGATGGAGTAATCAAAGCGGAACATGCTGTCCTTAGACATTTCGAGCATCTGAACATTCAAAAATGGGCAAACAAGTCAAAATGTTGCGGTTTTGACTTACAAACGCGTACTTCGCCACAGCACCGTACCCTGTTCTTGAGCATCTGGAGAGGACTATGAGATGCACCGGCCATTTATTGATTCGACGGTCCCATGGCCACTGCATAGGTCAGTACATGCTCCGTTTGAGCGGCAACAAGCTCTCGGAAGTATGGGAGGTGCTAATTCGAAATGGTAAAGCGACGGCTGGCAATGCTTCACGGTGCTTCATATGGAATGGTCATTGATTGCAAGATTGCTAGCCAACCGTTGACTACTATGGTCATTAATATGGTGATTCATATGTGGCCATGATCCTCAATACCTCTTGGCTTACGATACGGCGAGGTGGCCAAATGGGGCCTCCAAAACATGGCTGGTTTGGCCCTCAAAGCTGGTCAAGTTGTGATGCTTCATAGTGGTGTATGCGGAACCCCGTCTGAAGCAGTGATGCTGAGGATTATTAAAGAGTTGTTGCTGGGAGCCAAAGTGTGCCTCTGCCGCAGAGTGATTCTCAAATGAATTGCTGTTGGCAAGGCAAGCTCCTACCAACTTGGCCTTCGGTCAGATCAATCTCGGATAAGTGATGATAAGTGAGTGAACAGTAGTGAATACAGACATACCTTGATGGGCGTCCGGACCCATCCCTTTGGCATTTGCATACACGTACCCCACCAGAAAGAGCAACTTCGCAGCAACCACCATAACCCAAGCATCATCATCCTCAACATAGTTCTCAGTGAGGAGCGTGTAGATCTCGTCAATCTCCTTGTCGTCATCCACATTGCCTGTGAACACAGCGAGAATTTGATCATGGGGAAAGGGCCCTTGGACCCCAAGAGGTGCCAAGTTTTGAGTCAAACCATGCAGCTCCTGGCAACTCAAAGAGAACCTCACTGAGGATGCAACATGACCGGGGTGTAACTGCAAAGGTATATGTGGTCATGTCCAATATCTGACTTTCGCATGTACCAACACTTGTCAAAACAAGCGTTTCGCAACCATGTGTAATTATTCATTCCTTCCGATGTTCATGTGCCGACGCACACGCAAATATACATAAGTACAATCAGGCATGGATGATTTGGCTGCATACGTGCACCAAATATCTCGAAAGGCCCAGCTGCAAGTGCACCACTCGAATTTGTCTGGCAAAGGGTACGGCTCCTTGGCTGTCCAGCAGGTTGTGGGGTGGCAAAATCTTCCACAGCTTCGCAGGATGTGGCCCCCCACTTCTGAGAAAAAGACTTGCATAGCCCACGGGTGACCCGGGTGCAATATTTGTATGTGCGCATGTGGATTGCGAGTATGAACCATTTTCATATGCATGTATACTTGGACATAGGCTCGTAACGCCTATGAGTTTCGGCACACATTGCTGCCATCATGATCACCATAATCACCATACCATGTACGCATGTACAGTGATTATTCCCTATAACCACCAATAACCACCATCTAAATACCAAATACCATACTACAATTACTTACCATCCCTACCATCCCTATCTTTTCCCCACGGGGAACACTCCAACGGTGCTTCCCATTGGGTGACCGGCCCCTCCCAGGCAGGGCCCCACCGGGCCCCCCCTCCCAGCAGAGCATCGGCGCGCACATCCTCCACCTGGCGGATCTCGTCAAGGGGACCGGTGTCTTGACCGTACCTCAGCGGTCCAACGGCACCACGAGCGCAACGAGCGGGAAGTGGTCATGGATGATGACCAACCAATGGTTTTGGCTTTATGGTGAATCAAGAGTGATAGGACATGATGATGATGATGATGATGATGATGATGATGATGATGATGATGATGATGATGATGATGGTGGGTGGTGATGATGGATGATGATGATGATGATGATGATGATGATGATGATGATGATGATGATGATGATGATGATGATGATGATGGATGATGCTGATGATGATGATGATGATGGTGATGATGATGATGATGGTGATGATGATGATGATGATGGTGGGTGGTGATGATGGATGATGATGATGATGATGATGATGATGATGATGATGATGATGATGATGATGATGATGATGATGATGATGATGATGATGACAATACATTTGGAGTAGCATTAGACGAAAGATTGCTTTGATTCTACCCGTAAATCAGTGTACGAAACCGCATGTTCAAAAAGATTCAAATCGGTAAATTCGTATTGAATCACTCAATATTCGTATGAAAATCGTTGATCCTTCTATTCAAATCGTTCAGAGTTTTGAGGGTCATGGACGGACCCTGGAATTCCTCGTCGCCAAGATGCTCAGAGCCCATGGAGGGCACCGGCTGGGGGTCCCAAAAGGCGTGCTCTCGGGCGGTCTGTCTTCGGGATTCCTGGAGCCGCCATGGCACTAGAGGCACCCCGCAGTTTCCAACCGTTGGGCTAAGTCACAAACTGGGAGAACTACTAGTGAAAACCCTACTGCCTTGGCTTATCGACTGGTGCTTGTCATGTTTGAAAGCAGTGCTTTTCTGCCTCCAGAGTGTTTCAGAATGGGACAATAATCATCGCTTGCCATCGTGTCAAAAAGCTTGTTAAGTTCCAATCCCCCGGTGCACGTCTACCGGAAACACGACTTTTGAAACACCTCGCTATCAAGCGCCTCCCCTCAGTTTATGATTGGGTCGTAACAAAAACCCTTGTGCTAACCAGTCCCCCCAGGAGGTAGCTCATCAACCTTTATGGCTAACCATCCCCAATCTGGCCTAGAAAGTCAGCCCCATCTCGCTCCAACAGCTGGGATTTCGGAGCACGGCCGTCCTCGCAAGGACCTCGCTTGCGCAGCATCTGAAGCAAATGCTGCTGTTGATCCGGATCCTCCTTGTCCTGCCCATGGAAACATCGTTTTTATTTCCACAAAACTAACAACTACGCCACCCCCCACTGATTTTTACAAATGCAACAAGGGAAATAGAATCTACTTTACTTTCCATTGATTTGGGATGGAGGCAACATTAACAGTTCACACATGAAGCCATGTCCGAGCACCAGCTGGTTCCAAACCTGCCGCGATCAGGCTGGACCTGCCTCCTCCCCATTGGCAGTAGGGTACCCTCCAGGAACCTCCTTGCCCTTGGCAGGCTTCTTCCTGAGCAAAGTCACAACCCAAATCTTCTCCACCATTCTTGGACTGGTGCCGCGACAGAAAAAAGACGGGGGGAAGTCTGCAAAAGAGACTGCCAGAAAATGCACTGTTTCCATCAATTCGAAATAATTCAGTGCAATGCTGCAAAGCCATTCAAAACACCACAAGCTCTGTTTTCAAGTGACACTCACATTGTTTCTGGACATCCATGCCCTGCAAAAGGGAAGCACCAAAATGTGGGGCATGAAGAAACCGCATCTGTCGGCAATGCCTAGTGGTTATTGGTTGATGATCTGGCCATTGATTAATGGCCTTCAACTAGGCTGATTGCCTTGCCAAGAGGCTTTTTCTTCTTCTTTTTCTTCTCCCCAGCACCAGTCTCATCGTTCTCGACGTCATCCTCCTCCTCTTCGGCTTCCTCTTCCTCCTCCGGATCGTCCTCAAAGCACTTTCTAGTGGAAGACTTACAATGCAGAGTTCCTGGACACAAAGTAAAAATGCATTATAGGCTTAACTGTTCTATTTTTTGCCAGTAGGGCCCAAGATCAGTTCGAACTCGCATGGCTATGGGTACTCAGTTTTTGTCCCATCCACCATTCCAGTGCCTTGGGGCTCTTTGCCGCTTCAGCCATGGCGGAGGTGATTTTGATCCACGGTCACTGCTGAAACAAAATGGAACCTTGGTGAACCTTGGAAACTCAAAGATGTTGATCCCACTTTTTGCTGATAGATGTTTCAAAGACAACAAGTACTGGGCTGGTTTGTTGTGATACCAATGGTCTCAATGAATCCTTGTGTCAGCCACTCCAAGCCTGAAATGTGGCGGTGGCACAGGCAAACATTTCGAGGATATACATCCTGAAAGCAATCTTTCAGCTCCAGGGTTACTCTTTTTCATTTGGATTCTAATTCCATCCCTTGCCAATTATGCAAACAGTGCTTCTCCAAAGAACTGCATATCCAACATGCCACTTCTTTTTCGCTCCGAACAGCTCCGACCTTCGAGATTGCGAAAATGCTCATATCATGGGAATCTATTCCCAGCGAAGCAAAAGCCTTTGGGTAAGGTCACATGCCAAACTTCTAAACAATCGAGTTCAAACATGTCCACATCCTTTTTCATCATGAGCTGGATGAATGCAGATTCCCATGGCTGGGGCCCCAAAAAGGCCCCAGCAGGCGATGCCCCAACAGTTGGTTCACAAGAAATGGATGGTCAGCGATGACGGGTGAGCCAACAAAGATCGTGGTGATGATGAAGACGGGGAGGAGGATGGTGATGATGGTTGGTTCATGTTGGTTCAAAACATAAACCACACATAACAACACCCTGCAGGGTGACAGGGGACATCACCTCACAGGAGAACCAAACCGATGCCTTGCGGGTCAATCTTGGGGCACTTCCAGTTGTAGAGGTAGTACTGCCTTGGCTCAAGCTGGCTGGCTCCACAATCCTAGCCTTGTGGTGAACACAAGAAGTGGTGCCATTCGTATCGAAAAGTCGAAACATACTGGTGCAGTTGCCATAATTGCCATATGATTGCCATATGATTGCCATACGATTGCCATATGATTGCCATATGATTGCCGTGAGTCATTGGTTGTTTGACCGCTGAAATATTTCAAATGTTCGAACTGGTAGGTCTACGGCACAACATCATGTTTGCCAGACAATGGCGCGTTTGGTCCTCACATGTCCTCACCAACGAGAACTGGCTGGTGGGGATGGCATGTTACCATGGCTGCTCTTGAAATCACAGGCCTTCCTGGTGCGCTTCATGAAACCATGGATGCCGAGGTCCCACCCCTTAGGGCTACTATTCACGAGGATTATCTGCTACTTCAGCATGGATTCCAATGGACTCCCCTAAAAAGCCTTCTCCACAGGCAAGTCATCTACAACGTAGAGCCTGCGTCGCTGGCAAGACGCAGGAAACCGTCTCCGATGCCAAACTTCAGCTCCTGGAAGCGGCTTGAGAACAGAGCAAGAACTTGGATCAAAAGCAATAGACAGACAACAGGGGGAACATGACAATTACATTAATTGCATAACAAACAATGATAACAATGCTAACGTCAAAATAAAATGTAGAGAAACTCGATGGTAAGGAACAAAAACAGCGACCACGAGAAACCTTTCAACAAATTTCAGGCTTGAAACCTGGAGAAGGTCAGTCTTACACAAACCCATGGTATCAACTCTCACTTTGGCCCTTTGGCCCTTTGGCCCTTTGGCCCTTTGGCATATCTGCGGTGGCCGTCGCAGGCCTTCAAAAAGCTCTCGTTTTCCATGACGTCCAAGGCATTGAAAACATCGAAATCCTTAGTCATGCCAATCCCGTGCCCCTCAGTGCCATTTGTAAGCCGGTCGCCCCCACTTAGGCAAACCCAGCCAAAGCTTGGCAAGTGGCATCTCTAAATGGACGATTCGTTTGCGCTTTTCATGACTGCGATTTCAACGCCTAGCAAATCCCAAGCGCTGGCACACAACACAGGGCTACAAGATAAAGTGCTGGTGGATTGTGCACCTGGTGAAAGAAGGAACCTCTGCGGAACCCTAAAGCTTGAAACTACTCATTGAATCTCAATGAGTAATTCAAACATTTTCAAGCTTAGGGTAGTTAATACATAGATTTTGGGTAATGCAAACCTATGTATTAACGACCCAAGAAGTCCTCCTGGTTGGTAACCGACCCTAACTGGTCAAGGGGCCCTTTGCTTCGCCAGAATCAACGCGTCGTACATGAGATCCTGTGCCAGCATGCAGCGGTTGCAGCTGCACAGCATTGCAGGTAAGAAGTTGGTTTGCAGTCGCCCTCAACATAAAATTTACAGAAACCTGGCTACCAACACGATCAACCCACATTGCATCAAATCGCTTGGCTGCCTCCGATGAATTTGGTGGTTTCCTCGGTCCCCAACTCGTGACACAGGTCCACCGAGCCATAAATCCTGTCGGCCCTGAGTCCTGCAGGGGAACGCTGGTGGCCACGTTCCAGTAGGAATACGCCGCTCGGAGCTGGTTGTGCTTCTCATGGCCTGGTCGTGGCAGGTATCCATTGGCAAGGCATAACAAGGCCTGAAACTGGCAGTAGAACACGCGTCTGCCTCTGCCCTGAGACCCCTGGGCACTGTTCAACGGCGGAGGATCCTGGCTACAGTCCCTTAAGTATTCTAAGGTATGACCAACTGAGAACGCTTGGCTGGACACCGAAACCGCTCATCCCCACGACTGGCGCCTAGAACTGTGGAAGGCAAGTTGTAGAAAGAGCACACGTCGCTGATCTCTCCCTTCTCGTTCTCGCCTGGGCAACGCCACCAAAAAGAAAACACTGTATTTGCGTTTGTGTCTGTGTGTGTGTGCATGTAGGGTATGTAGGGTATGTAGGTAGGCACATGGGTGGGTTGGCAGGCAGGCAGGTGGGTATGAACGGGCAGGCATGTGTTTTTGCATTTGCATTTGTGCGTGGGCATTTATGCCCTAGTTTGAAAATACAGTACATGGATGGAGGTGTTGATCCGTTTTGGGCATGTGTGTGTGTGTGTCCGTGTCTGTGTGCTGTGCTTGTTTGATGTTTGATTGTCTCCGTGTGCTCTGTATCTGTTCTGGAAAATTATCTCTGATCCCCTTTACTTGATTGGAACCACACAATTGCCACGGCTGCCGGGCCAATGTTGAAATCCAACAATCCCTTTGATGGCCCTCAAGGTTAGAAATTGACACTTCCAGCAGACCAAATACTGAAAGAAGAATGCCTTCCAAATCTTGAGCCGCACTCAGATGACAACTAAACATACAAAATGTTGTAAAATGCCTCAGTAGCAATACCATTGGAATTACCAACCAAGAAAATGATTGAAGAAATGCTCAGTCTTTGCCACCTTGCTTCAACCAAAGACTTGCAATGTGGGGTTTCATTTCCCAGCCACGCACATAGGCATAGACCACATCCTCCCGCGGCAGCATCCAATGTTCCACCTGGTCATTGCAAGGACCAAACGTGACGGTTCCATTGGATGCACAGCATGTGCTCCCATCCGTTGGCCCATCTTCCCATGCAAGTCGTTCCCCCTATTGGAGGCACCTCTGCTGCAGAGAGCTCAGGATGAAGTTGGAATTTCCTGGGCCACGGCACAGACACCCGGATCATTGAAGGGATCACCATGGCTGAGAAATCGGTGAACTTTCTGCAAAACTACTGCGGCGATCTGCGGCGATCATCAAGCAACCGCGTAGCTTAGTTCTGCAACGTTGCATAGGTGTGATGTCCACTACTCATGGGGCCATGGCCAGTTGAGCATGGTCTGACTTATGGACCGATGACTATGAGTGTTTCACTTGTTGGAACTGGATTGTTGTGGGCAGCATCGCATTCATTGGCAGAACCACCTCCCAACTGAACAAAAACCCAAGAGCCAAGAGAGGTGCCCTAGAGACAGGCCAGAACCACTGGGGTGGCGCATCACCAAGGATCTTCAAATAGGTGGAGACCAAGGTGTGGACCCGCGGCACGTCCGCTTTCTTCATCTCCCTCATCCCTGAGAGTTGAGGAGTCTCTGGCACCTCCAATGCAGCGCCGCAAACCTTTGTTAGAGGAGGTTTTGGGTGTCCATGCATGCTGGTACCCTCCAACCCTGGATGTGTTTTCCCCAAAGAAGTACCAAGCCTCAGATTCACACCAGCCATACGAGAGGGAGAGGGACAGGGGAGACGCAAAGGGAGGAGTAGAAAAGCGACATGCATGTATGTCATTGTGAATGTGTGTGTGTGTGTGCATGTCGGCATCCTCCAAGCGCAATACCAAATCACCAAAACACAAACAGTCACAAATGCTCAAAAGAGTCAATCTTGCTGAAATCACCCATCTTTCTGGTTACAAATTCGCACTCACAACACACCTTGCGCCTTGTAGAGCTTGATGGTCCTTGCCATGGTCATTCGGGCGCCCAGGTGTGAAAATCCGACCTCGATGAGCTTCTTGGGGTTCAACGAACGGTGATGATATCCTTGGTGGAGAACAACATCATCGCAGGGACCATCAAGGCATGCCATCCGATGACATGACATCCTCATGTGTCTGGAAGTCCCACTTGTTGCAGGTCCAAGACCCACCTTCGTCCGTCAAATCTCCACCATTACTCAAATGTCAATCTTCGTTGGTCCAAGCCGCATCTGGGGTTCAGGCCCTAGAAAGTCCCATTTTCTTCTGAGCCAGTCTGAGCCCTATGACTTAGATCAAGTCACCCCATCTTGGGAACACGGACGACTGATTTCCCCCGCTGAACAGACTGCAATTTTTCTCAGCCCAGCGGCGACACTCGCTCACAGGTCGTGGCAGGACTACCCCTGCCGTGTAAACGGCCTGCCACACGTTCTCGCAATTCACGCGCCGAGTGATCTCCTGTCCGCAGGATCGTGGCTGCCACAAACGTGAACCAAGGAACTGTTGACCTGAGCTTCCTCCTTCAAACCTCAAAGCCTATCATGTGCATATCTCATCGATCAACTAACCATAACAACTGGAGTCATCCTTGCTCACATGGCTTGTACCAAGTCTAGCCATGTAAACTGTAAACAGCTTCGGTTGTGCAAATGGCACCTGCACAACTCCATCATCCATCATCGACCCGCCCGCCTTGATCAACACCGGAGCCAACCTTTTGGATCTCAGCTTCTTGTGCACGCACAAGAAGTTAATCTCTGCCATGTCAATGAGCTTGTCAAACACCTGATCCAGAAAAACCCCGTAAGCAAAAAAGAATCAAGTAATCAACTATGTAATTTCACTGCCAATCAAAGCCGGCATCCAAAACTGACACCTACCTCAGGTGCCAACAGATTTTTTACGGAGCAGAAATGGCGGCCATGGAAAGCCATGGCTCGATCAAGAATTCATGGCTTTCCCACGGCGGACGGCCTGGATATGTGCAGGGATGCCCGTGATGAATCCGACCAGCCTTGGCTCCACGGCGGGGTGATGCATCTCAGAAACCATCACCAAGCTTATAATCGGCAGTACCTAGTACCATAAACAGCTTGTATGTCTGGATGGGCTTTCTTTCTCTAATGTTTATCTCCCGCGAGTGATCAAAAAAAACGAATGCAACAACGCACAAAAGAAGAGGAACCGACGAGAATCTCAATTGAAGAGAACTTCCATAATCTTGAGATGCGCTTTTGATCATTTTTGATCCATATCTGAAATTTATCCTGGCCACCTAGTGTTCACCAGCGGCCAGCGCCGCTCCACCGAGTGAGTCCATGACTTGGGACAGGGGACCCCGGGACCAGTTAAAAGTTGGCTCCACAAATGCTGTTCATTTTTAAACTTTTAATTGTTAGAAGCCAGTGGTGATTAAGTTGCTAAATGTTTAATCACAAGTTAATGTTATGATGTAACTTGGATCTCTGTGGGCTTGAAGCATCAGACCAGCCAACATCTCGGTAGGCCACTGATCGCCTATCCCAGCTCGACAAGGTGCTTGCCACCCCCTTTGACCCGCACCCCCAGGTGCCATTGCCTGCCAGGGTGAGCACCACAGGGGAAAGGCCATCATGTTCTGATGCAAAGTCGTGTTTGGCATTGAGAGTTAGCTTGTTCATCATTTCACTCTCGATGTTAGAGATGACTCTCAACTTAGCTTCTGCTGAAAGGTTGGGCTGGACACACCCTGGCGGAAGGGGCCAAAGGGGATCCCCGCATGGCATGGGTTTCACCAGAGAGTGGAGCCATGTTGCTTGCCAAAGGAGGGAAATTCAAACTTCTTCAAACAAATATTGCTCTCCCTTTAGCAAGGTGATGGCAGTGAGTCTTGTGGTTCATCCCTCTGTCGTTCCAGTCCACTGTCACCTGCCGCACCTCAAATACCCTGGCGGTTTCAATGCCCATTGCAAGAAGTTCGTCGAATAGTCAAAGCGGAACATGCTATCCTTTGCAAAAAGTGGGCACGCTACAAAGCAAAATAGTTACATATTATGCGTTTGTCTCCATGTTTGAAAACCAAACATGCAGCACATGCATGCAACTCCACACTCTTTTCGGTCACTGTGCAGAATGATGAGGCCCCACATGTTACCACATGTTGCTTGCAATCTGCAAGAGAGTTGCTGATCGCAGGAACGAGTTCTGATGGCATCCGACATTTAGATTTGAAGCAGTAAGATTGCTGGAAAATCCAAAAAATATCGTCTTCGTCATTCCACATTTCACTGTGAGTCGTTGGTTTGAAGGAAAGGCACTGGTGACAACAGCCCCGACTCAGTGTCACTCTATCAAAATTTCGGCTATTTCCACTCAAGTGGCATCGTCTTCCACATAGTTCTCTGTCAGCAACGTGTAAATCTCTTGAAGCTCATTGGCATCATTGACATCGCCTCAAGAGCCGCCATTTTTGTGTGCCACCCATGGCTAACGAAATCTTGACAAACAGATGAAATAACGGTACAGGCTTCTCTCTCTCTCTCGCTGCGGCTTGGCAGTCCGCCGCCTCACAGAGGCGCCCAAAACACACAAGACCCGAGCGCTGGTGCTGCGGGTCCCCCAAAAAAAAGAACAATAGCCAAAACGTGGGAATGGTGAAAATTAAATTGCAAACATCTGCTACGGGAGCAGGAAAGGCTTCTACTCGGAAGTGATAACCAACAACAACCAACAATTGCGGGTATATTCGGATTGTCCATAAATCGTTCCCGTCCCCCAGCCACTGGGACGGGAACCTAATTCAACAATTCGTCGTTAGGAACTGTTGCAGGTACCCCTATTCCAAAAGGTACCCTATTCTCAAACACTTGTCTTTTGGACAAAGCCAGTACGCATGGGTCTTTGTCAATCCATTCAGCTGGCTCAACTTGTCCGTGGCAAGGACTTTCATTAGACACCGAAACCGTGTAAGCTCACACTGCCAGCTGAGGACTTCCCGCAGCTTCTCAAACCAAAGTACATGGCTCCATCATTTACGGGCCCATTTTTGGGACCCGCTTTCTTGGGTGAGATTTATGCACCTATGCCACCTCGATGCATGCCTTTGCTCGCTGGAACTGTACTCAAAACATGCGCATTCCAATCTACGTTTATCCATGCGCATGCAGTTGCATTATCACACCACCTTGCCAGCCACTGACTAAATCCCAGCTTGCCCGGTCCCAGCGAAGGATCTCAGCAAAGCGACAAGTGCACCACTCAAACTGAGCAGGAAGGGGATACGGATCCTTGGACAGCAGCAGCTGTGCCCCCTTCACGTGGGGATTTCGGAGCTGGCGGGGCTGCGTTCTTCATAACCCCGACCATCAACATCAACAAGGTTGCTATGTGCAAAGTCCTTACGAAAGGTTCCTTCACAATGAGCATAGTCTTTAGTAGCCTTGCCCAAGCTCAGTGACAGTGGCAAGATAAGCCCAGAGTGAGGGACCCATGCACCATGGCATGATACCGGCCATCAAAGGTTAAGCCTGTTCACAAACTGGCTGGCCATGGCCAACAACCAGGAACGGCCAACAGCTGGCTGATGATTTACCAGTGACACTAAGCAGCCAATGACTTGGGTCAAGTCGCTTGCCGAACATCCTGGGGCGTTTTCACATTGTCCAGCGGTCCGCTGTCCTGGGAATACCTTAGCCCCGGCATGTTCCAACAGCGCTTTCTCGGGGCTGGGGCTGGTGCTTGCTCATGCTGGATTCCTGAGACAATGAGCTGCACTAGACTTGCACGGCCCACAGGCAGTCGTCTCTCTCTCTCTCTCTCGCTGGGCTTGGCAGTCATCTGTCGGTCAGTCAATCCTCCCCTTTTTCGATGAATCTAGCTGGATCCCTTTTGGGGGAATTGCATACTTGCACGGCCAAACCACAATTCTCCCACTGGAACTGTGCCAAACATCTAGCTGACAGGCTACGAAAACGCCCAGCGCCATGGACTCGTGTCACTGCACCCGATCTCCCAACGCAGTATGAAAGCACATCGCTTTGGGTTTCCCATGGCCGCTTTGTATATGAAGTTGCGTTACAAGTATCAGCAGTAATTGGTGTTGTTGGCTGAGCCATTCAGAAACAGCCGTTACTTCTAAAGATCGGTACAAACTAAGACCTGAAAGGAGGAACGGCGCTCGTGTCACTGCATCCCAAGGTGCTCTGAACTCATGGATGGGACTGGCTGAGTATCCCAAAATGTGTGGGGACGCTCCGCATGCCGCCGGGACTCCTCCACCAGCGGCTCACTAAAGAACCCCAAAACGAATCATGGGAAGAATTGAAGCAAGGGAGGGTATAACACTGAGGGGTAGGAGCTGCTACAAGTTGGCATAGTAAGACACAAGAAATACAGGAAAATCGAGTGGAACTCCACAACACAAGTAGAAAATGAAGGCCGACCTCCTAGCAGTGGGGGCTGAAAGTTTTCACTCAAAATCAACATCCCCCTCAAAACATCCCAGCTGCAGTTTGCTCCTCGCAAGGACCTCTCTTGCGCAGCATCTGCACCAAGTGCTCTTGAGTGCTGACGTCCTGCGCAAAATGTCGCGCTAAGCGGGCTGCAACCTTTGAAATGCCCCTGCAAATGTGTGAGCAATGATTCAGTATCTACCTCGGAAAAAAATCTCAATGAAAATATTTGCTGGGAATCCAGCATGCATGTGTGTGAGTGGGAAGTATACGCATTTACGCAAGTCTGGAACGGGACTAAGTCGAAGATATGACCCATAGATATTCTGTCCAACTCATAAAATTCATCGCTATCGAAATTTCTATGGAGATCCAAACAGCTACCTCACCGAGGGGCACCTCTGACAACACAGTTTCTTGGTAACTGTCAGACCGACCCTCAACGATCCACTGTGCACCAGCAACGGCACACAGTTTTACCACATAACATTCCTAGAATTGCTCTGTCTTGGGTAGATAGTTTGAATGGCCCAAAAATATTCGTGAGAAAATGGCAAGCCGGGTGCAAGTGGGTACATCGTGAGTCCTAGGCACAACGCAATTAAAGTGATGGAACCAAACAACCACCACCGCAACCCCAATCAAAACCACAACCCCGGCGACGACGATAAGAATTACAGCAGCAGTAGAAGAAAGCGGGACCACAAACATCATTATATTGGCGGGAGTGATGGGCTCACTATGTCACAATGGCTTCCCACAAGCGAAACACCCGTTTTCCACTTGCATCAGGCGACGTGGCCTTCTCTTCCTCTGCATTTTCACCCTTCTTCTGTGTCCTCAAGTTCTGATCCCAAGCTGGGTGCAACTGCATCCAGGTCAGGCAACAACAGGCCCCTCATACATACCACAGCAAAGGTCAGAAATCATGTTCCCGTTTGGGGGAAAAATCATGTCTGGTGGAAGGAGGGTTTTCTATAAAAAAACACACTGAGGTACGATATGTTTAGGTTTATGGTCGCAAAAGACATATTTTGTGATTTGTCGCCACATGGTTGTGACATCCTTGCTGTCACGAATTTACATCACGGCGAGCAGCTTATCTTCTACGGCCTCCTCTTCGCCTTCTGCTTCCTGGGGGGTTTCCATTTCGGTGTTCGACACGGCATGGACACGAACATGGAATGGTTGACAGCCTGACGAACTGACCTGGATACCTTAATGGATACCCATCTATGATCTCCACGGGAGACTTTCCGACTGGATTGTGCAGGTGACCATTTCTCAAATCATGAGCAAGACATGTGTAATATGCATCGGGGTGCCAGTCAAAAAGTGAAATTTTGACACTGCAAAGCCAGAAATGGCCAAACTAAGCAGATGAATGAAGGTCACCGTCAAGGAGGCTATGTCCTTCACCGCCGCTGCATTTTCTGCAGCTGGGGGCACCTCTCCAGAAGAATAACCCTCCATGGCTGCAAGCACTGGCTCGCAGATGAAACCTGGATGCAATGATGATCGAACCAACACACGTTGACGCTAGCCATATTGACGAAGAAATTGAAAATCCATTCGATGACCAATCAAAAGCGGTGGCAGAAATCATGCGATGGTTCAATTTGCACATCCGCCTTCTTCGCTGCTAGAGCCAATGCAGTCCCCAATGATTTTAGTCAATCAAAACCCTCAGCACTGACCCTGGTCAACGCAACGATGAAATTTTCAAATTAAACATTGTTCTTTTTTTGTTCCTTTCGGAAAATTCACGAATGCATGTTTCCGAATTCAACTCAACAAACCAGACCTTCCGCAACTTCATTCATTTGAGCATCCATGTGCATAGGCACTGAAAAAATCAATCACGGAGAAATTTGAGTTCCAATCCTTGTCCAACATCCTTGGTCCATGGAACCAATCACCTCGCTTACAGTTCGGCGATCCTTTTCCGAAACTTTGCCACCATGGATGCATGCTATTTGCAACTCATGTGTGATCTCTTCAATGGGCTCGTTTTGCAAAAGATGTCCCGCTTGCTCGTCGAAGGTGGATTATTTTTTTGTTTTTCTTTCTTGGTCCTCGGCTGCTAAGCTCCAACCCTGCCACTGCTGACCAGCACTGAATTTCAACTATTTCATTGTTTTTGCTGCTCATGACCTAGGCGGGAATGACCGCGACAAATAATTTTGAGTACGCCCATGAAAGTGATCCACCATGTGGTTTGTACCATGGCATTGATTTTGACGAGGCAGATGGCGCAAATATTGTGTGACTGATGCTGAACGGCGCTCCGCTGCTGGTGATGATGATGATGATGATGATGATGATGATGATGATGATGATGATGATGATGATGATGATGATGGTGTTGGTGGTGATCATGATGATCATCATGCCACGTTTTCGCACAATGATCATGATCATGATCATATGGTCAACATGAATTGGAACTTGAACCTGAAGTTGAACTTGAACCTGTAACAAACATGAAAATGAAAATGAACATGGACCCGCGCACATGAACATTACCATGACAATGATAAAGGGTATTAAGGGATGATGGAGAAAAAAAAATGATAAATATTTTCAGGTGTTTCCACTGATTCTGCTGGCCAGTGGTGGTTAGATCAAGCCGTGGGAACATGTCAGCGGCAACGACATAGATGAGTCGTATGGCCGCTGGGAGCCATGTTGACGTCGTTTTCGGTTTTGCCATTGGGAACCTGTGCCACCATATTAGCAAACCTCGCGTTTGAATTTGAAGTTGTCAGGCGTGCCACCCTCTTCGCAGTACAAAACAAAAGGGGCCAGGGTCAAAAGTTGTTTTCTACAAAGAGACCCGTCAAAGTGCAAACCGAATGATCGATTGCTCTACGACGATTTGGCCATGTTGGGCAGCACCAAACGATGGGCGTGATCATTTTGTAGGTCTAGGCTTGGTAAAGCCACTGCCACAAAAAGTGGGTATGTGGAGGCATGGGACGCATCGCTTTGTTAAGTTGGACAAAAATTTGCCCCGGTGAATTGTCAACCTGTCCATCACCAACGCCCTGATTGGCAGGGGTTCGGTATCAAACGTGGTATCCAATGCTGTCGAGGGCTGTTAGTAGCCTGCGTTTGCGAGGCCACATGCCCAATTTCCATGCCGGAAGGTTGCAACAAAGTGCCTTGGAAACGGCACTGCGCCAACACGAGGCCAGTACAAGCCATGCAAGTCGCTTTGAAACGGTAAAGGGTGTCATCGTGTCGCGCAGGAATCAACAAACACACGGGGAACAGGATCTCGACATGTTTGAATCCAAACATGGGCACCGCTCATTTGAATCAATCAAAACAAGTCTGTTCAGGACCTGGACATGCCAGGCACGCAAACATTCGCATGATGTCATGGCATTCCGCTAACTCGGCACCACGGAAAAAAAATACCCCTCAAACGCAAACAGCGCTTCCCACTTGCTGGTTCCGAGCCGTCCATGCCAGCAGCAATGTTACCAGGACACCTTTGCACAATTTTTGCGCCTGTCACCCACGTCCTGGGCCAAGCCGACCAAACGACTTTTGGAACTTTACGCACATGCACGGCCATGACTGGCTGAAAACCTCGCGTCCAAGCACAACATGGCCAATGTGTGCGCAAAAATTCGCACGCATGTGCTTGTTGAGCGATTGATGCTAAGAGTTCCTGCTTTGCCCATTGGCGCACACAAAAACGGTGCTCGGAAGTTTTGGATGCTTCAACACGGAGTCCGACACATAAAGAAACACGATGGCCGGAGTGACGGTGCTGTTGAGGGGTTCCGTGTGCATTTCACCAACCATTGTTTGTTTGGCGACTGGTGGTGCCACATGGCACAACTTCACGGCAAAAAAAATCGTGACTGGTCTGCCACTGGGCGGCCCGTTAATGGCACAGGCGTGAAAACGACGATGATGATTGTATTGCCTGCCAACGACGATGTGTGATGACGATAATTTTTGCGTCATTCATGCGTAGCAAAAACCAAGACACCTTGCGACGCCCAGGTTCAAAATCTAATTCAAAATCATTTGACAATTGGGTGTCCAACTCGACAATGAATTCACCGCGACCCAGCGGGCCGAATGTTTTTCTTGCTCCTGTTTGCCACAGGTCACTGCGTTTGTTGTAGGTTGAACGGAAGAAACGCGCCAACGCGTTTTAAGGATTGCCGCATCGATCCGCCTAGTTGCCAACGTGAAACAAGGTTTTTTTCATCCATTGTGTCCATTCGTGCGCCTTTTAAATTTTGCGGTAGTATTTTTTTCCAATGATCACAGCTTTTAGCATCATTTTCACAAAGACTTAAAGGATGTTTCGCCGCAGTTTTGGACATGTGCTGATTTCAATCCAAGCATTGGTTGCTGCCAGAAACGGCATTGTTTGTTTCTCGTTTTTGGCCGCGGTGTTTGCAATGATTAAAGAAATCGTTGAAGTTTTTTTGCGCCACACCTTTGGGTGAAGTTGCAAAACCCCGTGAAAACTATCTACACTACCTGCCACCTTCATAGCAAGTTCGTGCACTCCTGTCGCCCAGGTAGGCTTCAGGCGACGTCTGCTGCGATGGGAAATGTAAATGGGACGAACTGCCAAGCCATCATCGTCAAAGACCGTTCTCTTCGTGATGTTGTTCGCAGGCAAACGCGCAATTTTTGAGAAAGGAAGAAGCTGGCCAAAAAAAATTGTGACGAAGGCAAGTGGTTGTTGGATTGACGCAGTACTTCTTCATTGTTGACTCTGCTGATGCAAGGATAAGAAATTCCCAATATGGACCAGAGATTTGTTTTATCTTTTTTTCTGCCTGAAAAGAATTCGGTTACTTCAATTCAATTTTTCAACTCTGTTCAGCCAGGCGGTGTGCAAGCAACACAATAATTTCGAAATCACGCAAGCTGATGACATTTTGTCATTTTTTTTGTTATTTGTGGGGCTTACATTGAAGCATGTGCGATGTTAGATTCTTTGACTGGTTATTTGGATGAAGTTGGCCTTGCCATCAATGAGGCCAAAACGGTGGTGTTGACCACTGACGCTCAACCAACTCAAGTTTTGACTGCGGAAAAAAATGTTGAACAAAGATGCTGGTCATAAATGGTTAGGCTGCATGCTCTCAGCACAAGGTTCGGCCAATCACATTGTCGATTTGATATACCACATGGCCCACGCATCAAAATCATATTTTGCAACCGTCAGATCCCGCAAAATGGCAAGGTTTCGATCGCGAACCGGCTTCGCTATTTCCCCCATCCGTTGTCACCTCTGTGGCTTGCTTTGGTTGTGCGCACCGCACTATTCATCAGCAAACTTTGCATGCCATGTCAGTTGAATGTCGGAAAGTGGTCCGGCGTATCGTGTCCCCACCTGGCATTTCGGATTGGTCGGCGCCTTGGCACGAAGTTCTTCATGATTGGAACGCGCGAGCCGCGTCAGTCAGTCAGTCAGTCACCCCCGCATGCCCAATTCGGGCAGCCCTTTGAGGGCGCAGGCTTGCGCTGTATGTAAACATTGGAAAGAAAACGGCTACAAGCTATGGCCGGCACCAGTTGTGAAGGCAACAAACTGTTCCAAATGCAGTGGCCAAACTGTTTCAAACGCACTTGATTTGAGCACCAGCAGTCAGTCAGTCAGTCAGTCAGTCAATCAGTCAGTCAGTCAGTCAGTCAGTCAGTCAGTCAGTCAGTCAGTCAGTCAGTCAGTCAGTCAGTCAGTCAGTCAATCAGTCAGTCAGTCAGTCAGTCAGTCAAGGCCTGCAGGCTCCATTGTGGAGCAGCCCATTTAGGGCACAGGCAAACACACCAAAAATAGTATGTACATGTTTTTTTGTTTTTTTTTCCTCGCACCTTTTTGACGCAAGCAAGTCTGTTCTGTACCCGACTGTGTTTATACTGGCCAGTCTCCAGATTTGCAAAATCAAGGGAAAGATCCACCGAGCGCCAGAGGCGACTTAGTGTTGGGTCAGCAATTGTCCAAGCGGGGGCAAGTCGTCGCCGGCAGTTGTGACCCCATCAGATGGCAAGGATGTACATGTTCATTGTGCATGCCCCGCACAAAAAAGCAACAAAATCATTCCAATACCTGTGCCAGAAGACCGCATCAGCTGCAAGAAGTTTCCAATCACCGAGCCCCTTGAAACGACAGAAGTTTTCGATCTGCGAAGTCCAAATGGCACAGGGCCTGCCCAATCGGGCATGTTCAGTACCTGCTGGATGCCACAATAGGATTCGATGCGCCCATCGTTCGATGGGAAGTCTCGCAATGTACCCTGCCAATGTCCAATGTTGAGATAGACACACCCAAGACCATGTGGGTATGCCAGCATTTGCAATTTGCTCTTTGACTCTTGCGTTCCAATCATGCAACACCTCATGCCACGGAGCAAGCGAATTCACCCCAGCAGGGGGCCCAACAATGCGTCGAACAAGCTTCGGGAATTCGATATCCAATTGTTCCAAATGATGTTTGCGAACAGTTCTGTGCCCACATCCAGAGCAAGCAACTGGCGTAACGACAGCCTTGAAATAGCGCAACCGGGAGTTGATTGAAAGTTTCCTGTCGCAGAGAACCGCTTTGTGACTGAAGAATGCTTTCGATGCGCTTTGTAAATGAAATTCCAAATCCAAATTCTGACCACGACTCCCTGGGGCCAAAAGTATACAACCAAGCCATCTGTGACCGCATTGCCTTGGCAAAACCCGGATGTGAGCGCCATCACGCAAAGAGATTTGAGCACCAGCAAGCAAATATATTGGCCGATAATTCTCACATAACCCTGGGTCACCCTTCTTGAAAATTGTTCGGACATGTGATTCATGCCATCGGGACGGAAAATCAGCACCAGGCCAAATTGCACAAAACCACCGCCCATTTGCAAGCCAGGGCATTTCATTTGCAAACCGCGCTCCCCAATTCCCGAGGAGCTTGATCGGGTCCAAACGCCTTCCCGGTTTTAAAGCGTTTTGCCGACCCAATGCCTTCTTTTTCAGTGATGTCCCCCAAGTGCACATCCCAAACTGGCCTCAAAACACTGGAGCACTTGATGTTGTTACACCCCCTTCTCTCCATGGCACGGATTCAAAATATCTCGCCCAAGTCTCCGCAAGCAAATCCCATTCCACAATTTCACTACGAATTTTTTCAACCCAGCTGACACCAAAACGCGTCCCTTCTTCATTCGCCTAATTGGATTTTTTTTTCTTTCTTTCGCCCGTCCGAGTCGATGACTACAGTCCTTTCAGGACAAGGGACAAGCTTCCAAGCTACAGCGAAAACTGTTTTCGACTAAATTGCATAAATTGGGTTTCCAGAGGAAACCAAGTTGTATGTTGACGTGCATGATGAAACCAATGCGACTCACCAAAATTTTGTTCACAAAATTTGACGATCTCGTCGCGCGGATTGCCTCACTTGTTTGCGCAGTTTCCGTTCCAAAATCGTGTCGCCCGCTGCCAGGGCTTCATTTCTCGCATCAATCAATTGCAAAATGCCATTTGTAACCCAAGGCCGGTGAGTGTTCAGCGCTCCAAATGGCAAAGCGGAAGTTCCAGTTTCAGGCAAGAATTTACTATGTTTGATGCAAGGGCATCCACGTCAGAAAACTCAGGTCCCAACGTGACTTGGCATTCACTCCTTCCTTGCAAAAGCACAACGGGTTGCCACATTGGCCGACGCCAAACCAGCTAAATCAAACCCCTACGAATGCCCGAGCGTCCACCCAAAGTTACTTGTTCATCCGCGCCGTCAACTGGCAGACACGTGGTGGCAGATTCCCCATCGACCGTGGGGGCATATCCATTCGGAGCCGTTCTTTTCGGAAGCTGACTCATAAGACGTTCTTGGCTTCTTCAACCGTTCCATTTTGGCCCACCGGTCAGCCAAGCTCGGGGTAGGACACATGCCCGCCATCACACGAAAATGAACACCGCGAACACGTTCAGTCCTGTCACAATCTTGAATTTGGTTGCTACTCCATGTTTTGAACAACATGTTTAACATCACCAAACGGGTTCGGTGCAAGGAATTCAACAATTGAGCTGCGTCGAAAATTGGTAGCGAAACTCTTATAATCGCCAACCACTTTCGCGATTACTTTCCCTCACTTTCGCGACGCAGGTTTTCACTTTCGCGGCAGGTTTTGTTATGAATTCACTTTCGCGGGACTTTCGCGACGGAAGCCTGGGATAACTTTCGACTTAACAGGGAATTCGGAAACAACTTTTGCCCGAAAACGTGAAGTGGGATGAACGGTTTCTATTGTTGGGGCAGTTTTGAAGCAGACACGGGTTATTCTTGCAACACCAACTGCTGTGCGCACGCACTTTTTTTTCATCCGGCCCTGGCTCGGCTCGACAATGCACGCCTGCAACCGGCTAACTTACAGAGAGGGGGCAAAGAAATTTCAGGCAGAAAATGTCAAATCTATTCAGATTCTGAATCGGCAGTCGGAGAGTTGCTGGAAGAGTCTGAAGAGGACGAGTCAGAGGCATCACCTGCACGGAGTTCTCGAAGTTGTCGTTTCTTTTTGGCGGCGGCCTTGCGGAGTGACAAGGCCTTGAGGGATCATCTTTCCAAGAACGATGGCCTAGCGGTGGGCATGTGCGCGGCACGGCGGTCTTTCTGATCGGTGAAGCGTCTGGTGATGGAGTTCTGTTTGCCTGGGTCTGGGCCATCTTCCTCCCATGTACGGGGCTGGTCATAGTAGCCAATTCGCCAAGGAATTTCTTCTGGTGAATGAATTTCTTTCACCTCCCAAGTGATGAGCTCGCCTGGGGACAAGTCAGAAAAAATTTTGTTCCTGATGCTGACACCAGCAGCTGCATAGTTGGACGGCGTGCCAGTCATGGAATATGTGCGGGAAATTTTGAAGTTGGCGACGTGCAGGACGTAACGTGGAGAAGGGCGAACAGGCTGAGGGCTCCACTTCACGACCAGAAACTGCGGTCCACTGCTATCCTCGCGCATCATCTGAGAAGACCCAGCCTGGCAGGGATGATGACAGGGAGAATTTTGTGTGGAAAACAACTCAGAACTTTTTTTCAACACATTGTCCCTAAAGCATTTCAGCAAATCATCCAAACTGTGAATGGGCGAAGTATGGATATACGAAGTGATCCAAGTGTTGCACCAACCAAAGCATCGGTCCACGCCAGATTTCCCATGCTGCTCCCCGAGCCAGCAAATTTCCACAAGGATCTTCAAAAGTAAAGGGAGCGTGTAGAGGAAGTGCGCGGCATTCTCCTTGCTTCGAAAATGCGGACCGCAGTCGGTGACAATCAAAAGGTGCTGAACAGCTGGCCAATCAACAGACGGGTGCTTACGAAGTTCACCTAGAATGCTGTTGGTGCTCATGTCTGCTGCCTGCGCGTCGTGGTCGAGGATGTCGGAGACCAGAAGGATGAAGAGTTCAAGATGACCGCCTCCACGTTTAGGAACAATGGCATTTGCCCCAAACACAGTTAGGGATAATTTGCTTTGCGCATGCCATTCCTCACCCGTCTCACAGGGGCTAAGCGGGTACTTCACATTCTCTTGGTAATCCATTTGGAGGATACAATGGCCCGCTGGAGGGTTTGTGCGGCAAGACTTTGCAAAGCCACTTTGTCTTCGCTCGGAGATTTGGTGCCAAAGGTAAGCATCTAGCAATTCAACATGGCCACGCAGGACATGAGCTCCTTGTGCTTCAACTGTGTGCAGGGACATGCGCGTTGCAAGTGGGAGAGCGGCTCGGGCACGGTCAGCTTGTGGGTTTGCAGCCTTACTGTCTATGAACCTGCAAAGTTTGGAAATTGCATCGGCTTGCTGTTCTTCAGTTTGTCGGTTGGGGTCATTGGACGGTGCAGGCAAGCGGCGGAAATAATCAGGGAAAATTTGAAGGATCTCTTGCTTCACCTTGGCGCTGGCTCTTTTTGCTGCAGGCAGGATGTGCGTTGTAAAGAGCTTGCAGTGCTTGCAAATATCTGTGCTTCTCTTCGGGGATTTTTTTTTCTTTCTTTCGCCCGTCCGAGTCGATGACTACAGTCCTTTCAGGACAAGGGACAAGCTTCCAAGCTACAGCGAAAACTGTTTTCGACTAAATTGCATAAATTGGGTTTCCAGAGGAAACCAAGTTGTATGTTGACGTGCATGATGAAACCAATGCGACTCACCAAAATTTTGTTCACAAAATTTGACGATCTCGTCGCGCGGATTGCCTCACTTGTTTGCGCAGTTTCCGTTCCAAAATCGTGTCGCCCGCTGCCAGGGCTTCATTTCTCGCATCAATCAATTGCAAAATGCCATTTGTAACCCAAGGCCGGTGAGTGTTCAGCGCTCCAAATGGCAAAGCGGAAGTTCCAGTTTCAGGCAAGAATTTACTATGTTTGATGCAAGGGCATCCACGTCAGAAAACTCAGGTCCCAACGTGACTTGGCATTCACTCCTTCCTTGCAAAAGCACAACGGGTTGCCACATTGGCCGACGCCAAACCAGCTAAATCAAACCCCTACGAATGCCCGAGCGTCCACCCAAAGTTACTTGTTCATCCGCGCCGTCAACTGGCAGACACGTGGTGGCAGATTCCCCATCGACCGTGGGGGCATATCCATTCGGAGCCGTTCTTTTCGGAAGCTGACTCATAAGACGTTCTTGGCTTCTTCAACCGTTCCATTTTGGCCCACCGGTCAGCCAAGCTCGGGGTAGGACACATGCCCGCCATCACACGAAAATGAACACCGCGAACACGTTCAGTCCTGTCACAATCTTGAATTTGGTTGCTACTCCATGTTTTGAACAACATGTTTAACATCACCAAACGGGTTCGGTGCAAGGAATTCAACAATTGAGCTGCGTCGAAAATTGGTAGCGAAACTCTTATAATCGCCAACCACTTTCGCGATTACTTTCCCCTCACTTTCGCGACACAGGTTTTCACTTTCGCGGCAGGTTTTGTTATGAATTCACTTTCGCGGGACTTTCGCGACGGAAGCCCGGGATAACTTTCGACTTAAAAGGGAATTCGGAAAGAACTTTTGCCCGAAAACTTGAAGTGGGATGAACGGTTTCTATTGTTGGGGCAGTTTTGAAGCAGACACGGGTTATTCTTGCAACACCAACTGCTGTGCGCACGCGCTTCTTTTTCATCCGGCCCTGGCTCGGCTCGACAATGCACGCCTGCAACCGGCTAACTTACAGAGGGGGCAAAGAAATTTCAGGCAGAAAATGTCAAATCGATCTATTCAGATTCTGAATCGGCAGTCGAAGAGTTGCTGGAAGAGTCTGAAGATGACGAGTCAGAGGCATCACCTGCACGGAGTTCTCGAAGTTGTCGTTTCTTTTTGGCGGCGGCCTTGCGGAGTGACAAGGCCTTGAGGGAGCATCTTTCCAAGAACGATGGCCTAGCGGTGGGCATGTGCGCGGCACGGCGGTCTTTCTGATCGGTGAAGCGTCTGGTGATGGAGTTCTGTTTGCCTGGGTCTGGGCCATCTTCCTCCCATGTACGGGGCTGGTCATAGTAGCCAATTCGCCAAGGAATTTCTTCTGGTGAATGAATTTCTTTCACCTCCCAAGCGATGAGCTCGCCTGGGGACAAGTCAAAAAAAATTTTGTTCCTGATGCTGACACCAGCAGCTGCATAGTTGGACGGCGTGCCAGTCATGGAATATGTGCGGGAAATTTTGAAGTTGGCGACGTGCAGGACGTAACGTGGAGAAGGGCGAACAGGCTGAGGGCTCCACTTCACGACCAGAAACTGCGGTCCACTGCTATCCTCGCGCATCATCTGAGAAGACCCAGCCTGGCAGGGATGATGACAGGGAGAATTTTGTGTGGAAAACAACTCAGAACTTTTTTTCAACACATTGTCCCTAAAGCATTTCAGCAAATCATCCAAACTGTGAATGGGCGAAGTATGGATATACGAAGTGATCCAAGTGTTGCACCAACCAAAGCATCGGTCCACGCCAGATTTCCCATGCTGCTCCCCGAGCCAGCAAATTTCCACAAGGATCTTCAAAAGTAAAGGGAGCGTGTAGAGGAAGTGCGCGGCATTCTCCTTGCTTCGAAAATGCGGACCGCAGTCGGTGACAATCAAAAGGTGCTGAACAGCTGGCCAATCAACAGACGGGTGCTTACGAAGTTCACCTAGAATGCTGTTGGTGCTCATGTCTGCTGCCTGCGCGTCGTGGTCGAGGATGTCGGAGACCAGAAGGATGAAGAGTTCAAGATGACCGCCTCCACGTTTAGGAACAATGGCATTTGCCCCAAACACAGTTAGGGATAATTTGCTTTGCGCATGCCATTCCTCACCCGTCTCACAGGGGCTAAGCGGGTACTTCACATTCTCTTGGTAATCCATTTGGAGGATACAATGGCCCGCTGGAGGGTTTGTGCGGCAAGACTTTGCAAAGCCACTTTGTCTTCGCTCGGAGATTTGGTGCCAAAGGTAAGCATCTAGCAATTCAACATGGCCACGCAGGACATGAGCTCCTTGTGCTTCAACTGTGTGCAGGGACATGCGCGTTGCAAGTGGGAGAGCGGCTCGGGCACGGTCAGCTTGTGGGTTTGCAGCCTTACTGTCTATGAACCTGCAAAGTTTGGAAATTGCATCGGCTTGCTGTTCTTCAGTTTGTCGGTTGGGGTCATTGGACGGTGCAGGCAAGCGGCGGAAATAATCAGGGAAAATTTGAAGGATCTCTTGCTTCACCTTGGCGCTGGCTCTTTTTGCTGCAGGCAGGATGTGCGTTGTAAAGAGCTTGCAATGCTTGCAAATATCTGTGCTTCTCTTCGGGCTGCGAACAAAAGGGAAATGCACGGCCAGGATGCTCTTGAATGTGTTGAGGCCCATCTTTTGGTTCAATGCAGGGCTTTCACGCCATAACCTTTGCTTAGTTTTCTCCAAGTGCTTGGCAATGACCATTCTTTTCTTTGCGCCACGGCCTACGACGACAACCTTCTCAGATTCCTTGATGTGGCCCGCAAGCTCACGGTGGACAAGTTCCCGGGCAGCAGGGTCGTTCACCAAAGATGGTCGCCCAGGTCCACTAACAGTTTGCAATGCAGCTTGTGCATCGTGTGGCTCGGCTCCGTGAAGTTTTTGATATTGCTTGCGACCAATTTTGTAGCCATAGGACTCCAGAAGAGCATGGGTGGGGACGGCATCTGGTTGACAGAGATTTGGGGTTTGTGCCACTGGGAAGAGTTCGGGTAATGCAGGCGTAATTCATTGAGAGCCTGAAAGATTGAAGGGCTTGCCAACGCATTCTGTTCCAGGGCTCGCACAGCATCACTCAGTTGTGGTTCCTCCCGAGCAAGGCGTGTGAACAAACGAGAGAGCAGCTGCTTGAAGTCAGAAGGTTCACGACAATGAGGAAGGATGCTGTTGGACAACGATGCGATGATTTTGGACCGATACGGTGCTGTCAGTTGCGACCAGGGTTTTCTTTGATCACCAGACATTGCGGCGCACGAGCATGGGCAACTAACCTTGATTTGAAATTCGGTGTTTTCGCGGCACTTTCGCGAAGCTTTCGCGGCGCTTTCGCGGATTCGCCAATGATTTTTCAGATTTGCTCTGGCTCGTTTTGAATGCGCCATTCGGCTCGATTGTGATTACATGCAATTGTCTAGGTGAACTGACACTATCCTATGCCCTAACAACTGCATGTATCGTGATCATGGTTTGAGCCTGTGACCAGCCATGCGGTTTGAAATCGGTTCCCCACCCACAAAGAAAAACAACAAACTACATACGCTTCAACCTCAGCTGCTATCCATTGGATACATCCCCTTCGTTGTTGCCCATGTGTGTTTGTTCATTGGTTGTTGGGTCCCCTTAGTTCTTGTCCATGGGTTTGCCACCATCCGTCAGTCCCTCATGAGTCATTAGTCCCCAATGCTCATCAACTAGAAGTTAACGATGAGCCTTGCCAATGATTAGTTCTTGCCAATGGGATGTTAGCTACAGTATTGGTTTCCCCGAGTGCCATCGGATAACCGGAGCAACTCCAACGAAGAGAAGGTGTTGAATCACAACACCTTCTTGCTGCATCACTTTAATAAAATCGGGATGCGTATGGGCATGGATATGTATATATATATATATATATATATATATATATTTGATATATATATGTATG
>VSDK01026670.1:0-53359 GCA_009767595.1 Symbiodinium kawagutii
GTGCAGTGGCTGGGCTGCCAAAAAAGGGGCGTACCAACTCGTTCCAAATTTTCTCGGCTCTGAGAAAGTTGGGCTCCAAAGAAGGTGGCAAAGCTTGGAAAGCTTTGGAGGAAGTTGCAAGCTTGGAACCCCGCCTCGGGGTATCCAATTTGTCCAACCCGGCCTTAGAATTCTTTCTTACAACCGTGCTGCTATTTGTCCAGGTGCCAAAGCCCCGACTGAGCCGCTTCGATGTCAATGTTGTTTGCCTGGGGTTTCCCAGTTGTTTCCAACCCGGCCTGGCTTCCAGTTACACTATTCCTTTACAACCATGGGCCATGTGTTTAGTTTTACAAATGCCAAAGCCCCGAATGAGCCGCTTTGACGTCAATGTTGCCCGACGGGGGTTTCCAAGTTGTTTCCAACCCGTTTTTGCTTCCTCGTGCAGCCATGTTTCTATTTGTCAAAGCGCCAAAGCCCCGAAGGAGCCGCTTTCACGTCAATGTTGTCCGCCTGGGGTTGCCAAGTTGTTTCCAACCCGGCCTGGCTTCCATTTGAACGTTTCCTTTCGCAGCCATGTTTCTATTTGTCCAGGTGCCAAAGCCCCGACTGAGCCGCTTCGACGTCAATGTTGCCTGCCTGGGGTTTCCAATGTGCAACCCGGCCTTGGTTCCATCTACATGTCCTTTTTGAGAACATGGTTCTATTTGTCAAAATCCCAAAGTCCCGGAAGAGCTGGTTTGCAGCCATTCCTGCACGCTCGGGGTTTCCAATCGGTTTCCAACACAGGTTTGCTTTCACTGGGATAAATATGTTGAAGCGTATTTGTATGTGTCAAGCCGCCGAACCCCCCGAAGGAGCCAGTTTGCGGCCGTTTTTCCCATTTGGGTTTACTTATAATTCCCTTCAGGCGATTTGCTGACCTGAGCTTTGATGGTTTTCGACCCAGCAGCTGCGCCTGTTGGTGAAAGCCCCCGGCCAGCCCTTGCCGGATTACCGGTTTCGCGCGGATTACGGATTATGCTCTTTATAGGTTCCACGACGGATTACACTATTACGGATTAAGGTAAGGCCCGCGTGGATTTAGTACAGGCCAGGATAATGATAATACCTTGATCGTTAATTAATTGTTAATGATGACAATGGTCAATGGTCGATAGCAACAGTCAACTGGTTGGGGGTTCGATGGGTATTGTTTATTTACCCTGGACTAGTATTAACAAATGTTTGGTTGACTCATATTTCTCATAGGGGTTGAAACCACCAACCAGTCAATGATGAGTTTGAGTGCTTTGTAGATAATCTGGTTTTCATTCAGAACCGTGTATAGCAGTTAAACCACAGAAAAAACAATCATTGATTTTGTTGGTTAACTTGTATACATTATATACTATTAAGGTAAATCTTAAACTATATTTACATAAAATCATAGTTATACTCCTTAAGTTAAAGCCATTCACCAATACAAGGAGTATAACTCGGGGGAACTTCACCAGCCATCTATGGCTCATGGAGATGCGAGTATCTCTCGGGATCACCTCCGAAGGGGCGGGGATTTCCAGCAGTCCTTTGGGAGTGTTGGTTATGGTGGTTGCTTAAAAAGGACTATGAATGGATGATTGAAAAATGACCCAAATGGTTTTTTGAATGGATGGTTGAATGGATGATAAAACCACTATAATGGTTTTTTCAAACCCCCAAACTGGTTGTTTTTTAGAATATAATTGACTATGAATGGATGATTTGGGGGGTCACCTATTTCCAAAAAAACATATAATGAACATAATGAACCAGCTGGCCATGTAGTTGGTCCATGATTAAGCTATGATGATCAGCCATACCTATGGGTTTTTGTAGTTGGTTTACATATGGTTAAATCTATCATTTCCCCTTCTTGTTCGTGATTTTCACCCATGATCAACCATACTTATGGGTTCATATTCATATAGTTGGTATATAATGGTGAAATCTATCATTTCCTCTTCTTGTTCGTCATTCTCACCCATGATCAACCATTCTGTAACCATCAACAATTGCTATTGACCCAGCACCAGATGGGATGCAAAGCCGGGGACTTTTGCGTTGGACTGAAGCTGACCTACGTGATTCCTAAGGGAACTCATGTTATGGCCGACATAGTAGTCCAACCAAACCCATGAGATACCTCAGGGAACTCATGGTCAACGTGGTCAGCTGCACCTGAAGAACCATACGACAGGGTAGTGTCCCACTTGGATGATCATCCCACTTAGTCCTGGTAAATAACCATGCTTGGCAGCTTATTTGTCAATGGTATAATCCACAAAAAGGGTAGTTGCTAACCAGTGTTTAGCACCACTTACTAAGCTAGCCATCCAAGCAGGTTACAATACTGACCATGGTTACAGTACTAACCTTGGTTACTAACCACTTACTAAGCTAGCCATCCAAGCAGGTTACTAACCATGGTTACTAACCTTGGTTACTGACCATGGTTGCTATAACCACTTGGGATGATCATCCAAGCAGGGGCTGTCGATCAGGACGAGCTTTCGCCCATGACGCCGGCCATCACCATCGTGCAGCCAGCGGAGCATGAGAGCACCTCCCAACCGCCCTCGGAGCAGTCGGGAGCACAGCTGGGCTTGGTTGGTGGGTTCAGGGTGGTGGGTTCAGCTTGGTTGGTGAAGGTTGGGTAAGGTTGGGTTGAGGTTGGTTGGTGAAGGTTGGGTAAGGTGGGTTCAGATTGGTTGGTGAAGGTTGGGTAATTAAGGTGGATCAAGAGAAGTGTTTATGGACTCTTTGACTATGCCTGAAATTGGTTTCTTAAAGATGAACAGCAAGGCTTGATTATGATTAGCAAGAGAATTGGTGCTAGTGCTTCGTTTCTTTCCATTGGTCGACAATAGGAGGGTTGATTGTGCACTTTCAGTCCGACAATAAAAGAGTGGTTGGGATCATGAACCCTTTTGTTTACATGAGCATCAATGACAGGACTGCGAAAATGGTACTGATGGCTCAGAGTGAATTATGATAGAATGGCTTGTAGGAGCAAAAATTGTTTGCAAGGGTCGAGGCATCAACTGTTGAATACTCATAGGAATGCTAACAGTAGATTGAAGCAGTGGCTACTGTACAAACATGTATAGGCTATACACAGACTGTAGAGTAGAATTAAAAGGAATGAATTAAAACTATTCAAACCATATATTGGTCACGAATAAACACAGACAAAAACTCTATCACTAAGTAAAACAAAGATAATGACAGGGATTCAACCAAGAAACACCATGATAGCTCATTCTTCGGTGTGCTTAGTAGTTGGGGGCTGGATTACCTCGTTTTTATAAAGCATTTTTATGGCTTATGGATAGGGGTTAGTTTCTATAGTAGGTTGCTGGCTGGTTTCCATTGATTGACCGCAATGGTTGATGCTTGTCAATGTTCAAGTGTTTGCTCACGGCAAATGATGGTAAAACCATTGTGAACAACTGGCTAGTGACGATTCACTTGTTTCCACTCCCTACAATATTACCGCCGCAAACCGATTCTGAACTGTTTAAGAATTATGAAGTTCAGAATTTGTCGGTAATGAACTAACCATCATCAAGCATCATCAACCACCCTGAACCAATTGTGAACTTGTTTCGCATCATGAAGCGCCATTTCACACGAGCTACGCTCAAAATCTACGTCATCATATTAAGTATTCGGAGGGCTGTAGGGTGTCAGAAATTGATTAAAAGCCGAAAAAGGATCATACACTCACAAAAAACGATAATAAACTGACATGAAAAATTTGAAAAAACGAAAATACACTCACCAAATTCAGATGACCTGTGAGCCAAACGTTAAATATTGAGCGTCGCTCATCATGATTGCACAATTATGACTCTCCAGCAAATTCACCTATTTGCGTGCAAAATACACCATTTGAATAGCTCATTTACCGATGAAAACATGTGATTTGTAGCGCAACCAGGTTAGTTTAACCATCATTACCCATGATATTCCCTACTATTGTTGGTTGTTTATACCTATAATCTTGTTGACCATCAATACCCATGATGATATTCCCGACTCCCTACTATTGTTAGTTGATATTCCCATCGTTAACCATCATGAACCCCTAGCATGGGTATAGTTTAACCATCATTAGCCATCATTAACCTATCATTAGCCATCATTAACCCATCATTAACCTATCATTAGCCATCATTAACCTATCATTTAAAGGTGAATTTCACCATCATTCACCCTTTCTTGCTGACCCCGAGTGATGTACCCATCATGGGTTGCGCTCCACCATGGTGCTGCTGGTGCTGCTGGCATCCCCATGGCGCTGCCACGGTTGAGGAACTCCCGTCGGACCTCCCGAAGGAGCTCCGAAGAGGTGCTCACGCAGCGGATCCGGGGATCGTTCGAGAGCGCACGGTGGATGGTGGTTTATGCCCAAGGGACCATGGGATGATGAATGGTTGATTAATAGCTGATTGATTGGTTGGTTAATTATATTATATATGATTATATATGATTATATATGGTTATCAATGGTTGATCAATGGTTGATTGATGGTCCAATCGTTGATTAACGATGGGTTGATTATCAATGATCATGATGGTTGATTATCAATGATCATGGTTGATCATCCATGGGATTATCAATGGTTGATGATGAATGGTTGATTTATGGTTGGTTAGATCATTAATGGTTGATTCATAGCTGATTGGTTCATTCTCTATGATTATATATGATTATCGGTTCATCCATGGGATGATGAATGGTTAATTGATGGTTGATTAATGGTTGATTAATGGTTAGTTAATTATGTATGAGTATACATGATTATTGGTTATCATGGGATGATGCCATTTGTATATGATTCTTGGTTCTCATGGGATCAGTGATGGTTGAGTTCTTGTTGGTTAATGAGGTTCATGAATGGTCCAATCGGTGATTAATGGTTGATTGATGGTTGAGTACTGATTAATGGTTTATTGATATTGGTTGATTAATATTGGTTGATTAATGGTTGATTAATCGTTGATTGATAGTTGATTAATATTGGTTGAAGTGTGGTTGATTAATAGCTGATTGGGTAATGATGATGATGGTTCATGACTGATTGGTTTATTGATTGAAAGCTGATTGGTTCATTAATAGCTGATTAATGTTTGGCCAACATTGGTTGATGATCCGTCCTTGCTGGTGAATGATACCATTATAATGGATTGATTGATGTTAATCATGTTAATTCGCCGTGGGATTTATGATGCCATGTATTAGTGATTATCAAACCATGATTGGTTATTGGCTGATGAGTGATGATGATGATGATGATGATGATGATGATGATGATGATGATGATGATGATGATGATGAGTCTTATTGGTCAATCATGTCAAGGGAGTTTGATGGTTGGCTGACGACTGATTAGTGGTTGATCAATGGTTCGTTGATGGGTGGTTGATCATGAGTGTTGATCATTGATATTATGAGATCATTAATGGAACCATGATGTGAAAGAAATCATTTCATATTGATAAATGTCGAATTACGGTTGATTAAAGGTTTATTCATATTGTCTGATGAGTTGATACATGTTCCCATCATCTATTGGTGAATGATGCTGATTTCAGTGCTTATTGGTTAATGGTGCCATTCTCACGGATTGAAATTGATGTTAATTCAGTGATTATGATGGTTCAGGAATGGTTGATTGATGATGTTTAGTGGTATTAGCAAAGCTGGCTGGAAAGTCACCTCATTGATTCTTTAATGATGTTAAGTGAGCTTGATGGTTGAGGAATGGTTGGTTGATGGTTGATGATATTTGTTTGATGATACTTAATGGTTGTAATCTAAGATAGCTGGCTGGTAAATCACCATATTTTATAGAGGAACCCTAGGAAACCATCATTCATTGGTGGATTATCAATTAGCGAACTGTTACATTACCAGATGGTCATTGATAAAGGGGGAAGCCACCAATCATAGGGGGTCGTAGGGGCACACCACTTATTCATGGAAAAAAACGTCGAATGGTTGACGATATGTTGATACATATTGATACTGCTATAGTGGCTATTCGTTCATGATATACGATCAAGTGTTCGAGGTGCTCAATAATGCTTTGGAGTGCTTTGTGCTTTTTTTGCCAGGGCTTCCCACCGATTTGCCCTATACCAAACGTATTGCTAGTATCCAGAGTTTTCAGACATGCAAGAGAACATTGCAAAGCTCGATGACGCAGTGCTTCGTGATGGTTGCAGTAGATATGAAATTGCATATTGTAACTAATCATGAAGTCATGCTCATTATTTGTTGAACCGAAGGTTCGCGCAGCTGACCCAACTGGAGGAAAAATCAGTGTCATCATTGGCCCATCTTACCAGCTGATAGTGGTTGGCTCAACCACCGAAAAACTCAGCTATTGGCCGGGCGCCACAGTTCCGTTTTTGGTGTATGGATAGCTTGTCCCAGAGCGGAAATCTGAAAAGATGACACTAAGCTAAATCTGCAGCTTCTTTAGGCATGACTTGCCATGACTTTCCCATGGATCAGCAGGTTAGCCATTGTATTGGTTGGTGTTTTTTGTTAGCTAACCCACTGATCACACCCTCCCATGCATCACCCGCAGATAAACCATCATCAAACCATTATTAAAGCCATCATTACGACCATCATGAAGACCATCATTAGGACCTTGCTTGATTCGCCCACCACCAAACCCATCATCAACCCTCGTAATGAACTGTTCAACCCTAATGGCTACGAGCCTCAAGGAGTCCAGTGGCGCTGCCAGCAATGCCGGCGGGGATGAGTACGGGACCCGCCCCAACCCGGCTGGGTCTGGACCGGCCCCGTTGTATCGATGGTGTAGTGGTAGAGCCTGCTCCTAGTAGCCTTGTGAAGATGCTTGGTCCGTTGGTTTTTTTGCTTCATTTTGTTGGTTGACTTGTGCCAGTCATATCATCCAAATGACTTCACCTTCGAATCCCTGGCCTTGCTTGCATGATTTGGAATCATGTTGGAAGGGATCCGGGCTGGGCCACGGTTGGAGTTCATGATGGTTTACCTTACAGTGGTGCATCATGTATGTATACCTTGGATCAATCGAAGTGTTGGGTTTTCCTTGCAAAAACCACACATGCTGGGAGGGTGCATTTTGTCATTCCAAGTCTGCTAGGTTCCTGGGTCGCTGCAGGCGTTTTGCTCAGCGTGGGAGGATTGCTTGGGAAACACAGCGATGCGTCACACAGAAAGCCCCAAAGCTTCCAGACTTGCAAGACTCAGTCATCACTTTGCCATTTGGGTTCAGACATATCCAATGGTTCTCAAAGTTACAACCAACTTATCATCAGCATCATCATCATCATCATCATCATCATCATCATCATCATCATCATCATCATCATCATCATCATCATCATCATCATCATCATCATCATCATCATCATTGTCATCATCATGAATGATCCTTGTATTCCCAAACGTATTGTTGGTGAACTTATCCCCTACAGTGAAGCATTTGTAAACCATCGGATGGTCAGCATTTGAACACCATCCTTCATCACTGCCGTGGCCATGAACGGAACCTCCGGAAAGCGCCCAGCGCCACCACTGCCAGTGCCGGCTGAAATGCAGAAGCAGTGCGGTACCCAGCGTTGAACGGATGCGGCAGCAATCATATGGTGGTTTCTTAAAATGGGGGTACCCCAAAAATGGTTGGTTTATTACTAGAGATGATTTAAAATGGATGATTTCGGGGTACCCCTATTTTGAGAAACACCCATATCACTGTAATGACTGTTGATTGTGTTTTAATGGCGCTGAACGGATGGTATATAGAATGATCTTTTAATGATTGTTAACTGATGGTAGAATGATGGTCAATTGATGGTTTATGATGGTTCAATCATGGTTTAATGAATGAACTGATGGTGTGCTGATGGTTCAATGATGGTCAATGGTTGATCGTGTTGTGATGGCTAATGATTGTGAAGTGATGGTTGAATGGTTAAGGTTCATCCTGATGGCGGTAATGTCGGTGACCAACCCGAAAAAGGGACATCAGAAATCACGGAGTTGGCTGCCGGTGGGTTGGGCGAATCACGTTGTGAGTTGCAGGGCGGCTCCACCTCCTGCTGTTGAGGACATGTTCTCTGCAAATGGTGAGCCTTCCACGTGTCAGTTGATGGAAGACTAGTTTTCATGCTTGAACCGAGAAAAAAAAAGCACACCGGCTGTCCCCGCAGGTACACCTTACTTTCGGAGGGATACTGTTCATGGGTTAATTGTTGATCACCATTATGAACCATTACAACCCTGATTGATTATTAACCACCAACTGGTTGTTGTTGTTGTTGTTGTTGTTGGTGGTGGTGGTGGTGGTGGTGTTGGTGGTGTTGTTTTCGAGCCTTCACCATGATTAACCAACAGTCACCCAGTAGCCGTTGGCAAGCTTTCACGGCTAGACCACTGCTCTCCTAACTCTTAAGCAGTTCGTGGCTAAGCAATGGGTTCAGGTCTTGAACAGGACCTGGCTAAGTTGAAAAATACTGGCTGATTTGACATGATTTGACAACATCAATACAACTAGAAATATCAAGTACATGAGTACTAAGTTGAAACACATGATACACTGAGTCTAAGTTCAAAATACTAGCAACATCAATACATCTACCCAAGAGTGTCCCATCACGATCCCTTGTCATGTCTTTGGAGCATCAGCAAGATCCCGCGCTGCTAGGCTGAACAAGGCCAAAGAGACCAGCCAAGATCAGTGGGAACTGATCGAGGGCCTGATAAGAACTGTTTGGTGGGTCACTTGGACGAACCAGACCACTGAGCTGCGCCATGTGATCTATATAAGGAAAAGCATTTGTGGTAAAATATGGCAACAAGAGGAACCATAACTAGTTTACTAGAAAGAATCACTGTTTCGAACGATTTGATATATGTATCCAACCAATGCAAACCACATTCATGGAGATAAGAACCTAGTAGGTTGCTAGATCACTAGTTTGCTATTAGACCACCCCTGCTGGCTGAGAACACCAGCTGCAGTGTCATGAGAAGGTTGAGCCATGAAGATTCTACAGCTGAACCATGTTGTTCAGCAAGCTGGTTGATCCATCAGATGCTGAGCTATATCAGAATTCTAGAAAACTAGGAGAGTATTGTGATGTATGTATATAGTAAATTTAAGATTTATGTAAATTCTGTTGTAAGTTGTAAGGTATTGTTTGTACTGTATTTACGGTATTGAAATGTAATGTAGAGGTGCAATGTGTACTGCGTAATGTGGAATGTGATGTTTGTATGCACCCGGGTTACATACGTGTGCAATCGTATGTAAGTATATATATATATATATTTAAATATGATATGAGTTGCAGCCAACATCATCGGAATCATGGGCAGTATTTGGAGGGTTGTAGGATTCGGAAATTGATGTGAAGTGGCTCTTGTCAAAGGAATAACCTCAAAGCTTTCACCCAAGACTACTTACCCTGGATTGATATGCCCTATAAGTTTTTTGTTTGAGGTTATACCATACCATTTGATAGGAAACCAAGACTTTGAGGGAGGTATCCGCTATGGATCACCCAGGGGTTTATTAATGCAGGCATCAATCAGATCAATGCTTGTTGACCCGAAGAAAAAGCCACCCCCAAGGTCATGTTTTCATTGGTAGGAGAGATGATTTTGCTTTGGGACTGCTGGTTTGCCTGTTACACATAACAATCCCACTTAAGAAACACAATCTATATAAACAAACATAGCATTAGGACAGTGATGTTTTTATTTGCAGGGAAGGTTTTAGTCATTAGGGAAAGGGATTCTTGTCACCATGCTTTTGCGTTGGAATTATTGCAACCAATGAGAACCAACCATGATTGAAATAGCTATCATCCATCTTGCAGGTGGTGGTTTATTCCAACACATTGTGAGAAGGGCAATCGCGATAGCATGCATGCATACATTCACAAATACATGCCGTATATATTTGCTATTAGTATATCTAAATGAATATTTGTTGATTTATGCACACATCTATATGTATATATATATATACAAGTATATTCGGATATACATATTTAAGCAATTCCACATGTAAATCGTCATTTTTGTTCATTTTTGTACTTGTACACATATATATATATATATTTATAGATCTACATATCGACAACTTTACCTGTGCTTTTCTGTATACATGCATATGTATATACTTGATACAGTAGATATGTTTGTACATATCATATCTGGATTTATAGATACACGTATGTGTATATATATATATGTTTTTATTTCAACACGCACACGCAGACATCAAGGCATCAATACCAACTGGCAAACAAATGTGTCAGTGGACATCCCTGCATACAGGTCATTCGAGTCGTCCATTGAATGTTCACTGAGGTACAAACTTTATCCAAGAATGGGTAGGCAAACATCCCAGCGAAGGTATCTAGTTTGGTCATCTTTTTGGTGAGGAGACGCGAATTAACTTTGCAAGAGGATTGGACCTTGGCTTTTTCCTGCCCTGATGAGGTCAAGGGAGAGTTTGAAGAGCTAACCAACCGCCACACCAAGCATGAGGAGTGGGGAGAACTCATGGTGGTTCAATTATTGTCCGGGACATTGAGTATACCCTGGTGGCATGTTTTCCTGTGAGATCAGAATTGAGCATGTTTACATATCTCGAGGGTACCCGATTTGCCCTTGCAAATAGATCACTATGGGTAGTTGGGAGTTGATTAATTCAAGCCCTTCGTGCATGGTGCCAAAATCTGAATTATGTGCATCAACCACCATCAATCATCATCGGCCATCATCAGCCATCATCCACCATCATCCACCATGATCAACCATCAGCCATTCTCCACCATCATCATTCATCACCATCCTTAAACACTTCCATCCTGAACCATTATCAACCATCATCCATCATCATCCACCACCATCATTCATCCACCATCATCCATCATCCACCGATCTCAACCCATCACCATCCACCATGATCAACCGATCTCAGCCACCATCAGCCGCCAACCTTTCACCAATCTCCAGGAGAAGTTCAACCAGCAGGAGAAACGCATCGCGGAGCTTGAGAAGGCCTTGGCCGCATCGCCACCCACGGAGCCTGTGCAGCCGCCCGTGCAGCCGCCCGTGAAGCTGGAGACCGCCCCGGAGGTGAGGAAACCGGTGGATGGGAACGGCAGGGGCGGTTTTCTGCTTGGCATATGAGTTTGACATGTTTTTTTAATTTTGGATCTATGGCTAGTTTTTACCTATGCGTAGTTATTTTGATCTATGGCTTTTGTACACGTATATATACATATATACAATGTCAAATCATTTTCGCTCCTCCCGATTTTTTTCGTCTATGTTTTGGTTTGTCCCAAAGAATGGGTTTGCAACGCCGGCGCTTGTCGATGCGGATCATTTTGGTTTGCAAACCCTGTTTCCGAAAGCTCGCGTTTTGTGTTGGGCATCTTCATTTTTGGGACCGCTGGGCGGCCCGAAAAATGTGACCATGGGATTGTTGCCGCAATGTTTCGGACTTATTTTCGGAGCCATTTTCTGGCTGTGTTTTTGGGGCTGGCAACCATGCCAAAAGTGGTTTGGTTTACGGGTTTTCCTTCGGCAAGTTGCCCCCCCAATCCGCAACATGAGTTCAGCTTCGGCGAACTTATTCTGTGGAAATGTTGCTGGAAAAACTGGGCACGCGCGCCAGTTTTGTCGTGATGCAATATATATATATATATATATATATATTTATTCATTTATTTATCTATTTAATTTTTCTTAATGTATATATTCAAATTTTTATTGAAATGTGTATATATATATATATACATATAAAGAGCAACGACTTGTATTTGCGCAATTTATTCGAAGTCAAGGGCTTGCATTATTTTTGCTCCTCCATAGTTAGCTGGTGAACGAGATGGGTCCACCTGACCGAACGAGATCTGTTTATGTTTGTACCCATACCAATTGCTTCTCTATATGGGCATACTCAAACGAGATACCCCAAAATGACGTTATTCCAGTCCTCATTGTGTTTAAACTGAACGAGGCCAGGTTTGCCCTTCAAAGCAGTGTCAAGAGGTGTCAGGAGAATTTGCATGAATAAAAGCAGCCGCTCATATGTATATATTCTCTGTTTATTGCTTGATTTTTCATTTACTCATATTTATATAATTTTTTTTTGTATGTATTTACATTTATTGATTTATGCCTTTATTGACATGTGTTTATTTATTTTTTTTAAATCAAGGCATCTATTTCGATGTATGCGCGTGTATTTATATACAGAACAGTTGTGAATGTTTTTTTGTGCATTGCCAATAATAGGAAATTGGTACTGATGACTAATCAAAGGATGAATTTGACACTAATTATTCAGAACTAGTGTCATAAATGATTGTCACTTAATAGTAAGACTTTCCTGGAGCAGCTAGAAGAAGGATCTCAGGATGTAATATGGGGGACATTTTACGCTAAGTTTTTTTTGTGTATACATGTGTATATATATACACTCATATGCAAGTGTGATTATCATGATATTTAGTGGTTGTTTGACTCATGTTTTTCATCCGAGCAGTTCAATTGTTTGTAGTGGGTGACACGGATTGAACAGGTAGGAATTGCGACAACCATAAGAAATCCAAGTGTGAAACCATGGCAGGCAATTACATTATAACAAAATAGCAAAGGTTTACTGCGGCATATGTGCTGATTGTGAGTCCAAGAATCAAATGCAGTCAGATACTAGACAGCAGTCAACCAGCAATTGTAGGTCTTGGCCATGTTTGACTGGCTTATTCACTACACTGTGCTTTTGGCTAGCTATGGTAAAATATTTGTCGTGAATCTGGACATGCTTGGTAGTACCTACTTCAATTTCGTGTGACGTAATGATTCCGACAACAAGTGCCTTCATGACCCACTTGATCCATCAACATCAATAGCCGATTCTTGAGTATATTTCCATGTTTCACTTTTTATGCCACCTTTATGATTGTGAAGCGAGATGTTATAGCTGACAATGATGAACCAATGCAGTATTTCTTCTTATCTTACAAACGATAATCTGCTTGTATGTTCATAGCATCGTTGGATGCGCATCCCCAGTGAATAACTGGCAACTAACCATGGTCACAGCGCTACCGGGGGTAGTTCAGCTACTTCATCATGGGCTTCATAACTACGAGTAACGCCCAGGGAACTAAAACCAGCTGGACATCCAAGCAATTGTTGCCTGGTGTGTTCCCGTCCTCCCTCCGAGTACCTGCTTGACAAGCGAAGCATCCTCATATTCGTTAGCTGGTGAAATATAGGATAATGATATAGGATCATCCAGCTACCTTATAAGGTTATTCACCGTGCTGATATCCGTACCTCTGTGGATTTATCCCTGTGGAATTTTGTTGCAACTGATTCTATCCAGGGCCCCGCCGATATGACTCGATTGGTTGCAACTCAGCATCGACCATCGAAAACTTTTGTTTCATGATGGCCAGATCTTCTGATGTTCCCATTTGTTCACTGCATACCAAAAACCATCACTAAGCGTCACACTAACCGTCATGAAGCATCACTAATCTCTACATATTTATGTGGCTGTGGGTCAAGGGCCCCATCCCATTAGTAACCAGTCACTCGTCGAAGTCTTTGGATCTTAACTCATATTTTGGCAATGCTTGGTGGCTTGACCCATAGCCATAAATACGTATTTGCATGTCATCGACCATCTTTGACCATGATTAATCAACCTCGATATGAATATATGTATATATATATATACACCTAGATCTCGCAGCTGAACTTATAGACATAGATAGATACATCTACATCATTGACCTTCATATGTCTATCATCAATGCCTCTCTAAAACCATGTTTTCTTCTTTTCCTTGTTGACGTCTCAGGTCGCTCCCGCACCAGCCGCAGCAGCACCGGCACCGGCGGCCACGAGACCAATCACGACATCACGACCTGTGCCTGCCACCGCAACGTGGCAGCCGCGGAGGGAGCTTGTGGTGAAATGTCTCATTTTTTAAGCGAACTTTGTTTGGTGGGTGGTTTGATTGACATTCTTTAGTACTTATTTGCAAACGGTTCATCGACAATCATATTTTTCATGGGGGTGGTTCAACCACCAACCAGTTGTATTACAGCAATATGAATTTTCTATTGAGTATATGGTCATACTTCATAGTATAAACGCAGAAAATCTACTTGAAAATTGTGTTCCGAAAGAATCCTGCAGTGGAGGTTCATGGGAGATGCAGCTCCTAGTAAAACCTCTATATTTGATGGGAAATCGCTACGGATAAAATGATGGTGGTTTATGAATTGTTATACAGATTGATTCACCAGCAGTGTTACCCAACAAAGTGGTCAAACAGAAGAGAAGGTTTGGTATCACCAAGTGGAAGGTTGTTGTTCCAACAGGATTTGATTTCTGACCATGGTGTCGTTTTCACGGCGGAGATGTGCTAGTCATGCGCTAAGTTTGTCTAAGCCACTGCACAACTGATTTCCATCCATTCGAAACCAGACAATATCCTAATATCAATTCAACTACGGAGTGCAATGAAATGGTGGTGCTGGTGGTGGTGGTGGTGGTGATGGTGGTGGTGGTGGCGGCGGCGGTGGTGGTGGTTGATATTTGTGCATTTAACCAGAAGACTATGAGCTTGAGGGAGCAGGGATTTGTTTTTTCTGTACTGTTCCACGCATGTGCGTGCAATCTTTGCAGTGGCTCGAAAATTTATAAAGAAGAGCTGAACGATGAATAGTAGATTCCAATGATATATAGTTGGCAGTTGGCATCGTATGTTTTACGTTTGGTTGCTTATAAAAACTCAATCTGGCTATCTGATGGAGATGTCATGTATTGAATTGCAGTATCCATAGCTAGTACCATGATTCGAGCCATGACTACCAGTCGTTCATTGCTGCCAATCGTAGCTACTCTTGGACATTGATGATTTTCTCAAATTTGGACAGGCTGCAGTTTGCAATTGTGAAATCTTCTTGTTGGTTTTCTGAAGTCTTTTTATTTTGATGATTGGTTTGTGCAGGAAGGAAAAACTTAATACTTTAGATTTATTATAAATGATCATTAAATACGGACAATGACGGACCATGACGATCTTGAAAATGTCGAACCACCATGGATAGCACGGGCTGCCGAAGTCACAAACCAGTACTGGATGGACTATCTAAGAGAGGGTCAATTGGTTAGCCCATCCAATTGACACCACGGGTGCAAGATCTTGGCTATCACATCCAATGAACCAGAGACATCATTGGCCAGCAAGTATATACAAGGTCTATCAATGTCTATCATTTGTCATACTTTAAATTTGTTGTCTATGCGTGTATGTTACTCCCGGTCTCTTGTTTGTTTAGCAAATTTGGGTCACAAAAAGCCGACTAAACATGTCCAGTTCACTGCGGATGCTTGGGGTATACCATCATGCGCATGGACATGACATGACATGACTGACCGCTGATGACAGCTGCTTACACCCCTCAACACGTCTAAATTGTACACCCATCCTGGGTTCCGTTGCTTGTCACAAGCTCCAAAAAAGGTAGGTTGGTCTTCCCCAAGAGTTGAGAGTAGCTCCCCACAGCGAAGGAATCAGCTCGCTTTGTATCGGTTGCGCTTTCACGATATCACCAAGAAACACCGAGAATCATTAAGAATCAGCAACCAACCCACCAACCAACCAACCCACCAACCAACATCACCACCCAACCAACCAACCAACCAACCAACGAACCAAGCAAGCAACCAACCAACCATTTGCGCAGGGCTCCCAGCAGCCCAGGCCACCGCACCAGCGTCCGACGGACTGGACCTCTTGGGTTTGGAGGGTTTGGACTTCTTCACCGAGCTGAAGGCAACCCGCTGCCAGGATGGTAAGCCATGGCCAAGGATGGTTGATGATGGTTGGATTCATGCTTACTGATAACTTATAACCATTAAGAATGGCTAATAATAGGGAAACATCACCAACAATAGTGGTTGATGGTTGATGATGGTTGATGATGCCTGGTGGTTGACCATGATAATATGGTGACATTAGCCATTATTAATGGTTAATCATTAGTTAATCAACAAGCTATCATGAATAATGGCTAATGATAGGGGATAATCACCAACAAGAATGGTTAAAGAGCCACTGGTGGGTGGTTTGATGGACATTTTGCCTATTTTCCCTAGTGTTTATTAACAAATGGTTGGTTGACAAGCATATTTTTCAGAGGGATTCAAACCACCAACCAGTTGATGATGGCTGGATTCCTGGCTACTGATGGCTAAACTCGGGGGTATAGTGATGATTCAACTCACGGTCAATGATTTGTTAATATGCCATCAATGATCATTAAGATGGTTAATGATCGTTAAGCATCATGAATGATCATTTTGACATATTTAACTAAACTAGTTGATGAAGCCTAACCAAGCAAATCATGAATGATGGTGACAGTGATTCAAATCCACGTGAATAATGTATCATCAACCGGTTTGTGTCAATTGTGTTTGGTTACTGCATTGCTGCTCTTGCTTGCCCTGACATCTCGTCTCATAAACATGTTTTTTTCACCGGGGGTGGTGGGAGGGAAACAGCTTAGATACAAAAATTTTGCATCACGGGGCAAACAACTATATCAGAACCAGCTATCGCATCTTTGAACCAGGCATAAATATCGAGACTGGCCACAAGTTTTCAAAGCGAAGCCGTTTAGCCATACGATCGGTGTTTGTCGTTCAATGCTGTGTGATACACACGTTGGGTATGTTTCATCTCGGTAGACTGTCACTCTGTTGAAGCCAGCAGGGATTGACTTGTCATCGGGTTTGCATCAAACTTACGACTTGAAATGAGACATCAACTTTGAACTGACCGATTATTTTTGCAATATGTTGAAATACACCGTAGTGCTATAATTACCTTGCGAGACTGCAATTGAGGTTGACTTTGGTGTCATTCATTTTCTCACAAAGTAGAGGACTAAAGGGGTTGACATGTTGTTTTCAATCTTGGTTCAAACCCCAACGTTATGGTTGGTTTGTTGCCAGAAATGCACAATATATGTTGATTAATACTGGATGATTTGGGGGTGAGGATACCATGGTGCCAGCTTCGACGTAGCGTTCATTGGCATAACTGAGCCCATTGCAGGCTATGCAGTGGATCAGGGGTACCCGTATGTGGTAGTTTCTCAAAATAGGGGACCCGCATGTCATCCTTTATAAATTATCTATAGTAACAAACTATCCATTTTGAAGGTTCCCTCTTTTTGAGAAACCAGAAACCACCATGTTGAGAAACATTTGTTGCCCACCGCTCAAGGCGCCAAAAACGACCGTGGTGGAAGACTCCAAGGAGCGGGGGCGATGCAGGTGGCGACCAAAGTCATGGATATGTGGATCCCAGATAGCCAGATGGTTTTCACCAATGATTAACTAGCTGGTTAGTGATTGATAATAGGGGATAATAGCCAACAGTAGTAGTGGATATACCAACTAGATGGCTATGGGTCAATATTAACCAACCAAAAAACGGGGGAATAATAACCAACAATAATAAGGAAAACAATGTAAACAATGGTTAATGATAGGGGCACCAGGGGTACAGGGTTTTGACCCATATCCATATGGGGAATGACGTAAGTATTCGACAAGATACGTATATACATATGTATTTGTTGATCTACATGTCCGATATATGATTGCATATATATGATGTGTATATACACGTATACATGTGAAATGACCATTGTCAACAAGACCATTACTGGCCATCTTCCAGGACCGTTTATAAGGCTGTGACACCCAGCAGTGATGCCTCAGTCCAATTTGCGGGATGCTACCTTTGTATATCCTTGTGAATACATACACCATCTAGGGTGTCCATCCACTCCCAGCGCCATTGCCAGGCGGAGATTCCGAGTCCGGATCCATTGATGGAGTTTGTGCCTCAATGGGTGGCATGAAAGTGGTGAGAATGGGTACTGTAACACATATATCCGTATTTTTGTGCATTTGTTTGCCTATCTATCCATCCGATCTATGTGTCTATCTATCCATCCGATCTATCTGTTTGTTTATCTATCAATTGATTTAATAACACACATCATGGTATCAATCTTAAATTACATGCAATTTTGCGAATGGATGTGATGTGTACAAATGTATGCACGCACGCCAGCATAGTATGTCTATCAGTTGACCAACACAGACACTACCCAACATGTACCAGTATCATCTATCAATGATATATCATTGTTACATGGTTGCTAATAATAAATGATGATCATATGTAGTGCTAGTTAGTGATTGAGTACCCTGATAATTAAGCGCCACATGCCGTAAGTCCCGTTACCCCTGGCTGTTCACAGGCCACAAATGACCTATTGTGTGTCTTGTTGTGAGCCATATCCAAATAAACAACCTATCAACCGACTACTTAAAAGGATAAGTTGACATATGAGTTGCGCAACAAACTACAAAGTGCTTAAATAAAAACCGCAACATGTGAAAAACAACTCATCAGTTGATGTCCGGAGCGATAATGGAACGTATCAACAGCCAGCATTCATCTCTTGTCCATCAAGGTCCGACCCTTGGCGCACTACGTGCGGGGTCCCGGCGAAACGTGGGAGATCAGTACGGGTCACAATGGCTGGTATTTGGGGAGCGATGAGCTGCGCCAAGGGTATTCTTATAGCCCTTTTTCAAGCGGGAGCCAGGCCAGGAGCCACCAGGAGTGCCCGTTCACCAAATGGTAGTTGAGGTGCTCAAGGTCGGAAAATTACGGCGAGTAGGTTTGAAAAAGGCAGAGTAATATAGCAAGGTTATGCAAGGTTAGAAAAAACACGGTCCAAGATTTTGAAAAACAGGTATGACAAGGTTAGAAGAGCAGAATCAAGCTTAATGAATCAAAAAGTTCAAGATTAAGATATGTTTTGCCAAGTTAAAAATGGTTGCCCTTGCGACCATGACAACTCATGATAATGAATTGTGAATTCATCATTCTGAATGATGCTTAGTGGTAGTCACCGATGCTTAGTGAATGACAATGATGTTTGAGAATGATGAAGGATAGCTTTTAAATACCAAAAGATCTCCTCAACGAAAGCGTACCGCTGGAGAGCAACAAAGAAATAGCACCTGAGGTTGACCAGAAATGACCGTTTCCTATAGCTGAGGCTGAGTGGTTGCCCAATTTTTGACCATCACCGTTGGATGATTGGACGGGTACCAAATGCAACATGCTCCAGTGTCCTACTTGGTCCTACTTGCCCCTAGTGATCAGAGAAAGTCAGCCACTGGATACAGATCCTGGGCTCTATGGTTTACAACCCATTTTACGGTGCTTTGATGGGTTCACTCCTATTTTCATTTTATGGGGACTCTGGATTACAACCCCAATTATAACCCCCATAAAAATACATGGATAATCCTATTTCACGGGTTTTTATGGAGCTTGTAATTAGGGTTGTATCATGTTGGATCCAGTTGTTGGAACCGCCGACACATCAACAACCTTGTTGGTTGTTCCTTTCGTCGTCGGTTGGTGCTTGTTGCCACCCCCATGGTCAGCCATTGTGAAGCACTAACAACATTGATGAACCGTTATTAACCATGCCGTCATTCTCAACCAGTGTCAACCATTTGTTGGCAGCCAATATGAAGATTCACCATGATGGATTTGCCAATTTCAATCATGATGAATCACTATCAACTTGAGCAACTTTAGCCATAGTAATTACTGACTGTGATCCGGACCGCCATGGATACAAGTGCGAAAGCTGCGAAAATTGGCGGTCATTAGTTGTTAGTTTCATACTAAATACAAACCGTTATTGATCATTGTTCACCAGGATGAATCATTCTAAGCATGAACTGCCCGTGTTTAGGCATCTATAACCATGAACAATCAACTATAACTAATGTTTAGCCTATTGATGATTGCTAATGTACACCAACTTTAGCCATCTATGGGTCAAAACCTTGCACAAATGCACAAATTCTTAGTTCCTTACCATTATATATGAGTTTCTTTTTTGCCATTATTAGTCATTGATTAATCATCAACTGGCTTATAAGAAACTGATGGCCATTATTAATCAATGACTGATATTTGCCATTATTAGTCATTGATTAATCATTCTAATCTTCAACTTTAGCCAATGGTTGGGGTATCCCCTACTATTGTTGCTCATTATCCCCCATCACTAGTCATTCGCCATTGACTTTAGCCATCATCATCAACTGCTTTCGACGTTCAACTCGTGGCTGTCGCACCAGATTGGGCCTTGACATTGATCAGAAGGTGCGCAGCGCGACACTCGCGCGGCGAAAGTTTGAATTTGGTTCATCGTGATGGTACTTAACGGTTACGGCAAACAGAAACTAAACGTGGTTGATGGTGGTGATGGTGAATGGTGGTGATGGTTAATGATGGTTGATAATCTTTATTGGTAGCCAACTGATAATATGGTTGACAGCGGTTTCTACCTAACCCATGTTGGTCAACGATATGGGCACGGTTCAATATGAATCGTCCCAAAAATGGTTTAGTAGTAAACCCATCCCAGCGCTTCGAATGTGATGTGAACAGCCCTTGACCCACCGCTGTATTTTCATGGCTGTGACATGGGAGTAGTTGATTAGCACTAGCTGATGGTTACTAGTGGTTTCAAGATATTTCTTTATGTGTTCAACGGTACCTGGGGATAATTGTTTTGACAATTATATGTTTGGCATTGCGCAACTAACCACCAACCACATTAGGGATGAGAATCGGCATCGGCCAACTATGTAAGAGGGGTATCTATATACAAAGTAATGGTGTGTAGATCTTGATGCTGGAGCAACATTCGTTCATGTGTCATATTCAGTACCATACCCATACTTAGTGCTCATCAATCATGATGGCAAAATAAATGGCTGGGGGTCCATACCAAATACCATCAAGAAGTGAGGTACTTCTAACATCCCAACATCCGGATTTGAATAGAAAGCATTTGGGTTTGCAATGGCGCACGGCGGCCATGTGACTATAGTGTATGCCTTGAGTGATTCCCAACGATGTGGTCAACACAGTCCAAGCAATCAAGTTCGGGATGCGACAAAAATGGTGGATTTTTCCACCACCAACAAGGTCTATTGGATGCAGCGCACATGGCTGAAGTGAGGAGATGCCCCCGGCCGATTGACGTTTTGCGGTACCTTTAGCTGATGTTAAGTGGCCAGAAACCAAAACTCACTCCCGTTCCATTGATGTCAACACCTATGGCCCCTTGGTATCACAGTTTCAAATAGTGGCATGTCAATGTGCATATCCATGCATGAATGTATGCAAACGAAGGCGCCCCACAAGTCCTCCAAAGTCTTGTTTTCAAAGGAACCATTTCCGGGGTACCCCATGGATGAACAGTGCCTTTGTAACCCTCCTTCAAACGACTACCAGCACAGGTGGGTGGTGAGCCCATTGGTGGAGGCCGAACCGTCAACAAGGCCAGTGGAACCGACTTCCCGACATGAAATTCACTGTCAGAAAGCTGCTATGGGTCGATACCCTGTACCCCAGCTGTTCACATCCCATAAATGACCAAACTAGTTGGATGTTTAATCTCCACAACCATGTTGTGACATGTCCACCAAGAAGATGTACTTGTACTTCACTCAAACAATTCTAAATTGTATTTGCTATTTGTAGTAAAATCCCCAAAGACTATGTTTTTTATCAGCCAAAACATACATGACATACCTACCATAATTACTACATATGTACATATACATTGCACCGCTTGCAGTGAGAAGATCACCATTATCCATCATCCCATTTACTGAAGTCTGACTGACGCTGGGATCCCTGCTACAAGGTTCCAAGACGATGGCTTTGAATGACTTTGAGCGTGGTTCTGCCGTGGTTAATCAGATCTAAAGAATCACAGATTGTCCTGTAGATGTACTTATAAACATCACATTTATTTATTGACATCTCGATTTGTAGACGACATCTCGTTTACGTCAGTTTATAAACCGAGATGTTTCACAGACGTCAACAAGCTCATTAGACAGCGAATCTCGCCAACAACGAGCTCAGTTGGAGAGCAGGTCCTTAGGCACTCACTGCCATTCAGCGAGTGCCATCCGAACTGAACTCACTGCTGTCCAGGCAGCAGTTGGTGCCAGGCCGCAGCGGGGAGCTGGGTGACATGGACAGCCAGCGATGGTCAGTGGGCAGAGAAGAAACGTGGCAATTGGCTGCTTGTTTGGGACTCGTTCGGGTATTAAGCTGGCATATGCTAGCACAAAAAGACTGAGCTGCCATGATGAGTGTTCATGGTTGGCTGTGCAAAGTCGAAACACATGCTGTCTCATGTCATGTTTCTTATTGTTGAACCCTTGTCAGAGAAAAACGATGACAAGAAAGGTATGCAACACCACAGATATGGCGAGCGCGCTGCATCGACATTTTTTCTGCAATGAGTTGCCCCAGATGTAAATGTATCAGGAACAGCCATTCTTTTGCTGGACAGAGCTTTCCGGAACAGTTACGGCAGTGGTGACAGGGAGAAAACAAAACACGGAGGATATTGAAATATTGAACAAAATATTTGGTCAATAAACATGTAGATTACATACACAACAATGTTTGTTTATTTGATCAATCTCATGGACATGTGGTTGCAAGTGCGCAATGTTTCAGGTTTGAAGTAATGAATATTTGTTTGCTTGGTTTGCTAGCAAGGTTGCCGAGCTACACGTCGTGTGATGATGGGTGACCCAGGTCCATCTGCGAGAAAAATCACAATTGTGAAAGCGGTGTCAAATCATGTGTTTTCCAAACTTACATGAGTTGCTGGTGTACATCTTTGGTTTCGACCATGCAAGATAGACAACTTTGTATCATACGCACCAAACCTATCAAATCAGGTGAACATCGCATGCGCCTTATTTCACTCGTGCAACAAACCAGGACACAATCATTGTTTAACCTGTTTATGGAGAGAAAAATGGAACATCAGGTTAAACCCACTGTATTGTTCATCATTAAATTAATATACACTGTTGAACCATGTGCGCACATGAAAGGACCATGGTATAGCCAGTATATCAGCACAAGGCTATGCTACGGCTTAGACGCAGCAGCGCTATCATTCCACTGGCAGGCCGAAAGAGGGCGACAGCCAACCGAGCAGACCGTGCGGAGTCTTAGGGGGCTCGATGTTGAGCAAGGGGAGCGTTGTTGGATCGGTCAACATGGTGGTTTATCAAGCCATTGGGAACCCCAAAATGCATGGTTTTATTGCTATAAATGGTTCTGTACATATTAGACTATTCGGGGGGTATCCTCTGTTTTGAGAACCCCCCGACATGGTCAACAATGGTTGACTTATCTATTTTTTGCAAATCAACCGGTTGGACAACAAAGAATGTCAAGAGTGTGTCAGAAAGCTTCAGAATCGATTTGTTCGCCCGAATTTGCCCTCAGGCAGAAATGTTTGCCCGATTTGCATTCTGATTTTTGAATTGCCTGAACGAAGGTGCAGGTATGGATCCACAAAGCATAGGTTGACAATTGCTGCAAACCATAGTCAACAATCCTAGCTAACAGAATGGCTAATGGCTAATGAGTGACAATGACCGATAATGAACTCAGACCCCATTGTTGGAATGTGACAACTCCTCATGCGAGGATACACCGGGGGGATGCGAGTTGTGTGATTGGGCAGTCCGGCATAGGTTTAGGATCAGCCCTTCATAAAGCAGTACCTCCAGAATTAAAAAAAGAAGCCTGGCTGGTGGTTACAATGATATTTCATTTTCCCGAGTATGTTTCAACAAATGGTTGTTTGACCGGGCTTTGCAGATCAGATGAGCGGACAGTTTTCAGCCCTTGGGCCAGGCTGATCAGATACTTTCACCGCTAATCCATGGGGCTGGTAGACTGGCAATTGGTTTCCAATTATTTCAGTACTTAGTTACTTTGGACTAGTTGCTGTAGAATGGGATGAGTATGGAGTGATTCAAAGTAATTCATCCGTTTCCAATGTTGGACCGTACCCCGTGGATGATGCCACAGCTTGTAGCTTGTACCACAGTTGGAAATCATAGATACTTTTCTCACAACGCCATTGGATGAGACAGACATACTGACCATTGCTTTTATGCACCCTTGGTAGAACAAAGATGTGTAAAAGCGCTCAGTGTTGGATGCTTTTCTTGTCAAACATGGTGCTTTCCCGTTTCTTCCTAGAACCCACATGACCCTTGTTTTGGACGCTTAACCTCCAATTTTGTAGGTCAAACCTGCCAAAACAGTTGGATTCTTTTGGGCTCCAGGTACGCCCAGGGTCATGTCATTCCGGGAGTTGTCCGCCCCAAAAGCAGTGGGGCCGGAGCAACTGCGCCTCCTCCGTTGCTAAGTTGTAGCCCAGCCTCCCTGGTGCCAAGCGGCAACTCGTCAGCTGAGGATCACCAAAGCCATGTCCGGAAACCTGAACAGGTTGACCAAAGCCATGGGTCAGCCACTCTGGGACCACAGATGAGAGGCGGTTACCTATCCCTGTGACTGTGACTATCATCAAAGATTCGTGTTCTGGAACTTTTCGCTTGGTTCCTGTGCACTGGTTCTGTTCTGTTTTGCAACTGGTGACTTGCTCTCGGCACTGCTCCATTCAAGTAGCTCTTGTTCATTCTCTATGCGCTGGTTCGATTGCGTTTTGCGAGGGGAGGGTTGCTCTTTGCAGTCAAACATATTTTGGCTGATGGGTGAAGTGGAACGTCATTTTTTGGAATTTGATAAAGCTATAAGCCAGAAACTGAATTGGATTGTCATGGTGATTCTGGAGGGTTTGCCCGTGAATTTGGGATATTTTGGGAATATATAATTTGCCAACATGCCACTAGAGATCGTTTCACGAGGGAATCCATGCTGTTGCCACTATTTGTAGTGACTATCTAGCTGTTTTTGTTGACTTGATTGTGCCCACAATGAAGCCGGGGCCCATAAGTTTTTGATGGTTTGCCGTTTAGCTGCAAACTCTTGGATACTTGGGCTACCCTTATGAACCATGCGTTTGCCATTGCGATAGCCACTAGTTGGCTGTGGATGCTTGGTCGATGTTTGGGTGGACCAGCATTTCTGGACCCACTTTGGACGACGGATGACTCATCTTAGGCCCGCGACGATTGCAAGGCCATGGGGAGATTGGAGTAGGCAGTTGTGAGAGTTGGGAAGTTGATCAGAACTTGTATCCTCTCTATGATCATCATTGCATTTAATCACATTTTTCATACAAGGTGGGGCCCCAAACGTCATGAGTTTGTGAAGAAGCCATTTAACCACGGCTATGTCTTCCAAAACTAGTAAGTTACCCTAGTCAGAAAGCAACTTGGCGAACGATTGGCCAGAATCAACCAGGACTGTACGAATAACACTGGCCACCGCATGCTGCAACCCATTGATGACAACCCATTGATGAATTCACTGTGGATGCTTTGGAAAGTGTCGATACTTGACCGGTAGGAAGCAACACTGGGACCGTGCAATAGTTAAGGCATTTGTTTACAAAAACAGTGAGGGTTTTTGTACCTTTACATCTATATTGAATTTCGCTCGAATTGGTATGATTAATTGTTTACAGAGATGTGTGTGTGTTTCTCAACCATTTATGGTAAGAAGCCAACCACGAACACACCATAAACCAACCACAAGCCGACCATAAGCCAAACATAACTAAGAAACACCCAGATCAGTTGGGTGTTGCTGTTTGATGCTGCGCAGGCAAGCGGCAAGCGCAACGCCGCCCAAAGCAGATGGGCCCAGCAAGGGCTTTGTGGCGGAGAAGTTGAGTCGCAGCCAAAATCTCAAGGAGCGAAAACGGGTGGGTGAACCGTGCAGATGGCTCAGGATCTGGGGATAGCATTGGGGATGAACTTAGTTCCATAGGTTATTGAAGGAAGATAGGGAAGTCTAGAGATCAAACCTTGGATTGATGGAAAGTTGCAGGTAGTGCAGAAGAGATGTCAAGAATAGATGTGAAGAGAGCCACGCGTGTGACAGATAGCATCGATGCAAAATGCTGTGCTTTTCGATACTTTCGTTTTCCGAGATGGAGTCGCAGAGAAGGGCTTGATAAAGCCTCAGGTGAGGACTGGCGGACAGACACTCAGACAGACAGACAGACAGACAGACAGACAGACAGACAGACAGACAGACAGACAGACAGACAGATAGATAGATAGAGAATAGGTAGACAGATAGAAGTCAGAAGAAGAGAACAGACAGACTGAGTGCAGTCGGCTGTTCCTTTTTGAGTGGCTCGCTCCGCATTGGTGTGAGCCTCACTGTGTCTTCATGGGTTCGTATTTTGGTAACTTCCGCGACCGCCGAACACGAGGTACTACTAGTAGTGGTTTAACAACGAATATTAGCCGTATGATTCCGTACGAACATGTAGGAACAATCTTCAAAGCCGTGTAACTAATGTTCAATAGTGATCAATTATAAATTATATTCAATATTGGTTAATCATAGTCAAACTGTTTTAAAAACACAACTCGGTTTGACCATTGTTAAAGATGGATCGACTGGCTGGCTTTGTCCTTGGGTTGATTACGACCCCCCGACAAGGACATGGCTGCTATCAAATGAAATATATCCCAATCATCAGCTACGGTCGACCACAATCCACAGCCACATCACTGATATGACTGTGATTACCAGCTGATTTAGCATCGCTCTCACTGACCCCGATCAAGCACAAATGTTTAAGGCATTTTGTGATCAGGATTGAACTTGTGGATTACATATATACACACGCCATGACACTTGTAACTATCACTTTGAGTAGACAACAAGTATAGTTCAAAAGCTGATTGATCAATCTATGATTTGGGGATACCACTCAGTAGATCTGGGGGGTGTTAAACGTTATTGTTAATCAAATATTATGTTTTTCTTTTACCAGTATGACCATTGTATGTCATCATTGTGAATCAGAATTAGCCATAATTAACCATTATGAATCATTAGTGATCATGTTTACCATTATTGACCATATTATCAACCATAGACAAGGTATTAACCATAATCTACCATTATTGACCATATTGTTGACCGTATTAACCATAGACAAGCTATTCTTGTTTGCTCACGTTGATCCGTACTCTCGATTGCACCAGGACAAGCTTTTGGCCCTGGCAGCTGCAAAGGACCAGCGCCAAGATGCATCCCGGCAGGGTGCAATGGTTTGGATGACCCGTGGATGGTGTTGAATCACGATGAACTATGTGGAATAGTCAATTTTGATGATGTTTTATCACGGTTTTTGAACATGATCAATTATTTAACTATTTGGAATAATTTGGCATAATCATTAATTCAATGATGGAAATAATTTGGAGAGTTATTGTCAACTATGGATGGATTAATGTCCAAGTGGGTGTTTCTCAAAATAGGGGTACCCCCAAATAACCCAATAGTAATGATTGGTCAGTAATAAACCAACCATTTTTGGGGCTTCCTATGGCTTGAGAAACCCCCAAGTTGTTGATTCAGCACTTTGATTTACAGTGAAATAATTTCTGAAGCAACAAATCCAACCGCGGGCTCACCAAGATGCAATTCGTTGACCCAAAAAATCAGGCCTCAGATATGCTCCTCGGGCTGTGCTGAGATTTATAGGTTGCTGGTTGCTGGTTTTTCATAGTCCCAGGTGGATGTGACCATGTGGGAAGTCCAAATCGTAACAAACCAAGATGGGTGGGTACTGATGGTTCATGTTTGACCATTTGTCATGTTTTGATGTATGAAAATCACGATGGTTCAGGCTTTGACATGTTCAACTTGAACCAAATCTTAAACCAAGATGTCAGGTTTTCTGTGGTTCATGTTTGATGGTTTTGGTTTAATGCTTGTTTTTTCTTGCTGCAAGTGAAAACTGGAAGGTCACAAGCCCATCAGCAACCAAAGCTTGCAAACTAAGCTTGGTATCTCTAAGATTCACCTTCCGTCCAATGGAGTGGGAATTACACTGAATGATGGTGCGGGTTTCACATCAGTCCCTTGATCAATAAAAGACATCAACAACAGCAACAAGAACAACAACAGCAACAACACCCGCAGCCGCAACCACAACAATCGCAGCAAGAATCACACCATCTACAGGTATCCCAGCATGCTTTGTTGATCATTTAGCAATCGCCTTCGCTCGTTGCTAGTGGATGTCATGAGTTTGCCACACTTCATCGGCATTTGGCACAAGTTGTTGAGGTGAAGACCCCAGCCAGGTACTCGGGATGAGCGAGCTCGCTCTGCCACGTCAGCCGGGAAGGCATTAGCCCCCAATCAAAGTGTTCAGCTCCAATTCACATTGCACTCTTCGCTTGGACTCTGGTTTCGGCAGATGGTTGGCTGCCACATCAAGGTTGTGTTGTTGGCAGCACTGGAATGATTTGGCAGTGAGTTGGCAAGGCAAAGGCTCACTTTTACACGGGAGTTCGATTTGGGCGTTTACACCAGCATTTGAGGAGAGCGATTTTCTGCTGGCAGCAGGCTTGAGAAAGATCGCCAAGAACGGCGTGATGCCGCAACTACTTATTGTAAATAGGCATTGGCGGCATTTGCGGGTATGCACGGTAGATGGGTTTCCTCTCTAGGTCTTCATCTTCACCAATTCACTGATACCCCTGGCTCGCTGACTCCATGATTTCACGAACCAACCAATCAACGAATCAGTGCAGCAACCAACCCTTCTGAATCGCACCAACCTGAGTTATGGCCATTAAAACCAGGGTCAACTGACGTGCCACTGGGGTCACCTCCGCGGAACACTGAGGCGGCGCGGCCAAATCAGCAACGACAAGAAACGGTGGCTCCCCGGATGAATGCGCCGGGCGCGTCGGTCGCCGTAGTGCCTATGATGAGTTGCCATGGCAATGGGTTGGGTGGGGGACTATGGCGTACCCCAGGTGGTGCGTTGCCATCATGCCACCAGGCCGTAGGTTGTTTCGTCTATTGATGGTAGTTCAGCATGTTCCAGGCATGTTGGCTGTTCACTTTCACCATGTTGGTTCATGAAGGTTGACTGTTAAACGAGTATGGATGTGGGAGACCATCCGGGAGAGAATTCTCCAAGTTTCAGGTTTGCTCTGCTGTCAAAAGGAAGATCTGGCAGGCCAGAAGCCAAAGAGGGTCTGTACCAATCATGCTTAGATTGTTTCCATGTTTGATGTTGGCGGCGCCTCCAGGTCATTAGCTTTGAGCGAGACACACCTCTAAGTTGAACGTAGTTAAAGCGGTAATGGATCATTTGTTAAACACATTTGTTTAACACATTATTTATCCTGTTGATACGGAAAAGTGTTCAAAACAGATTTAAAGCAGAAACACTTTCAACGGGATAGTTCTTGACCGCTCAAAACTTTGTGTGTTTGGTTTGCTTCCACCTGCAGCACCATGATTTTCGTGTCGTGCATATGCCACCATGATGGAGATGTTGTTTTTGGGTGGGGTCTCCAAACTCTGTAGCGGGGAGGGCTAAGGGGCTCCACAAGTGGCCACTCACCCCAGATGGGTAGCTTCACCCAGGATTTTTCACCATTTTTCACCAACTTTTCGTAGCAATGGCGCTGAGAGTTGCTCCCCTTCCAAGGCAGCTCTCGCAGCAAAAGCTCAGAACCTGATGGATGACGATCAAGGAGCACTGCCACTTCGTTTCAAATGTGTGGGTGACAAGAATACCTGAGTGGTGCAGAAGAACTGTTGATGGTTGATTGAATCATTTACTGGATGTTGATTGCATTTGGTTGTTAATGCATCATTATGTCATGTGTGATGATTCTTCAAACCTCAACCCACTAGCTTACATTGGCTTAGTGACACAAACCAAACAATTTTAGTTGGTTCTCAGCCCATGCTATTTCTTTGTCATGGGTGTTTGGGCATGTGAATATACTTCACCTGTTTTTTTTCCTTTCTGTGTAATCATGTTTTTATGTGTGCATTTATAGAAACATCTCTCTCTCTCTCTATATGTATTTAATACATACATATACATATATACTGGTATATATAACACATGCATGTACCATGTATTGCCTATCCAGTCCCAGGAGCATTATTAGCTCTTGAAAAGCCAAATTGTTGGGGCCCCAAACGTTTTCAGCCCTGGAGATCAGGAGCTGCTGCCACGCCTGTCGCTGCCCCACCGCCGCCAGCAAAGGCCGCACCGCTTAAGCTGCTGGGTTGAAGGATTCATAGGTTGATATGGTGGTTTGTATTGGTTAAAATGGTTGATAAAGTGGTTTGTATTTATTTATGTTGGTGAATATAGTGGTTCGTATGTGGTTTCATTTGGTGAACAAGGTCGATTTAACAACTAGTGTAGGGTATTATTCAGGCCATATTTGGTTTGATCGTGGTTGATATTTCGTCTTTATTGGTTAATTAGTAGTGTCTTAATAGGGGTGAATGGTTGGTTGATGATTCATTGGTTATGTTTTTTTGATATTGGATTCGTATTGGTGAAGCAATCCAATGGTTTGGTTAATAGTTAGCTGTTTGTCAGTGGATTAGTTAATGTATGAATTGATGGCTTAAGAATAATTGATGGGTTTATGATTGGTTAAGCCACCAATCATCCAACCATCCAAATATGGGATTTTTATCAGTTGAGATCTATTGGATTGGTCAAGATGCTTAATCAAGCAATTTGCTCAGACATGGAGTGGATCAGTTGATATTTGGTGACTAAGCAGCCAGCCGTCCAACAATCTTAATGCATTAGTATAATATTGGTCAATTTAGGCTTAAGCAATCCAAGTACGAATGGTTCATTGATAGTCAACCAATGGAGAATACCATGTTTCAATTATTGACTAGAGTGTAAGTCTAGTACTACAAATGATTTTTATTGAAATCAGCCTGGTTTCACCATGAAGCAATGCCACTACGCTCATGGCTTCCCATGCTTTATGGTCAAGCATCGTTATGGTTCGGATTTAAGCGTTTTGATTCTGACAGTGGATGATGGTCGGCCTTTTCCCGTGATTAGGGCTTCTTCGCATGGGGAGTTCTCAATTGGTTGGGATCCCCCAAAAAACGGTAGTATAAATGGGTAATGAACTGGATGATTTGGGGGGTACCCCTATTTTGAGAAACCTCCATGAATGGTTTACAAATGGTTGGCTGAAGAAGGATGTTTTTGGAAAATCGATATTTGACAACAGCATGCAAGTACAGTATGGGCCTTGTCAGCAGTTTTGTATTCTGGCTCATGGAACTAAAATTACGGTGAGTGACTTCTACCTGTTGTCACGTACAGTTCATGCTTTTTTGCGCCTCTAGGGGAATGGCATGACTGCATGACAGTGAAGATACAACTAGCCATGAACTTCCATCTGATTAGAGCGTTCCTAGTGGAACCAGCAGCCATCAGAATAAGAAACCATTGAGCTTTGACACGAGGATACTGCAATCATAGGGAGCAATTCACCACTCTCGCCTCCAAGGGCTGGTGCAATGTTTCCCTTTTGCTATCAGTTGACAAAGCCCATGTACCCAGCTAGTCATTGTGCTTCTGGTGGTCATTCTGAGTCATTCTGCTTGCCCATCTCTGGTTTTGATGAGAACCACACATGATGGCAATTTTGCAACCTTGAGCACCTTACACTTGCTGCGTTGTTGCGCCCAAAATGATCTCCCGGATTTCGCCGGGGGCTAGATAGTGCGCCGAGGGTCGGACCTTGTTAACAAAATTTGGCTCTATGGTGGCGATTTCAACCAATGGTTTTCCGCAACCACAGCCTTGAAATAGTGAGATTTTATGAGTTCGTCAAGTGGCTGATTTGTAGCAAACTCATATCCCCACATTGCCGTTAAACTAAACAATGAATGGCACACCTATGAGAGTGCCAAGGTTGAAGCCGCTGAAACCAAACCCACAAGCCCGGGAATTGGATTGTCAGACACGCCCGCCATCAGGATCTAAATTGTCTTAGCCTCGTGGTTTAGCATCAGATTAAGCCTTTCCCATTGTTGTTGGTTATTATCCCCTATGGTCAGCGACTAAAAATATTGTTTTGTTACCATCATTGAGCTTATATAATCATATAGTGATACAAATATTTATTTATATATATATATATTGAAGTATGAACAACGTTTATCAGCCATCATTAACGACCAGTAATCATGATTAATTTGTCATGAATCGTCATTGACCAACACAAAGCGTATGAGTGAAGATAGCAATGAAGTTGCAATGGTCAATGGCCACGGCTGAAGAATATTGTTCTAAGTTGGGATCACCAAAATGACGGCCATGATTTGGTCAAACACAAATGGTGGGCAAAATATGCCTTAACGCAAAGTGATCAAGCTTCTGATGGTCATGTATCTTATCATCATGGTTGTGAATTATTTGTCATTAGGACATATTAGGACTACATCAATCATTGAATGTCAACCCTGGTAAATCAAAATTAGTCACAATCTAAAGGAACAAATGATTGCATGCTGGACCATTGCTAGGCCATGTCCAGTCCCAGCAATTGTATGGTGAGTGTGGTTTGTGACGATGAAGACACATTCATCATGCTTCATAGTGAACGTGACTGGTTAATCAATCCGTTGATTCATTATGATGCATAATGGTGGTTGAAATTATGGTCAACCGACGCTACAGATAGGGAGGCCCTTTCATAGATTAACCTGGCAATGGAATATCACCTGTTTATGGATGGCTTAGCAGGGTTTTCCGACAAAATATGGTGATTGTCCACTTCCAGTTTAATCTACTAGGGGGTGACAACCAACAATAAGTTGCTGAAAAAAAAATGATTAATACTGCTTGAGCAGCTTCTTCATGCTTTTGAATACAAATCAACATTGGCCAAATCTCCCTATGGTTGCTAACCAATCTAATCCGCGTACGTTGGTAACAACCACAGCTAAGCTACTTTCAAAACGAGTTTGTAGTCTATAATGGTGGTTACACAGGATGTTTGGTTAACAATTAGCTGCTTCACTAACTGGTTCGTCATGAGCCGTTGAAACCTTCTCAACCTTCTCAAGCATTATTTTGATCAGCTGATGACACTCTGATCAACTAACCTCCAAGTTGGAAATCCACCATTTATAGCTGCTTGGCCTCAAAGAATGGTGATTCTTAGCTCAACCAGCTTAGTTTCCCAGAGGGTAGCTGGCTCATGCTGATGAAGCCCCTTCAGCGCAGAGCTCGCGGTATCAGGCCGCGCCCACCAGTGGCAAGTCTCCGTCTGCCGTGGGGCCGCCTGGTCTCCGTGAAGCTCAGGATGTTTCTGCAGGAGATCCGGTCGCATGATCCAGCTGTTAGCAAGCATTATATTGGTTGAATAGTGGTTCTAAGGGAAACCACGGGATTTGCTGATGGTTAACCATGGTTAAGATTGGTTAATTAAGGGGGATGACCAACTATAGCTGGTTGGTGGTTTGATTGACATGTTTCTTATTTTTCCAAACGTAGGTTGGTGGCTGATATTTTTCAGGCTTGGAACCACCAACCAGTATTGGTTCAGTAGTGGTTCTAAGGATTTCATTGGGGATTATAATGGTGATTCATAGGGGATGACCACCAGCAATGGTGAAGAACTACTATATCTATATGGTGGTTTCTGAATATAGGGATACCCCCAAAACAATTGATGAAAATGGATGGTTTATGACTATGAATGGTTACTACTGACGATTTGGGGGTATCCCTATTTTTGAGAAACACATAGCTGGTGCATCATGCATGGGTCAATGGTCAATGACCTGAAGTAACTGTGTTACAATGGTTGATTAATTGATGGGTAAGTAATGATGCTCAACAGTAGGGTACAACAATACTATTGATGGACATGCCTTGACATGACGGCTACTGGCTGATGATGGCCCTAGCACTATAACAGCGTACCTAATGTTTGATCGAAGGAAGTCTGGAAGTCAAATGTTTGACTTCTTGAAAATGTAAGCAGTCAGTCAACCGTGAACCAGTTAATTCAAAATGGTGATTGGTCCATACCTGTAACTCCATATCATAACTTATCACTAATTGTATCATCGTTTGCCTTGGTAGGTCTTTTGATTCATGATTCAGTATCGAACTTGCAGGAATTTCCATTGATTGCTGATTTTGTGGTGAGTTAACCATCCAGATGCTCAAATCTTTGGATGGGCCATGAAACAGCCCAAATGCACCAACAATGACCAAGCTGCCAGTACTTGCGTGCTAAGGCTCAGTTGGTGATAAATTAATGCTTGCATCTAATTGTAAGTATAGTCACATATTCATTTTGAATGAATCATGCACTTAGCCCTCTATATCAGTACAAATTTACGCAGAACTGACCGACATAATCAATGTATTGGTGAATTCATGTATAGTCATGGTCAATGTCATTCAGCCCAGAATTCATGGTCAATTCATGGTTGGTGGTTCCTCCCTGCCCTCAGGTGGGATCCAAACCCCCAGCCAAGGCAACGCTGAGGGGCGGATGGGGTGACGCAAAGGTGCATGGTCAATGTCAAACCTGGATGAATAAAGCTAAATTCCATTGGTGTATAGTGTATAGAGTGGTTTAATGTGGTTTATAAGGGTTATGACCCCCCTAACAAGGGGAGAATAACCACCAATCATGCTTAATTCAATTAATTCTCTAGGTTGAAACCAGTTAGCGTACTTGGGGGGATACCCCCTGTCAAAAATCAACAGGCGCGGTTTATTAACCCAGAGTTAACATTATAGGTTGATGCTGGTGAATGATGGTTCCCGAGGTAATGACCCCCCGAGGTATCGAGCAGCGAGGTGGAACGTGTCACAGATTGCTGGCACAGCCGTGAGTTGCTGATTTGCTGATGGGAAACCACGGGATTTGCTGATGGTTAACTATGACTAAACTGGTTAAGTAGGGGGGATGGCCAACTATAGCTGATTAGTGCTTTCAAACATGTCTGATTTTCCCGAGTCCGAACAAATGGTTGCTTGGGTGACTCATTTTTGTCATTGGGATTGAAACCACCAACCAGTCTATGGTATCATCAATGTTTTCTGATCCACAAGGCGGGCCCCCAACCAGCTATAAGTTGATTTTTAACGAACTTAGATTATTTCGATTCCTACCTGTCAAAAAGGGCTGCTGGGGGTCCACTTAGTACTGCCTAGTGATACTCCAATAAACGGCCTCCGTTTCGAGGCGCCGCCCGCTGAATTGCTGAGAAACAAGGCCGAAAACCCGCCCGGCGATGGAGGAGCCGCCACATGAGTGGATGGCATTGTATGCACACCTGCGGTATTCAAGGCATAGGAAGTAGGAATGAAATCACGATTAATCAGGGAAATAGTCTTCATATGTTTCCGCATTCAAAAAATCATTGGTCATTATTGTCAACCACAGCTTGACATTTAGTAACCATCACTATAGCCTCATCAACCGCCCACATGAACCATCATCATCATCATCATCATCATCATCATCATCATCATCATCATCATCATCATTCATCATCATCATCATCATCATCATCATCATCATCATCATCATCATCATCATTCATCATCATCATCATCATCATCATCATCATCATCATCATCATCACCATCATCATCATCATTCATCATCATCATCATCCTCATCCTCATCCTCATCATCCTCATCATCCTCATCATCCTCATCATCATCATCATCATCATCATCATCCTCGTCCTCATCCTCATTCGCATCATCCTCATCATGCTCATCCTCATCATCATCATCATCATCATCATCATCATCCTCATCATCATCATCATCACCAGCATCATCATTATCGTCATCATCATCATCATCATCATCATCATCATCATCATCATCATCATCATCATTTATCATCATCATCATCATCATCATCATCATCATCATCATCATCACCATCATCATCATTCATCATCATCATCATCATCATCATCATCATCATCATCATCATCCTCATCCTCATCCTCATCATCCTCATCATCCTCATCATCCTCATCATCATCATCATCATCCTCATCATCATCCTCGTCCTCATCCTCATTCGCATCATCCTCATCATCCTCATCATCATCATCATCGTTTTCATCATCATCCTCGTCCTCATCCTCATTCGCATCATCCTCATCATCCTCATCCTCATCATCATCATCGTCATCATCATCATCATCATCATCATCATCATCATCATCATCCATTATCATCAATTATCGTCATTAACCATCAATCACCAACCAACCATCATTAACCATCATTATTTTTCACCAACCATCACTAATCATGATTGACCATCACCAATCAGCATCATTATCCATTATTGTTAATCGTTCATTTGACCATCATCAATGACCATCATTGACAATCATGAGCCATCATTATCGAGGATTTACGGTCATCACTTGCCATCATTATTTACCATCATCAATCACCATTATTGATCATCATCATCATCATCATCATCATCATCATCATCATCATCATCATCAATTACCATCAATTACCATCATAAGCCATCATCATCGATTACCGTCAGAAACCATCATAATCAAGTACCATCATAAACCATCATCGATAAAGCATGAACCAATCATTAATTATAACCATCATGTATCATCAGTCAAGAATTAAGAACCATTATTATCAACAATCCTTAGCTTTACGGGGCAATTATCCACCATCCTGGTTATAACCATATTTGTTCTTAATACTGGTTGGTCAACCATCTCTATCAAACAGTACTCATCATTATCCACCAGCTCTTTTGTGTCAGGGTGCTCGCCAAGCGGCCGGTGAGCTCGACTAAACAATACAATGCACTCAGTTTCGAAATCGTGGTTCATCATAGAAAAAAAGGCTTGAGCCATGGTGAATCAACATGGTGAATGGATGCGAATGGTGAAAACATCTCATGGTTAATGATAATTGATGTTGTGCCATGTTGGTTGGAAACAAGTCGAAGTTCTTACCCTGAAAACTAAATTTCTGACCTAGGCTAACCAACAGGGTTAATCACGGTTAATCACGCTTTATCATGGTTAATCATGGTTTATCAGGGTTAATGTTGTGACCAACAAGATCAATCATGGTTAATTCCAACAGATTAATCATGGTTAGTCATGGTCAATGTTTTGACTAACAATATTAATCATCATTATTCCAACAGGTTAATCATTATTTATCATGGGCAATCATGGCAATCATGGTCAATCATGGTCAGTCATGGTTAATCATGGCTAATCATGGTTATTTCCATGGTTAATTCCATGGTTAATTCCAGTGTTAATTCCATGGCAAATTCCATCCATGATTAATCCACTGTTGTGACCACCAAACGATGCAGCTTCGGTTTGGTGTGCAGCGAGCCGTCGACGAGTCCAAGTCACATGAATTGGCATGGCCACGTCCAAGTGGCAGCCCGCAATGATGAGGTCAGTCGCGAGGTACCGAGGCACATCTGTAAGCGTTGTGATCTCGGTGGTACCGAGATCATGAGAGATCCATTGCACACCAGGCAACCGTGATGAAATCACTGATCAATAGATTTGGTTGCTCCAACAACTGGTTTTAATTTTGATTAGCTTGTTAAGAGAATGACGATAGGGATTGTCAACCAGCAATTTTGTTCTAGTGGTTGAGAATCTGTAACAACTATTATCATATCACTACTGTCATTCATTGTTTTGATCAGCAAACGGCCATGGTCACAAGTTTCGATCGCAGTGAAACAATGGCGCCGCTTGGACCCCCACAGCTGGCAGACAGCCAGATCCGCTGTGACGTGTGCGCACGTCGTTTTGGGCCGACAGCTTGCGGCTGTGGCCGTGAATAAGAGATCGCGTAGGATGGCGAATTTCGAAGTGTGATCAGCTTGTTTCGTGGGAAATTCATGGAAATTCTGTGAATGATGAATAGATGTGATTGATGGATGTGAATAGTGACAATCTAGTGGCTGATAATAGCTAATAGAATGTGAAAATTGCTCGATCATGCTTACAATCCCCAGCTTCAGCATGGCAACAAGTTGCCGGGGCGTCATGGAGATTCGCCATCTTGCGTAAGGGCGGGAGACGACTGGATATGTGAGCACCGGTGGCGAGTTGATTGTTGTGGCAGTGCCATTGATTCGTGTTGTTAGTTGGAGCAACTTTAGATCCATTGAGTGCCCTGGAAATAAGAGACCCACTATTTAAGCTGAGGTGGTTGGGAGAATCCCTCAGAGAACATCCAAAACAATCCAAAACCCCTGGTTCATGATTGTTACTAGTGGTTCCAGTGGCTGTTTGGGGGTTTCGGGCACTGATTTACAGAACGTCCATTCATTCAGGCTTGAGAGAAATACAATAATACAGACGAGAAACATAGCCAAGTTTTGCAGAAAATTGAACTCACATAGAACCGATCCGCACATCCAATCTCTTGCCTATTTGGCGTAATCGGTCCACTGCGAGTGAACCAAAATGCAGCGGATTGCAGCGCTGTCCAGAGTTGGAGGTAGTATATTGATCAAAGAGATGTAGGACGAATTGGCTTATTAGGGATGATTTTGATTGAAGTTCATATCTGGCTCTTGGTTTCAGATGTTTTGATTTATCAAAGATATTTGTGAACATTGCCTGACATGTCTATGCCTATTCATGGACAATCATGGATAGTCATGGATACCCTCTTTTTTTGTATGTGCATATAAGTGGTCTTTACATCCCGGAGTAGAGTAGATAGAATAGATCCCATGTTCCATACTTAAATCAGTATTGGTGACGGTCCGATTTGAAAATCTATCTATTCCCGAAGGATTGTATACACTATGCCGCGCCGCATGACCATCCATCATTACTTTCACCAGTAGCAAACCATTTGTGGATGAGAACATTCACTAGATATTCATATCCATATCCCATATTTAGCAAGTGTATGACTACTATGTATTTACTACATGACCAGTAGCTACGATAGTTGAATCTATGCACATACCACATATCGATATGCATAAACCCTTAAAAATGCGTAGACCTCGAAGAACCCCAATCCAAAATGCGGCAGCCAAAACTCGTGCTGTATAGCGTTTGGCTATTTTGTGCACCTGCAATGATGTGCCAAGCCCAAGAAGTTTCAAGGGGGATATTCTCTCTACTCCTTGATGCACTGTCAGGCTGTCCATGGTGTCCCTAGTGCGGTCCTTCAGCTCGACCACGGGAAATCAGGTCACTGTAGTCATGTCCACTCTGAATCGATGATCCACCTATTAAGCTGTGCCCTAAATCAGCTAGAGAATCCAAATCCACAACAGTATGAGCTGATGATGCTGGTGCAAGCAATGGCAGCCAGACCGTAGCCCCATGATATGTTTGCTGACTGTCAGAAATCATTTGGATACACGACACCGATCCCCATTTCGATGCGGTGGAACCCTGAATCTGTCAGTCTGTGTGGGTGGATTTTCTTGGGCATCGCTTTGAATCCCCCTATTCAATTAGCTTATGCCCCCTTCAGTCGCCACACCATCGCTTCCTTCATCAACTGGAAGATGCAGCAACTGCTGCATCCCAGGATTTTTGCATCGCCTTGAACCATCATTCATTAAACATGAAAATCATTTGCCGAGATGATTTCAGCATGATTAACCTCTATATGGACTTTGGTTATGAACCAAGAACCGCTGCATATCCATTGAGCATCATTAAGTAGCTGATAGTTCATGAACTTCATCTAGTCAGCCAGTATGAACCATCATCTGATTTATTACCAACATCAGTAACCATCATATAACCAATTGTTTATTATTATTCCCTACAGTAATCCATCATTGATCATCATTGGGTGACCATTAAGCATCATTAGCCACCATGAACCATCATTAACCATCTTTAACCATCATTAACATTCATCAACCATCCTTAACCATCCTTGCCCACCATCAACCACCATAGTTTATCATTCACCAACCGTTGATTATGATCCCCTATAGTAAGCCATCTTTGATCATCATTGGGTGATCATAAGCCACCATTAATCATCATTCACCGCTCTGAATTCATCACCACCCCTTCCCATCGCCACTTCTTCACCACCCCTGGTGGCTCCCGCCTCGCAGTTGGCCTCCCAAAGCGCCCATCGTGCGCTTCCGTGCGCAGATGGAGTGACCCGACAGCACCGCGGAACCAACGCGAAGGGTGATGTTAGCTGATGAACTGAGGATTAAGTAGCTCGGATTTTCGGTGATTTTAGGTGATTTTAGGTTAACTAATGGATTAAGTAGCTCGGATATTCCTAGTATACTGATCTGATCGGTGATCTTGGCTGGTGAACTAGTGGATTAGATAGCTGATATTAGCTGATATTGGTGATATTGGTTGATATTGCTAGTAGTTCGCTGGCAGTTGATTAGCTAATGGATGAAGTAGCACAGATGTTACGACTGGTGAACCTACTTAATCTGGTGAAGTAGCTAATATTAGTTATAATTGGTGTTAGCCGATTAAGTACTGGATTAACTAGCTGATATTAGCTGATTATTTTTTTCAAAATCACCACAAATAGAACTTCTTCATAGCCAGTAGTTGGTGCATGGGCTGGTCAATCGGTAGGTAAGTAGGGGGTCAATTAGCAAAGTCACAGCTATTATGCTGTGAATGAGCTGAAATGAGTGGCTGTTGTTTTGAGGAGCTGGAGAACAACTACTGGTCGGTGAATCAGCGCCTTAGCTAGCTGATTTACACATGAGGAATCACAGGCCAGTGAAGGTCACGACAGTGTGTGGTTGATCAGAACACCCATTGTTTTCCCAATTATTGTTGGTCATTATCCCCTATGATTGTTGGTTAATCTTGACTCATAGCCAGATAGTGGTTGATAAGAACACCCATTGACCACTGCTGGCAATGGTACTGGTACACCCAGCTTGTAAAGGTGCACTCAAGGGCTGCAAAGCACCGGTTACGCAACGACTAGGTGACAAGTCTAGGTCTAGGTGGTTCGCCCTTGTCCAATCCCAGTCTTCTGATTGATGGGTATTACCATGGTGTATCATGAAGTCCCCAATGTCCAAAGTGAGAATAGCCTGTAAGACCTGCTACCTATAGTTGATGCTCACAAAAGGTCATGTTGCGGATGCGCCCAGCCCGACAAAAAGCTGATCAGTTTATGGTGTTTCCGTGAGGTGGTAGCCCAATGTCGCCTGTGCCGAGCTCCTCTCGTTGTTTTTATTGATGATTTCCACCATGAGTCATAGAAATTCCGCCGGGTCCTGAGCATCCTCACTTCGGACCTCGAAGATGTCGCCACCAGGAAACTGCCGGTCCCATCGTCCCATTCTCGCTGAGGTTTTCCAAAGAATTTCAGGTTGGGGCAGCGAAGAGACAGGGGGGTCTTTCAGGGATGAAAACTACTTGATGAGGCGGTTGAAACATAGGGGTTGAAGTAGGTTCAAGCAGCCAATTCACCAGATTAAGATGGTCACTATCCATTGTTGGATCCAGTTCTATTAGTATGACTGATATTGTTCATACAGGTAGAAACCACCAATCAGATCCAGTCACTGTCAATTCGATTTGACATCTTCGACTAACTCGGATCATAGCTGTCTGGCTGCACACGGCAAAATGGTTCAAGAGAACCGGAAGAGTTTCGACCTTACTGAAAATGATGACCAGGGGTGCGCCATCTCCAGTGTCTCTTTGGTCGGGCAATCCAGGAATCATGCTGGTTTCTGTTGGGTAGACTAACATATCAAACATTGGCAAGCCAGTAACCACGACATCCTGTGGAATTTGTTCAAATAGGGAACCTCAAATGTTGGATGGTGTATTCATACAAATTATTAAGATGTTGGATCATTTGGGGTACCCTAATGGCTTGAGAAACCAACATTTTAAGAAACCAGCATACAGTACTGTAGTTGTTTGTAGCCATTGTTGTTGACTATAAAACCATTATAATCCCGTATTTGTTTGAGAAACTGCCTGATGGGTGAACGCGATCTGTTGATGGTTACTTGATGGAAACCCTCCCCCCCAACGCAGCTGGATGGATGATGGCCATTTCCAATGGCTACTCCATGTATGGTAGGTTATGCAGCCAGCCATGTTAGATTGCGGGAGGCAAGGAGGGATGTTCATGATGGTTAAGAATAGATATAAATAACCTATTAGAATTGTAAATAAGGATGCTAAATATAGTTATTATTGATAACCAGCGATGTTCATCTTCCTTAGTACAATGATTAACTAATAATTCTCTTAATAAGGATGAATGGTGATGGCCGAAATTGTCCTTGACCACCATACCCACCTCTCTCGAACCACGGAACCACGCTGCAAAGACAAATCCGCCAGGCGCCGGAACAGAAGCAGAAGCGAAGGGCATCGTTGGCTGCGGTGCCTCGACGGACTTGCCCCAACTCCTTGGCTCCATGATGAAACGTAGTGGTGGTTAGTGGTTCATCATGCGGCTATGGGTCAATATTGACCAACCAATTTCATGGGTAATGATGGGGAACGAGGGGTTAATGAAACCAATGGTTAATGATGGGGAACCAGGGGTACGGGGTTTTGACCCACAGCCAATTCTCGGGTTGGTGGTTTTCCCGGATGATTTGTTGTTTTTTCCGTCAATGGTTGTGGGTGATCAACCGATTGACAAGAAGATTCTGGGGAGTTGTAAGATGTTGTAAGAACCAACCAGGGTCAACAAAAAAATGTATCAACATATGCTTGAGAATGGTTCCTGATCCTGGTTGGTTCATTCGAATCCCAACCAGGGATTCGTGACGTTAAACATGTGACTGTAGCCAGGGTACCCCCCTTGTTGGATCACCGAAAACGATGGAAACCACCGTTGAAGTGCCAGGTGACGGGACCTGCGACATGTCAAGTGCAACAAATATGGCAAGCTGGATCAATATTAACCAACCAACTATGGTTAACTATGGTTAATAAATGTTGATAATGGATAATAATAGGTGATGTTAATATTAATTAGGACTGGGCTATGGGTCAACAATGGTTAATAATAGCTGGTTTAGCTGGTTAAATATAAGGGGATAGTAAGCAACAATAACAGGGGATATGCCAGCAATATGGCTATGGATCAATATTAACCAACCACTAGTGGAGGATAGTGACCAACAATTTTATAGGGAAAACAATGGTTAATAGTAGGGGAACCAGGGGGACTAAGGGTTTTGACTCACAGCCATATGTGTCAAAGACATGCCTTTTTGTTTCTCAGGCGCAAGGCTCCACTAAAGATTGGTGTTTTGGTTGGTGGTTTGATTGACATGTTGCTTATTTTCCCTAGTCTTGATTAAGCAATGGTTGGTTGACTAATATTTTTTTATAGGGGTTGAAAGCACCAACCAGTATTAGGAGACTGGTCTTCATGAATTGTACTAGAACAGATATCATCGATTGGTTTATCTGAAAGACATGTTGGTATGTTTCTTGGCCGGAGACTGGGATTCGCTTGACCATCATCTTTCTTTGTGCCGTCCCAGATTCACAGAATTTCATGCTAGGCCTTTTTGTTGGCAACACCTGCATCTACAAATCCCTCTTTTGAAACCATCACCATGGCTATGGTTCATATGGCAGTGGGTCAAAACCCCGTACCCCTGGTTCCCCTATCATTAACCATTGTTTTCCCTGCTATTGTTGGTGGAAATCCCCCAGTAGTTGGTTGGTTAATATTGACCCATAGCCATATGTTTAGCACAGCAAAGCTGATAGCGCCCTCCATGACACTTGCTTAGAACTCCCCATTTTTTTCGGTCTGGTGGGTGAGATCTCCCTTGGGACTCCGGCCCACCCGGCCCTGGCATCCTTAGCTGCCCTCCCTGGTAGCGGCTAGCTGCAGCTTCAACGGGATGGGCGCTAGGCGGAGGAGGAAAAGAAGTTGCAAGGGCCTGAGGAGGTGCTGCAGGACCGTTGCTCCCGCCTTGGAAGATCGGTCCCAGGGGGATGGGTTCCAAGGGGATGGGTTGCAAGGGGGGTCCCAAGCCAGGGATGAGGGATTGGTTGCAAGTTTAGTAAGAATGATGCTGCTTCACCACATGATGGTTGATGGTGAGTAAGTCATGTCAATCATGGTTTGTACAGTAGTCAATGTTGATCATGGTCAGTAATCTATCTTAGTCGAGGTTCGTAGGCAATGTTGATCAAGCTCATGGCTTTCAAGTTAAGAACGATGGTTGAACATCTTAGTTTTTGTTGACGCTTGAAGATGGTTGAAATGCTTAATGATCCTTGTTGATGGTTATAGTCATAGTTGCTGAGGTTCAGCATAGGATGGTCTGTGTTTGTTGGTTGCTGATGATTCGAACTGTTGAGCTGCATGGAGATGGTGATGATTCCGGTTGATACTCGGCTGATATTGATCAGATTTAAGCACCGTAGGTACTTATCAACTGCGGTTGATCACTGTGGGACGGTGAATCTGGTTTTTTTTGGTAGTGGGCAGCTGGCAACCGACAGCACTGGCCAGCTTTTTTAGTGACTGAACAGCTCTTTGCTCACCTGGCTTCGCTTGCCATTGAAGCACGAGCAAATCCATGAATCCAAACAGATGGATCCGGCCATTATTGCATGATATAGCAAAGATGTTCCGAATCATCTGCGGCAAGATTTTCTAGGTCCAAAGGTCATACCCCGGATGCTTAGTTAAGTAATTACGAAGTTTAGTACACAACTCGCTACAAATACTGTAGAAGGTCGTCATATCCACCAAGTTGTTTTCCCCCCCACCCGCGAGGTGAGGGTTTTCTTGGATTTTATCAGATTATGCCAAATTGGTGCGGGGGTCACAAGAACTACAGTTTTTACGCATCATTGACCGCCGGCTCGTCACCCTGGCGATCCCCAAGATGAGAATGTCCATGAATCGACCGCTTGCGAAGCAAGCTGATACCTTAGTAAATATATTACCAGCCCACATTACCAGCCCACATGGAGGATATGGGACGTGTGTTTGTTTTGATGTCAGAACTAATGTCGAAACATGTCAGCTTGTACGTATATGCATGCCAGATCAAACATTAGAATTAGGTCAGAATCAATGTCAGTCTACATGTCGCAGCGAGTGTCAGAAAAGGTGACCTGACAGTACGTACAACGCATTTCAGGTCGGGGATGACTCCAAGTAATGATACATCCAGATTGATAGGCCGAGATCACTTCTATAACTATTTGTGCTCAGGCTGATTCTGGTGTATGAACAGCCGGAAGACAATAGCAAAACAACAGCAGTAGCAAGAACAGCGGAACCTGTTGGTAGATTCTGGCCCGGGGTAGTTAGGAATTTACCTGTTGGCAGGGCCTTATCATCCAAGGGCCAGGGTGTCCCCACAATTGACAGTTGGGAGTATCCCAAGTTCAAGTCACCTCATAGATGCGCTACAAAAAATGGGGCAGAACAGCGCGAGAATGCTCGAAGACCCTGACGCCTTGGCTCTCTGGCTTTCCCAGAGCAGATCCAGGGATGTGCAGAAGAAACTTGATAGATGTTTTGTTGATCAACCAGCAGTAGAACTGAACTGAACGAGTTTGGTCAATCAGTTAATCCCTTCCCCCTATTACTAAACCAAGGTGTTTTTTTGTATTAGGGGGGGTTTAGTCATAGTAGGAAGGGATTAGTACCACCGATCAACCAATCATAAACCAATCATCGTCAGATTGGACTGGCAGTAGAACCAACCAGATCAGCACGGCAGAGGACATGACTTTGACTTGGATCAACATGTACTTCAAGATGGATGTCCTGACTGACAAGCAGCTGACGGTTCGGTGACCCCAGACTCACCAAATCAAGGAGGCGCATGGCTAGTAGGGACAAGATTGTTCGTGTACACAGGCCCAGCAGACAATCCAATGGCCATAGAAGGCAACTCAGTCATCTCAAGCGACAGAACGCTAGACATTTTAGTGATCCAATAGTCAATAGTCAACTATTGTACAATAATCAACTAGCGCTTGGTAACCTGTTGAACAGGATATGGGTCTTTGCCTTTGCTAAATTGTACTCTGAGTGCCATCCAATAGTCAACTATAGTGACTCTATTCATTGGTCCTTTGGGATGTGCTCTATGAACTGCCCCCCCTTCTTAGTCAATACATGCGGAGCAAGCTGGACTAGCCCCCAAGCCTGCTGAATTGCAGGGCTCACATTGACTACGTGCCGTTGTAACCACCCATGCCCGTTCTTGTTGATAGATGAAGGGCCAGTGCCAGTGATGAGAGTTTGCAAACAGGGGTGATCTTCATGGTGGAGATGATTATGAGAGCCGGCTATGCATGGGTGACGTTCAGACATCGCTGCAGCTGAGGCCGCATTTCCAATCATTGTCCTCTCCATGATGGACGTGATTTATCCCAGAAAGATCCGATGGCATCAGGCCAAAAGCTCAGGGCGGAACGAAATCGTAGGGTCATGGTGAAGGGCCATTGCGGTGCACGGATGTAACTACCCCCAGTATTGGCTCATGATTGTAAGGTGGTCGTAAGTCAGTACTGCCATGCACTGCCCTTGTGATCATCACTTATTCATGGCCTTGCATGTTACAAGTCTAATTAATGAAGTCTACGTCCACAACTGGTGTGTGCATAGGTCAGCAAGATTGCATACTATAAATTATATATAAACGCGTTTTTAATATATACATATATACATATATATATATTTATTTACTTATTGTTTGATTGATTTATTTATCTATAAATATTTACACATATATATATATATATGTGTGTGGAAACATCTACTATATGCCTACTATATCTACTACATCGCTTGGATACGGTCTTGTTGTGTGATGACACCGATGCTCTTGCCGTCTCCAGGGCGGCCGCATTTGCCACTGGATGGCTCTGGGGCGGGCCATGACGCTACCACAGGGCTACTGTAGTTGTTCAACTCAGAGGTGGTGAGATGTCACGGTGCAACGGGCATGCCAGGCTACTTCGCTGGCAACATACTGAGAACTTGGATTCCTATTTGTTTGTTCCCTGCGGTATGCTATGCACTAAACAAGATCACCAGCACCTGATTGCATCCTGTAGGTGTTTCTTGAAATAAGGGTACCCAAAAATCGATGGCTTTGATATTATAATATATTAGAAATGGTCAATGAACTGGATGATTTTGGTGGGTTGCCTATGACTTGAAGGCCACACCCATGTGGATGACCCCAACATCGCCACCCCAACCAGGCGCCTCTGATTTCAGGTGAATTGGAACACTGCCTATACCAGGGTGGCGGCCTTGAGGGTACCGAGGTGCCTCTGGAAGTTGGATGGAGATTAGTTCACCCTGAGTACTGAACCCCAGACAGCTATATATGGGTCAATATCAACCGTCAATCATGGGGGATAATGACCAACTAGATTAGGGGAAACCTTGGTTGATGATAGGGGAGCCAGGGGGTATGGGGTTTTGACCCAGTGCCAGAGAACAGGGAAACTGATCCTGTTGCTTTCTGTAACTCATTAGGTTGTGGAGGTAGTTATAGAAAGCAATAAGTGATAGAAACCAACAGGTATAGCAAGTCGGGGATAGCGTTGTGTGGGAGTGTCATTGGTTTGATGATACCCAGAGGTTTGAATGTACAGAGTCGCAAATGTGCTATGATATTTGCTGTGAACCTTATGGATGCTTTTGGTGGAATGGACCTGTTGCATGATTACATCCGAAGCATTCATGAATTTGCTTCAGGGATTGATGGACAGAGACGCAGACTCTTTGGTGTAACCATTTGTGATGGTACTGAAAGTATATTGTAAATGAAATTGTTGACAATAATGATGGGTCCAGCCCCGCTATGGGTGGTTTTCCTAGTAAAGATGTTCATAACTTTGGACAGCAGTTCAGGGGGGTGCTACCATTTAAGGACCTGCCCAAATAGTGCCAAAACGAGCAATGGAATTCAATGTTGACTTTGTATGTGCCACAGGGAGAGGCGATTGTAGATGGTTGCTTGAAATGATAAAAACCTGGTCGTTTTATGTCATCCTGAAAAGTATGAATAGTATGGCCAAGATGCAGCAGACAAGACAGCGAGTTCTCATCGAAAAATCGGTTTCCGAGTTCTTCCCAGCATCAGAGTCACGTATCAGAGTTGCACGTTGAATGAAACATGGTTTGCCCAGACTTGCAGATCAGAGTTGCACCATGGTTTCTTGCAACAGATCCCAACTTCACCGCAGACTAGCAGCTTTGCTGAATTTTGTCAGTGCCTAAGGCTCTGAATCAGAACCATGCAGTTCTGAACAAGCATTGGTATGAGGCGAGAAGGGCATACCAGGGCAACATTGCCATGTAAACGTGGAAGGTGCTGATCATAAATGCGGTCAACCTGCTGCTTTAAGCAGACCTACATGTTTGATATGTCACTAGTGACCTCCATGAATATTCATATAGGCGTACGCAGCCTGCACATATGTCCATACATGTGTTTATTGAGCAGATGGTGGTTTCTCAGAATAGGGGTACCGCCAAAACATCGAATCTTGACCATTTTTAGTAGTGAACCAACCAATTGCAATAATAAACTAAGAGATATATTCACCATTTTTAGTGCTGTAACAATTGAACGGTTCACAATGTTTTAAGACACCTCTATCTACAGATATCTACAGCTAGAAAGGCTGCATGTTCTTCGGAGGTGAAGCTACAAATTCCTTGGTCGGATCACCCAAGTGACTGGAGAGGAATCCTAGGGACTTCCCTGGGACCCACGCGGGGCCATGTTATCAGCAAGATTTTGTTGCATCATCGCCTTCAGCGTCATTAGCAGTAGCATTGCTTTTGTTTGTTCGTTTGCTTGTTTGTTTGTTTGTTTGTTTGTTTGTTTGTTTGTTTGTTTGTTTGCTTCTTATGTAAGATTGTTTTTTCTATGTAACGTGATGAACATTTTTGTTGTCTTTGTCATCACCATCAGTCTGTGAACCGCTAGTATCATTGCCGGCACATGCACCTTCAAGGTGCTGTCCCTGTCAACATTGAAGACATGTTAAAAAAACAAAAACATTCTGATTCAACACCAATATACAAAACTATGACTTGTGGTCAACTGTGTCTTCAGAGCCAGGGCAAGCAAAGTGTATGCAAAAACACATATTAAACATTCATTTAGCTGGACTAAGCTTGAACCATGGAAACATGCATAGCGAATGCGGTTTCTGTTGGCCGTCGTTGATTTTCATAGCAATTGAACTGCACAATCAATGATACAAAAATTGGTCAATTGTGAGGGCGCTGAAATTGGAGTCTGTGCGGGATGTTAATTGTCGTAGGGAAAAAAGACCAACTGTCCCCTACCAAGGTGTATCATGATATATGTACCATTCACAAAAAAATCAAGGGGTAGTCCATGATACCCCTGGGTGTTGATTGTTTGTGAATTTCACCAAGGGGTATCATGGACTTGCAGCTATTAATGATTGTTTTAGCTCAGCAATCCATGCTGCCACCGTTGACCAATGACGTCCCTCGGTCTGGGTTGGCGTAAGTTGGAACAAAAAGGATGGCGAATAACTGAAGACGTCGCGTTTTTGGCAGAGGGTACGTCTGAAAGTTTGGGTGTCCACAAATGGCATGCTCGCAAGATGTTGGAAGCCTTCCTTGTGAAGGAAGCAGGTTTATGTCGAAGGAAACAGGTACGGTATATGAAATGCTCCGGGTGGTCGCTTGGTGTCTTTATTGCCCCCACGTCATTTCAGTCTGGCTGCTCCAACCCTACACGTGGATCCTGCAACGGTACCGAGCTGCTGGTATTTTCATCCAACGTCGAGGGATATTTGGCTATGATCAATAGACAAGAATGGCCGTGCTCATGAACTGTATGTTGATATGGTGGTTTCTCAAAATAGGGGTACCCCCAAATCATGCCTTATTAATCATTTGTAGTAATAAACCATCCAATCCTGGGGGTCCTCCATTTTGAGAGACCACCAAACATATTTCCAAATATTTCCAAATAGATACTGTTTTGATTTGAGCTAGAAAGATGTTCACCTAAGCCATTGTTTGTTGATTCTATTGGGTATGTGCCAAAATAGGGTACCTCAAAAACCATTGGTTTATAATAGACGTCTATCATAATTAGCCATATTAGGGGTTTCTCAAAATAGGGGTACCCCCAAATCATCCACTAGTAGTCATTAATAGTAATAAACCAACCATTTTTTGGGTCCCTTATTATGAGAAACCACCATATTGGGGGTTCACAATTTTGACACATACCCTATTGACCTCCCAAACTGGCTCTGTGTTCATGTCCTCCGCACTGGTGAACCTCGCACGCGCAGGTCAACATGAACAAGGTGAAGGACACCGTCCTTCGCAGTGCGGTCAGTTTGGATGTCGTATTACGCACTGTGGAAATCTGACCTATGTGCGTTGAACCGCAGACCAAGCTGCTTGAAACAATCAGCGGATCTTTTTGATACACACAATCTGCCTCGATCAAAAAGGTGCATGGCAATGGAACAGATCGAAGAAGGTTACACACCTGCAATTTGCAAACCTGCCTGATCTCGCCGTTTGCAAGCATCTAGTCATGGCGGGACACCGGTATGGCATTTTGACCTTGAATGGTTTCCAGTGCCAATCGAGCGTGGAAATTCCAGCATAGGAATTCCCTTGTGAGGGATTTCCCACTGGGGGCACATGTAAACATGTATATAGATCATACAGTGTGATTCTTTGATGATGAATGGCAACCAATAAGTGGAAACTGCATCATAAGTATGTCCGCAATAATATTTGGTTTTGCGTTGTCAACTCATGCTTAGATACGCAGTCTACGTATGTTAAAATGCGATTAGTCATGAGTTCTTTGCCATATTTGGCTTATATATCTAGAGCTCTTCCGTCGCTCGACACCTCACTAGCGATTGTGCCTTCAAGTTTTGTGTAGATATACCCAAAGAATCCAAGATTCTGTGTCCTGTCAATCTCGCAGTAATCATTTGACCAATCTTACCTGGTGGTGGTTGCAAGTCCTGGTTGTATATTCCGTTTGCCTGGTACCCTAGTCATGTCACTAACTGAACTAGTTGGGCTATAGCCCACTGTGACTGGTAGTTAACCCCAATTGAATTATGAATAAACCACTAAAAGGTTATGCCCCCCACTAGTGGTTTAACGTCATAAGCCAACAGACAAGCATTATTGAATCATTTACCCTTTTAGTTGACCATCATTGTATGGGCAAATGATTGTACTTACCCGTTGACCTGTTGCAATGAGCTGCAAAAAACCCTTCAACAGGTAGGTTTTTGCCCTCCAACATATGGGTTCCAACCAATTAAAATGATTGTTTTGGGTCAAAACCGGCCTTTTTAAGGGTGGTTACAAGGTGGCTAAGTGTGGTTAGAACGGTTAAAGCCCACCACGTTGGGATTTTTGGGGTCAAGGGTGCTTAAACTATATCCATATGGCTTATAGGGTGGCTAAGCAGAAACCTGGTCAAACCTACGACCTGTACATAAAAACCTACTGGTTGGTGTTTTTAACATCTTGTTTTTTCCCTAATTAGTAATTATTAACAAATATCAACAAATGGTTGGTTGACTTGCGCATATTTTTCATGACGGGCTTGTTCAACCACCAACCAGTAATGATCAGTACTAGCCGTTATCAATCATTATACTAACCATATTAGCCATGATGTATTATTATTGACCATTATTAACCATGTATTAACCAATCATTCTTAACCATGGTTAACCATGTATTAACCAATATTAATAGCCATTACTATCCTGGTTCAACCACCCACCCGCCTACGTTTGTTGGGTCCTTTGGGGGGGGTCCAACGTCAACAGCCCTGGAGGACCTTCGGCAGGAGGTCGTTGGCCACATCGAGGCCATGCTCCCGGCCTGTGCACGGGAGGCGGGGGAACGGTGGGGGACCCGTGGACCTGTGCTGCATGGTGGGACGGCGGCCCTGATGGATGGCAGGTACTGAAGATTGGTGTAGCGAAAGTGATGCCAAATGTTCAAAGTTACCAATTCATAGTTAATGTTGGTTTCTGATTAGTGTAACCCCCCCTAAAGTAATGCAAATAGATGAAACCAACAGGTAGATACTAATCAGAAACCAACATTAATTATGAACATTATATTAATGGTTAACGTAGTTCATTAAAGTTCATTATGAAAATTACTAATACCAAGTTGCACTGGTTGATGATGATTACACATCAAACAAGAAGAATGTGTAACTTGGTTGATGAGCGAAAGCAACAAGAATGAACAATACAATCATCGACAAGCGAGGGAAAACAACAATACATCCGATGATAAAGAACAGTATGCATCGATATATCCAACAAAATGCCTAACAACTGAACAACAACAACAACAACACCACCAACAACAGCAACAACAACAACAACAACAACAACAACAACCAACAACAACAACAACAACCAACGAAAAGCAGCACAGCTAAAAATGGCACCTGGCCAGATCTGAAGGCTCAACAACACGGCATCATCAGTACTTGGTAGAATGAAGTGAATGTTGGGGCCATGCCAGGGTTGTCCATCAACATACAACAATAAGCAGCATGAGTGGTATGCAAGCATCAATAAACCACTGGTAAACGAGAGTCATCATAGGTTAGATGGCGAGCTTAACTATGCATGGCTGATGGTGGTTGGGCAATGGTTGCTAGGTGGTTGGATGCTGGTTCCCAACCACGGGTTTGAAAGGGTTCATGCTGATTGATTACCCACACTCAGTAACATAAGTAGCACTTGTAGGACTTTAGTGCATGTCCAGTCAATCAATAGGATAAATCAAAGCAATGAAATCACTTTGTTATAGTTGGTTTCCGCATATGTTTATTAATAAGATATAAAAAAAATGGTATGGTTTGAAGGATGTGACCACCAATTCGGTGTTGCGGATGTTGCAATTGGTGACTAGGACCGGACCACTCGGGAACGAGCACTTGGATGGCATCACTAGCTCTTGAGTACCCCACATTCAGCGTGCAAACAACCAAGAATCAACAATGGTTTGGTACAATTCACCGACGGGTCTTCCATTCACCAAGAATCAACAAGGGTTGGGTATCACTGACAGTCGTGGCAGAATATTGATTAAATGTTCTTTGTGTCACTGCAGGGTAGTGCAACCCATCATCATCAGTCAACGAAGCTTTGCTGAATGGTGAAATCTTTGACATCGAAAATCGTACGATAAGTTCCTGGGGATGATGGCCTCCAACTTGACCATGAACAATTCCAGCATGGGAAGACTTTGAACTGGCATAGTGCTGGGCTTCATAGACATAAACAAGGCACCAAGCTTGGTTCA
>VSDK01026670.1:53369-71247 GCA_009767595.1 Symbiodinium kawagutii
TTCAGCAGCACAGAAGTGAGGAAGGACTGCTATCACCAATCAATCACAAGTGAAGGATTGTTGGCCACAAAGTGTATTGGTTGGTGGTTTGATTGGCATGTTTATTTTCCCTAGTAGTTATGAACAATTGGTTGGTTGTCAAATATTTTTCATAGAGGTTGAAACCACCAACCAGTGTAGGTATGGTTTGATATGCAGTCAGCAAGACTGTGGATTGCCCCACTCAAGATTGGTTATGAGCCAGAAGAATGTTGAAAGCGTTGTGCATAGTTGTTTCACCTGATCATGTGCAAGCCCAGAGACTATTTCATGACTGGCTATAAGAGTAAGACAAACCTACCCAGGGCAGAATCTATTTTTTGAGCACTGTTTTTTTCAGATATTTCACTTTGTCCTATGATGTTCCAGTTACCACCAGATAAGTCTACCGGAGGGTAGGGATTGTGCGTACGATCGGACAGGAGCGTCGGTCGCCAAGTGCAGGAGCAGCCAGGTTTGCAGGTGTTCGTTTCGTCAACAGGTACAGGTGACCCACAGCGACAACTATGTTTTACTCATTGGTGTTCGTTGTCTGGTTGACATGAGAACAGCACCACCAGAACCAACAACAAACAGGCGATTCCAAAAATTGTAAATGGGAGCCGTCCGGAAATGCAAGTAACAAATTCATGCATTGGTGTGGATACTCTGTTCTGCAATTGGGAGCCGCGCGATTGGTTGAGCGATTGATGTGTGCCCAGGAAAAGGAATTTTGGACAACCCCCAAATGTCGAAAAAGGATGAATGCCAAGGCAATAATACCTGCACCCATTCGATTGAGAGACATGGGGCATCATGGGGAGCATCTTCATCCCACTACGCTCAGAAACTGGACTTCCTGAAGCAAGTGAAGCGCTGGTTCGACTGCAGGCGGCAGCGAAACAGGTATCCAACAGTCAGTTCAACCGAGACGCGGCCATGTTCCACTCCAAGCAATCATTGTCATTGTTACTGGGTGGGTCACAGTCAAATATATTCAGTTTTGAGTTCCGGGAGATTCATTCACTATCGATTGAAAGTTAAACTTTTAGCAGGTAACCTATAAGCCTCCCCAAGGACATAGTTCCTGGCCCAAAGTTGGTTTCTGCCAGGTGAGTCCTAATTGATAGAACCATGGGCCACTAATTAAGGAACTAACAATGTTCAAGGAAACATGATAGAAACAATGGTGTTGACAACTAATTTGCAAAGTCGGTTGTATCTTAACCCTACCCAACCATCTGTATACCCATGTTGGTCAACTCATTCTTGCTTCACAACGCTTAAATCTGAGGTGAATCATGTTGAGAATAAACCAGTTGAGGAAGTAAAAAAACCCGGTATCAAGGAGTTTAAATTGGCAGGTCCCCAGTTCGACGGCATGTTGGCTTTACCATGTAAAACGATAAGGAGTTAAAAAAAACGATAACCCCAGAACAGATGTTCATACTAGTGGTGTCATACGTGGAAAAAACGATAAGAAAACGATAACAATCGATAACAAAAACGATAAGAAAACATTACGAAAGCTTGGTTGTCTAGACGTTTGTGCATTTCTACCCCTCCATTAGCTTCGGGATTCTTGGAGGGTTGGTTGTGACTTGGCCTGTAAAACGATAAGGAATTAAAAAAAACAATAAGGGTCAAAATGGGTAATTCATTTTGATACCCGGTTTTTTTACTGCCTCAGTTGTTGTTGACTATGCTATGCGACCAGTTTGAAAGGAGATCATGACAACACGGTTGCGTTAAAACAAAAACTAATACCTAGTTCAACAGTTGAGTTTCACAAGCTCGACGAGCCGAGTTGCGCTCATGCCAGCCCAAGCCACCCCATGTCATCGCCAACCTTGGGTTTGCTTCAGTCTTCTCAACCAACATCACATCACTGAACCTGGTAAAATGGTACGCTGGAATTACATGCTTGTCAGATGGTCAGTTTTGCAAAACCTGGTACCAACAAAGTCAGTTGTTCCCAAGTCTCCCTGCTCCATTTGCCCAGTTCTGCTGGATTCAGGGAATTTGGATGGTTTCCATACTGAGCGGTTTGTGTCCCCGTTCACAGCGCGTGAGAAAGAAGTGTTGTTATTTTGGTAGCTTTCTGTACATTCCCAATCTTAACCAAGCTCGTTCACATAGGGTGTTGTCCAGACACACTGAAACCACGAACAGAAAACATATCAGCTGCTGTCAGGCTATGTAGAGGTTCATCGGATGGTCATTGCTCAACCATCATGATCCCGGAAGGAATGAACAGCGTAGATTGACCATGACCAGCAGATTTTGCCCATAGAACTCCCAGCTGGTTGATGGTTTGATTGACATTTTGATTGTTTTCCCAATTGCAATTACTAACAATGGTTGGTTGACTTGCGCGTATTTTTCATGACGGGCTGGTTCAAGCACGAACCAGGTCCTACAACTATAACCCATTGACACAATTGTTGGTGAACTGTCAAACTACTACAAATACTTTTACTTTTACTAATTACCCTGATCAATACTATTGTCATTGCTATCAACCATTACTCTTAGTATCACCAAATTAATCATCACTATTAATCATTGTTATTACTATTGAATATTATTAACCAACTGTTATTACTATTAACTATTAGTAATTCATTATTTATTATATTAGTAATACTATAGGAATAACTATAACTATCATTACTACAGGAATTACTAATTAATCATCACTAACCATTCCCAATCACCCACCAGCCCAGGGTCTTGCACTCCAATGTCTACGACCCCGTGAAGCGACGGACCGAGATGGAAAAACAGCTCCTTGGCGTTCGAAAGCGGCCCCAGGGCCGGGCGTTAGAGCAGGCAGGTCTTTAGCTCAACATGACCCACACGCTGTGGATCTAACATAGCTGGAACTGGAACTTCGCATTTTTTCGAAGGGAAACCCTGGGAAACCATGGGAAAACCATCAAAAAACAATTAAAATCACTATGTCTTGTGATTTTCCTATGATTTTTCCATGGTTTTCCATGGTTTTCCATTGCGAATTGTTGGATCACCAGAGGGTAAGCCTTAATGGGTGACAACCTGAGCTGCCCTGACCTTCGTGCAGCCGGGTCGTGTAGCTATGATACATCTCGGGGCACAGGTGTTTCAACATACAAATGGTGGTTTCTCAAATGGGGAACCTAAAGAATTTGATGGTTTATTTCATTTTATTTCTATAAATGGTTTATATAGGATGGTTTGGGGGTACCCCTATTTTGAGAAACCAATCAAATAGCTAGGAGGGAGATAGATAGATAGGTAGACAGATAGGTAGATCCTTCATTTACCAACATATTAGTACAACCCTGCTGCAAAAATACTATAGACATCTATAGACAATTGATTATGAACCATTGGCAAGCAAGTACATACATAGATATACAGTTTCACAGTTTCTTTTCTCCACATTTGTTTTCTTCTTTCTGAGGGCCAAAAGGCAGCATCTCCAGTCCGCGTCGCCCAGGATTCGTCTCACGGGGAGGTGGATGAAATTCCCGGTGTGGATGGAATTTGACAAGGAGGACCGAGCCTAAAACAAGCTGCCAAGAGTCTGCCTCATTCATTGATGGTTGGGTTTCAGGTCTAGTGCATTTTTTCGTGATATGTTGTTTCGACTTATTAATTATCTATGTTCAAAATATTGTAGGGCAACTTTGGCTTTTCGTGGCTGGAAGTGCACCTAGCCTGATGGGAGGGTGCTACTGCAGGTAAAGGGGCGGCTTCAGTCTTGGGGAGCATCTCCCACTTGTGACTCGCAGGTTCAACTGTATATATATATATATCAAATATGCATGGATAGGGCAAGGTCTGAAACATATGCAAAAGATTGTGACTCTAGTTTTATATTCATATATTCTGAAACATACTGAAACAGAAGCACAACTATGCAGCATATCTTCATATCCATCAACCAACAACACTTTGGAGCCAGGCAGTCCTAGGTATGGTCAGAGGGCAAGCTCGTTGCTGGTGCCTCCAAACCTCATCACTGAATGTCCCCACTTGTTCAGCATTCCGTTCATTCTCATAGTATGAACCTGTATTAGCCATCATGAGTATGGCTGTATTACGCTTATTAATGGCTATGCCTTCAATTATTCACTCTTGAAATCACTATTTTCAACGTCTATTATGGTGATCATAGCTGATCATAGCCTGTTATGTAGTCCATTATTCACCACAAATCATCTATTATTACCATTATTCACTAGAAATCATAGCTGATCAAAGCTGATCATAATCACCATTATTCCCCCTTGCTGATCATCGCTTTGCATGGCACTGTCCTGGACAATGAGGTGCATACCCAGTTCCCCACTGGCACGATATCGCTATCCTGGCTCCGATAACACTGGTTGTTGCCGTTGCCTGATTACCAGTGGCACCCTAAACCTTGCTTTCTAAGAGGTAAAACATGGTAAAACCATGTAAAACCCATATTTAGGGGACTGTTTCAATCTTCATTTGTGCAAATTGGTGCCAAGTGTTTATATCCACCAGTTTCACAGTTGTGTGCAACTTAAACCATTTGTTTTTGAGAGGAATCACCAAGCTGGCCACGAAGTATACCCGTTGAAAGCCTCCAAATCACCATCCCCATGACCCCGAAAAGACCTGAAATCCTCGAGGCATCGAGGTATCCAACCGACATCCGCACCTGAACCGCGGTGGCCATCAGCCCTTGCCGACCGCAGTAGGAGATCCAAGCCAATCGAGCGCGAAAACCGGATCCCAAGGACAAGCCCGGGAGACCCAGTGGCCGTGGCGACCGCTGGCCATGGTCCCGTGGGTAAGCATGGTAGCCCTGACGCAACCAGCTTGTCATAGCCATTGTTACTTGGGAAACTGCGGGTGACTGGGGGGGTACATCATGGGTGGCCAACTGATTGATGCTGAAGTGAAGGGATGCTTTTGTTATGGATTTTCCAGAGCATGGCAATCATTCTACCAGGTTGGTATGTGCCAAAATCATCCAAAATCAAGGTAACCAATGACCCACCAAAAGTGATTACTTTAGTAGGAAACCATTAGTGTTGGCGGTACCACTATTTTGGCACATACCCAGATGATGATTCTTGACGAAGCTTCGCAGATTCAAAGCGACTAGTGACCATCCATTGCGAGTATGAACACTATTCATCACTTGTTCATAGTACAGTTTCTTGATTTTTTGTCCATTTACTGTAAACCAATGTTGACCAGCGTTTGCTGTTGCTAATGATTACTATGTAACTGTAACCACCATTGTCAAGAGTTATTGGCAGCCACTGTGAACCCAGATCGACCATTCATTGATTCGTTGCCCATTATCAATTGAAGATCATTTCACAATATGTGTTAACAATTTCAACCATTATTAACAATTAAGACTAATGTATATATATATTTAAAACATGAAACATTATTAACAATTTTTAACCATTGTCGACCATCCATTTACAAACCATTATTAACACATTTACCAGCTGTAATCAACCATGGTCATCAACCATGATCAACCGTTGACCATGAGTGACCTTTCTTATAGCACCGTAATTTGGTAAGTTCCTGGAAGCTAGCACTGACCATTGTTTCCAGGAGAAATCATTTCATTGGTGGTTTTAAACATTTCTTATTTTTCCTAGTGATTATTAACAAATGGTTGGTTGACTAATATTTTTCACAGGGGTTGAAACCACCAACCAGTCTGAAAAATGGTGGAATTTCCACCCAACCAGGTTAGGATGAAGCATAGTCATGATAAATAATGGTTAATGATGACCATTTATCAATAGTTAACAGTAGTTAATAAAGTCTATGGGTCAATATTGGTTGATAATCACTATTGATCAGGATTAGCCACAGTTAATCAATGATCTATGATGAATCTATGGTTGATACTGATTTACTTCACCATAGTGAATGATCATGATCAACCATAGATTGTGAATCAATCAACCTTAGACGACTATAATGAATCATTAACCATGGTTACTTCATTATCAATCTATGGTTACCAATCATTCATGGCTGATGATAGCTGACCGAGGTCACCACCCTTCTCACCACTGACTCAGGTCTGGGAGGAAGATGGAGGCCACCACGGAGTTCGAAAAGATGCCTGAGTCGGGATGCCAATGGACGTTTGGGTGTCGTTATAAGCGCTGTCCGTTATGAATCCGTAGCCATTTTGGCTCAAGCCTCCCAGCTGGCTACTAGGCTCAGCCTCCCAGCTGGCTACTAGGCTTCAACAGATGAGTCATATCGCAATGGATGCCCATCGACATGATGATTGGGGGATTCACCTGCCAGATCAGGTGGCTTTCTCTCGTGGTTTACGTGTGGAACTGGAGGTACGATCTATCCATGAGACCTTCGTATGTGCTGCTCCTGTGGCCAAGGGAGTAGTTCCATGCGAGGTGATGAAATGTTTTTTCCCACCCTGGATTGCACAATATCTGGATGTGGGAAGACAGTTTACCACGGTCAATTTTGTGTGTCATGAGAGCGAAACTGGATTGGAAATACATGGAAACAATTCAGCCTTGCTCCCGATCCTCCATCCTTTGCCAGCAGCAACTGGTATGGCAGAGGCATTTGCAGGACTTGGGGGTTGGACTTTGGGTGCTACCTTGTTTGGTCATTCACCAACTTTGTTGGTGGAACGTGATGAGAATATTGCCATGGCTTGCTCGAAGAGTCATGGAATACTATGCTTCAACATCGAAAGTGCCATGAACATGTTGCAGAGTGGTTCACTCCCGGACCACTTTGTATTGATTGCTGCAATCGAAGACCCAAGAGTGTGGGTTATTGCTGGATCCATGAACATTGCACATTGGATGGCAAGTCCACCTTGCCCACCATGGTCAAATGCTTCGTATCAGAAAGGCATTTCGATCCCAGAAGGTGCTGTGTTCGTGCAATTTGCATACATGCTAGGTATCTCACATGCTCGTTGTGCTACGCTTGAGAATGTGCCCGGTTTGCCGAACCATCCACATTACCCATGTGTACTACAGGCTTTCAAGGAAGCCAAGATGAAGGTGGTGGCTGCAATGATTGACAAAGCAGTTCCACTTTTGCCAATCTCGCGACTTCGATGGTTGGCAACATGCATTCGTGAAGATGTGAACATTGATCCTGCTATGCTTGTCAAGGTGAGGAACATGACGATTCCTAACACTGTGCCAGGTATCGGGAAGGAAACATCCATGGGAGCCGCAGGTGCAGTTCAGTCAGACCTGCAGGAATGGGAGTTGCGGCAACTCCTACCAACCAATGAAGCTTTGGAGATCATGTCCCGACCAGAGCTGTTGCCCCTGAACATGCGATCCCCAGGCTATCTGAAGCTCACTGAACAGCAAACCATTAAGCTTCGGATTAAGAATGTTCGACAACTCATGCCCAACATTATGGCGATGCAAGGATCCCAGCATACCTTGCCAATGGACCTTTTGCGCACCAAGGGTCTTCATGCTTGGCTTTTAGCACATGACGGTCGGGTTCGTTATGTTGCGCCTTTCGAAGTCATTGCATCCATGGGAATGCCTTTTCACATGTGCCTCCCAACTGATTTTGCAAAGGCTTGGCACATGGCAGGCAATTCATTGTCTGTTGCACATGCAGGCCTCCAATGTTTGCGAACCAAGCTACTTGTTGGAGATGATGCAGGGCTGGGTAATCGTATCAACGATGTTTTTCAGCTTTGTGATGCAGTCAAGAACCAACTGTTTTGCCTTGACAAATATCGAGTTGCTGTCGATGGTGATTGGATGTACCTTGCTGCATTCTCTGATGAAATTCCCGTTTCTCCTACCGAAATTGTGAGTGACCATGAACACCATGATGATGAAGGGGAACCAGAGAGCTCAATGCCACCAGTGGATTGTGTTGTCATATCACCAACGATGACTTTTGCGATCCATGATGATGTGCCACCAAAAGATTTCATGGAAGTCAAAACACCAGCTGATCCAATGCTGGTTCCGCAGCTTGATCCCAGCAGAAAAGGTGATGTCAATGATTGCTCCTTTGCAACCAGTGCGCCCAAGGAGGGAATCCAATGCTTCCACCGTGAAGGCAACAAACCAACGGCAGATGGTACCATTGTTCACCTTTTGCATTCTCAGCACATTTGGGCATCAACCGTTTTGATTCCAAGGAATGCTTCAGTAGCCGATGCCCTTCGTGCTGCCTTGCCACATGCATCCAGTGAGCATTTTGTCGAGATCTTTGTTGGAAAGACAAGGGTATGGTATCAATCCATGTTGCCTGACACCGATGAATGTGTGATTTCTTTTCGACCCAATTCCTTTCCACGAGTGATTTCTGCATGCTTCATGGAAAAGGAACAAGTTCTTGAAGTTGATCTCACATGGACAGTGAATGACATGCTTGCTTATGCTGCTACGGATTTTGCCATTCTGCCAACAGCACTCGGACTTGCAATCCAAGGAGTGCCATGCATCCGTGAATCCTTTGTGCTGGCAACTGATGCAACCGATTTTCAGGTTTTCTTCATTCAGGTGGAACCACCCCGACATGCGGTTCCCTTTCCGGGAGGAACATGGAAGAGAATCACCATGAGACACCCAACATGGCCAACGCTGCGAACAGCTGTTTTTGCCCAGCATGAAACTGTTGATGCGGCCATTCGAATGTTATGTGAAACAAACCTTGATCAAGATGTGATCAATGTCCAGTATGATGATCAGGTTGTGGTGGGCACTGCATTGCTCAGTGAATCCAAAGGAGAAGTTGGCCTTCTGCACCTTCAGAACAACCCTGAACCCGTACCAATTCTGATTGCTGATGATGTGCGCCTGAAGCGTGAAGATGTGGATCTCAAGCAAATGTTGGTCAAGACCCCCTTTTGCTACAAGTCTCAATATCAGATTTTGCCGAAGCATTGGACAATTCTCCACATGATCCATGACGCACTGCATGATTTCAAGGCACCAGTCACCATGATTGCCGTTGTCAATGGAAACCAGATACCAGCCTTGACTAAGCTGGATTTTTTGGACCCCATGCAGACCATTGAAGTGCGTCTTTGCCCTCTTCGTGGAGGAGCCAAAGGCTTAGATCCAGCCACCAAAACCTTACGTGACCTCTTGCTTGCACGTGGGGTGAAAAGTGATGATGTTGACTCACGCATTCAAATGATTAAAGCCAAGATTTCTGCATCAGACCTTGCTGCCATGATGACACAGACAGGAACTGGTGCATGGAATGCGCTGAAATCCAAAGCCAACGAAATGAAGCTCCGCTTGATCACAACAAGCGAGCTTAAGGAACATCAGAAAACATTGCGCCAACATGACAAGCCGCCCAGGCCACTTGATTCAGCTTCATCCACTCAGAAGCCCGCCAAGAAGCTCAAGCAGTTGCCCCAGCTTGTTGAGAAGAGGATCACCATTGATCCCTCGCACTTTCATGTTCCAGGTGACAAGGTGGTGTACATTGATGAAACCAAGTGGGGGCCCGATATGAAAGGTGTCGTCATCACCACACCAGATGTGGCCATGAAGAGATTGCCGGTAGCAAAGCTATCTGCTGACTACCTTGCGATGGTAGTGGTGACTGGCAAAGTTTTCAATGGGGTGCAACCAACTTCTGTTCCAGCCAAAGACCATGAAGGAAAGCCTACTTTGGCTGCGGTGGTTGTCATCAATTTCGGTGACATCGAGGTCACATGTCGACCATCTGTGCCCTCCACCGAGCTTCAAGCTGTCCCAACAGCCATTCTGGAGATCACAATCGTCAAACAGTATGTGGTCAAATGGGACGATGTACGCAACGTGCACAACTACTTAGGACATCACTTGCCAGAATTGAGGAAAGGGCAAGTCATTGCATCGTGGGCATTTCGATCGTACGATGCCAATCGTTCTCGCACCGAACATGACCTTGCGCATCACATTCACGGCTTCATTCGAATCCCTGAGCAGGTTATGTTGCAAGCCCTGGTGCGAAGTGGCCATTCAGGGATCTTTATCCAAGTGAAGGGCCAAGACAAACGTCCAGATGGGCGCTTTGGAGTGATCATCCTTCATGGGATGAAATTGGAAGAAGCTTTGCAGCAAGCAACCAGCCAGAAGGATGCCCTTGGTGTGGTCCAACTTGGAACATCAGGAGCTTTCGCAATCAGAGCTAAGCGTGAACATGTCCAGGCCATACGGCTTGCAGTGCACCCCCAGTCCATTGCAATGCAGGAAGGCTCCATTCCCAGTGGAGCCACGTGGTGGGTGCTCAAACATGTGACTGTGAGTACGACATGCAGCGATCTCACAGCTGCATTGGAAGCACTAGGATGGAAAGCGTCAGTTGTCAGACCGGCAGGAAAGACAGCATGGATTGCATGTGCTGTCGAAGATCCACCAGCAACTCACCTCTGCCTCGGTAGCGACTATGTCGCTGTGGTACCATTGATCAAAACCCATGCGAAACAACAGGAAGTGGCCAGGGCTGAAACCTATGTTCCGGTGCCGCCCAATGTTTCCATGTGCCCCGAGGATGACACATATGCGACCACGTCAACATCCACGAGACTTTCAGATTTGAAGGATGATCTGGAAGTGAAGCTTACAGAAATGATCAACGATCGCATGAAGCATTGTGACGAGAAGATTGCTCAAGTTGCAACATCTGTTGAAGGTGTTCGGAATGAACTTGGAGTTGTCATTGAACATTCCAAACGCGAATTTGTCGAATTGAGGGACCAGCAAACCTCTATTCAGAATCAGATCCAGCAGAACAATGTGGGCATGATGAACCAAATGACGAACCTCTTCAAGCAGATGCAGAGGGAACTCCAAGAATCCCTGAAGCCCACTGGAACCGATGACGACATGGAAAATAAGAGAGGTCGTGCCAGTTGACTATGCAATGGGACAGGAAAGGGAGGCTTGGGTTTTCTTCGATCGCTCATGTTCCTCCTCCTCATGTTTGTCCATGCAGATGCTGGCTCTAGTACATTACATGGTTGCAGCAGTGAATGCGGTAACCTATTGCAGACCCAGGAAGTTCCTGACCTGGGCAGAGTTTGCCTGGTGCCATCACCCAATCCAGGCCCACATGACCCATCCGACAGGTTTGGAACTTGTGACTTTGGAACCCATGTCAGTGACCGCTGGTGCGTCCATTGTTACTCGTTTCTTACTAGTTGGACAGGTCAAACAAGGGCAGACGAAAACCACTCGGATGATGGCAACAATGTTCCAGGAATGGCAACCGGATACCATAATAATATGCATTGCAAGCTTGCATCAATTAACAATTTGAAACCAGGGCCAATCCATAGCTCTGTCAAAGAAAATAAAAAACAGTTTTTTACATGTGTGCATCGCAGCATCCAGGACAGAGCTGCGACAAACCCATCCTTCGTGCATTGCATTCCTTACGTGCACCAGCTCATTGAATGCCACATCATGTGTCATTTCATGTTCCTTTTGTGGATGTCCATGGTCTACTTTTGGGAGCTGGATTTAATGTCATTTGCAAGGGGATGTTTTCGAAGGAAGCCAGTCAGGATCACGGCTGCTTGCAAAGTAGCGGGCCGCAGATACACCAAAAAAGTCAGAAACCATCGCAAGTGGTTCCGTCGAAAAATTGTTTGGTTTCTTGCCATTGTTGTTTATATTGCAATTCTAACATTGCTATTTCTATCTGTTTATCGATATGGTGAAGCACTTCATCCAGGACCAAATAGCTGTTTGAATGTTTTGTCAATCAATCCAACAACGATTCTAAATCGTGAAAATGATGTTTGTAACCTTGGCCAAGCCATTGTGGGAGCATCCGAAACAGCTGCCACAGCGACCATCCAAGAGGTGGTAACACACAGAATGCGAAAGTTGGATGTGCAGTGTGCATGGTCCGCACCAGTTGCGCCTTATAGCCAATCCAAGGCTGAGTTGCGAGGGCTTGCAGGTGGAACAGCTGCCTTTTCAGCATATCCACTTCGACCGAGCCTTGAGGCACATCCAACTGACATTGTTGCCTCAAACAGATATTGTGAAGTTTATGTTCAATTTGCACCTCATCGTTTTTTGCTATTCATCACACTTTACGGTCCAACATCAACATGTAAATTGTGTGATCCATGTGCACTTCGAAACCGTATTTTCACATATGCCGCACAACGTGCTGTTCGGCACCAGGGTCCAGCAGTCATCAATGGAGACATGAATGCCCCCTTGAGCAGCCTTGATGCCTGGAAGATCCTTAGCGATAAAGGATGGGTTGATGCGGCATTCCAATCCAGTAAGATGAATGGACATCCATTAGAGCCTACATCTACACATAGTGCTAGGCATACCTTCATTCTTACAACACCGGATTTGGGTGAGAGCCTCTTAGATTGTAGGACGACCAAGCATTCCTTGTTTGCAGTTCATCCAGTTTTGCATGCGAGGTTCAGATGGCCTGTCCTACTTTCTCCGAAGAAAATATGGTCACTCCCTCGTAGTTTTGACACTCACATCCACGACCCTGCTTTGGCTGTGACTGCCGCAGCTGAGTCAATGCTTCAATCACAACATACCATGATGAAGGCCATACAGCATGAGGACACCAATGAGATGGCCAGAATTTGGACTCATGCTGCTGAGCAAGCATTAGCCAAATCTGTCGTTGATGCGGAAGGCCATGTTTTGCATATCTCACAGGCTTACCTTGGGAGATTCTCCAAGTCAACCTTCAAGACAAAACATTTTATTGTACCAAAGAATAAGAAAGCACGTGATGGTGAACCACAACCGCTGCAGGACCAGTCGAGCATTTTGCTTCGCCGTCACATGAAACAGGTTCATCGGTTACACAGTTTGTGTAGGCAAGTGAAGTCATTGCATCGAGTGTACTCTCATGTTGCATTCATTCAGGCTCAGCACTTGTGGAAGACAATTTTCTTTGCTAAGGGCTTTTTTCCGAGTTTTGCTGCCTGGGTATTTGATGCGATGAACATTACGGTTTCGCAACTAATGCCTGACTTGGAAACCATCCAAGCCATCAGTGAAGCATTTCAAAGATGGCACCGAGCCAATGACATGCGATCCAAGTTAGAGAAAACAAAGAACCAACAACTTGATATGCTAGCTGACCTCCAGCGAGGGGGTAAGATTGCCTTTGCCAGAGCCAAGCTTCTGTCCATGAAGCCTTTGAGTCAGATCCATTCGACCGTCAAAGCCCCAGCGCCACAGATGCGATGGACTAAAGCTGGACATACTTTCATACCTGGCAAAGATTTCCATGTTTTTGACATCAATTTGCCTGTCACTTTTCAGGGCCAGTCAGTACGAATTGCCGACATTAAGTCAAATGGCATTCTTTTCGAGCAGCCGTTGAAACTTCATGAGCAGACAGTTGAATCTCTTTTCCTTGAACAAGTTCAGCTCATAGTTGAACCAGAGCAGATGCATGAGGAGCTTTTCAAAGCATGGAATGTGTATTTCCAACGAGATGATCCATTAGACATTGATGAAATCCCAGATGAAATGCATAACTTGCTTGCAAAAGTCACCCCGAAGCAAGCACAGGAATTTCCGCCTATCACAGGCGACATGCTCCAGAACGCAATGGCAGTAACAAAGATCCATAGCAGTCGTGGTAGTGATGGTTTTTCCACCTTGGATCTACGTAAGCTTCCCAAGACATTGTTTGCTGCCTTAGCTTTGATCTTCCAGCACATTGAGGCGACGACATTCTGGCCGGACCGATGGTCCTATGCAAGGACCATCTGTTTACCCAAAACAGATGAACCTAAGAGCCCATACCATATCAGGCCGGTTACGGTGACTGCAAAACTGTATCGGCTTTGGGGCCACATAAGGGGACTGCAGGCCTCAGCATGGCTTTCTTCTTTGATACCGCCACATGTAGCTGGACCTTGTAGTGGGGTCTCTAGTGATGTATTAGCTTTGCTCACAGCATACCGAGTTCATTCTGCACTTCTTGAAAGGGCGCAGTTGTGTGGACTTGTATTGGACCTGGAGAAGTGCTACAATGCAGTTCACAGGGGAATTCTGATTCGGTTGATGACCATTTATGGCCTACCTTCCACCTTGATCAACGCATTCAAGGGGATGCTCACTGGGATGAAGAGGTTTTTTCAGATTGCAGGAGCGTGCTCACATCTGGAACCAACATATACAGGAATCATCGAAGGATGCGGGGTGGCTGCACCTGCTTTGATGCTTTTTGCAATTTTTCTATATGACCTCCTGGCAATACAGGTACCAAGTTGCCAGCTTGCTTGTTTTGCAGATAATTGGTCGATTTTTGCACCTGATGCGACCTCTTTGCGTGCTGCTTTTGATGAGATCAAACATTTCACTAACATCTGCAAGATGACAATCTCTGCGCCCAAAAGTTGGACGTGGGCGACAACAACAGCTTTGAGGAAACACATCTCAGATTTTGCCGTTGGTTCAATCAAGATTCCGATGGTTTGGACTGCTACAGATTTGGGTGTAGAACAATCCTACACACGCAAGCGGTGCACAAAGCAGATTACGAAACGCACTAATAAAACAATCAAGAAACTGGGAGTGATTAAGAAAGCTAAGATTCCTCGAAATGCCAAGAAACGAATTGCTCTTGCTGCGGGGTTGGCCTGTTCCAATTATGGTGTTGCTACACACATTGTCCCAAGGGATCAGCTGCACTCTGTTCGTGTCCGTGTTGCTCAGACTCTCTCTCGTAGTGGGACAGGGTGCAATGCTTGGTTGGCAACAAATGCGGTAGACAACAACCTTGATCCGGGTTTCAGAGCAATATACCAGACATTGCAAATTTGGAGGCGCTTCTTCAAAACATTTCCTGACGAGGCAACAGATTTACATGCTCAGTGTTGTAAGATGCAGACATTACCCAATGTTCATCGGAAGCCTGGGCCTGTGGCTGCACTTGTCCATGCAATCAAAACACTTGGGGGACGTTTTCAGCAGGCGAAGTACAACATTCAACTCTGTGGCTTGACCTTTTCATGGATGACTGTCCCACAGAAGGTTCTACATAGGCTGCTGCAGAGAGCATGGAACAAGCATGTGTGTGCTCAGTGCGTTACCCGCAAGAATTTCAATATTTCTGAATTTGACGCTGCTAGCACTGCGCAAGTTTACCAACTTTTTTCCTTTGAAGATAGACCTTATATTGAATCCATGGTCATTGGCAAACACTACACTATGGACATTCTTAGCAAATTCATGCCGAATACAACTTCTGTTTGTCCATTGTGCGGGCAGAATGATTCGAGAAAACATCGAGTTTTTCACTGCAAAGAGCTCGATAAATTTCGGATCAATAAAGCAGCCATGCGTCGTATTGCTGCTTGGCCGGAAGCAAATTGGTATTACGGCCTTTGTCCTGCATCACCCGATGTGTTGCCACTGATTCAGGACTTTGCTGTCAACAATTTTTCATATCAACAACCATTGCATGATGAGATGATGCACCACGTTTTCACAGATGGTTCTGCCTTCTTCAATGACATTGCTGCGTATACCATGTCGGCAGCTGCGATTGTTGAAGTTCCATATTTGCAATATAATATACTGCAGATGAAGAGATTTCCAGTGAACGGCTTGTTGCAGAACAGTTATATGGGGGAGCTCAATGCCTTGACTGTTGCCTTGGACCATTTCCACCGTGTGACACTCTATATGGATTGCCAATCTATCATTGATCATGTCCAACAGCTTCAACATGATCCGACCACCTGGCCTACATGTTCCATGGCATCGTGTCCACTTTGGATACGTATCCGATCCCATATTCAACTGCGTGCGAAGGAAGACATTGTCCTAATCAAAGTCGCTGCTCATCAACGGAAACCTGACTCGTCCGATGCATATGCAACCTGGATTCATTGGGGCAATGACCAAGCTGATAGGAATGCCAAAGAAGCTATTACACATGACGCGAGAGCAACTTATCTCAAGGTTCACAGAGCCTACCAACGCTGTATTCGTAATCGTGAGGATCTGCATATCCTTTACAAGGTTGCAATACAGGCTAACAAACTCTGTAATGATGCTCAGAAAACTACATTGTCGCAGAAACGTGCTGCATTTCAATTGGATACAAATCATGATTCATTTCGATGTCCAGCAACATGCCGGCGACCTTTTCAGACCTTGCCGAACAACGTGTTGCTAGCCTATCCATGGGGAGCTGGGTTTCTCTGGAGGATAATGCACTGGGCTAACCGTTTGACGTGGCCGCAGCCTGGGGATACTGCTGCCAATGGTGACATTTCATTTCTCGAATTGCTGATCGATTTTGTCGTTTGTACTGGTTCATGGCCACCTCGAAACATTTCGAGTCAAAGTCAACGCAACTCTGACTATGGTATTGGTCGATGGACCTTAGATGATGATGGTACACGTGCTGACATTGTATCACAACCTCTTGCTTCGTATTCTGCTGTGTGGAAGCGTGCTATGGTTTGGCTAATGCAGCATGCTCATTTCAAGGTTTTGCATGGTGATATTATAAAGCGAACTCAATCACTTGCACAGATGGGGTGCAGTGCATGGCATGCGGGCATCTCCGTGAGGCCCCATTTGACTGCCGGATATCGTGCTGCTCACATTTTGTCATCTTATTTTGTCACACCGACTGGCTGTGTGAGAACGTTGGACAAGATTCTGACCATTGATAATCTGCGTCCTTTGAAAATACCTGCTACACTACAGAAGCCTTTCACCGATCGATTGCCGTTGATCCTTGAGGCGAAGCACACCTTTCATGCCTACCATGTATAGTTTTTTTATTTGGTGATAGGCGTACGGCTCGTACCATATGAGCCCGACGTCTTTCATCTCCATTTTCACAAATGGAAGCAAGTGCGAAAGCTGCGAAAGCTGTCCGTTATGAATCATTGGGTTATGACATGTCCAAGTCCTTGTTGATGTGACGCCGCCCCCATACCTGTTTTGGCTCAAGGGAAAAAGGGTGCTCCTTGTGTTTGCTGCTCCATACATTTGTGCATGGTAGCGGAGCGTTTGGTGGACTTGCTAGCTGTAACGCTGGTGGTCCTCGAGTACCTCTTGATCCCGTTGGCCTGTGGAGCGTTGTTGACTCTGTGGGTCAGCAAGCTCAGGCAACGAGGAAACAAAGAGGTGAAGTCCAGGGCAATTGGTCAGTGGAGGAGGTTGCCTTAACGACCTGAAGCGATGGCGGAAAATGGACAAGGAGGACAAGGAACTATGACGGCTCAGCAGCTGATTGCTACGGTGGCCCAACTACAGCAAGGAATGCAAGAAGGCCAACAACGCGAAGCGCAGTTGAGAGCTCAGATGGAAAACCTCTTGAAGATGGGCCAGGAAGGACAGCAACGAGAGGGTCAGTTGAGGGCCCAGGTGGAGCTGTTGACGCAACAGGTGAACAATCCTGGAACGGCGACATTGCAAAATGTTGTTGGACAGGCTTTCCAGGAACTAGCGAGGAGCCAAAAGGATTTGGTGGACAACCTGAAAGCTGCGGAGGGTAGCAAGCGAGCTACTCTAGTGGATACCCGTGGACTGGCTCGACCGGAAAAATTCAACGGCAAAGAGGAGAGCTTTCTCTTCTGGCGAACAAAGGTTGAATCCTTTGTTACCTCGGTGTATCCAGAGTTTGAAATAGCCCTTAACTGGGCTGAAGAGGAGGACAGCGAGATCACGAGTCCGATCCTTCTGGCTGCCTTTGGATCGATTGCACCAACCCAGAAAACCATCGAGAACATCGAGGCGATCAACGCGCAGTTCCATGCTGCATTGCAAGCCCTTTGTGATGGAGAAGCTTTTACAATAGTGAGAAGCGCAGGACGTGGGAGTGGACTCGAGGCTTGGCGGAAGCTAATCCGCCGATACGACCCGAG
>VSDK01026672.1:0-25397 GCA_009767595.1 Symbiodinium kawagutii
GGCCAACTAGCTCGACGCCAGTGGCCGGAGAGCAAGAGCATAGGACGGGGCTAGGAAGGGGCGCCAGCAGCGCTAAAGAGCAAAGGAAGCGAAAGGCGCGGAAGCGCCAAACGCGCACGAGGGCGGCTGCCATTAAAGAGGCGCCAGGCCCCCTTCTGCGGTGCCGCAGAAGGCACGCGCAGGGACCATGCGGAGGGCACGGGACAACACGAGAAAGCCCCTTGAGCCAAAATGGCTTGAGCCAAAATGGCTTGAGCCTTGATCATGTCCTATAGCAATTTAGCAATGATAGAATGATAGACATTATTAATTAGCAATGACGCAAAATGTTCTTGATCAACCGCCACGACAACCGGCAGGTGTGTCAGTACTTAGCAATGAGTATTGAACTTGAACTTACAACGAAACTCAATGCAACAACGACCAGTTGATGCTTTCTTGACAACAAAAAGGGTGGTTGCCAACAGTGGATCTCACAGTATACCAGGTGTTGATGGTTTTCTTTCCAGTGATGATGATGATGATGACGACGATAAAAGCCAAACGTGGATGTTTCCTGCAAAGTGTCCTTTCCATTCTCCAACGTCGGATTGCTGATGACGTTGCTGCAAGTGGATGCATGGGACATCCACTCTCCAGTGGCGGTCACACCCAGAAGGTAACATGGCGAGTGGGCAACTGGAAGTCATACCTGAGAAAAAAAAGAAAACATGATGTTCCAGTTCCAGTAGGTTTATCATGGTTTCCCTGTTACCTACCTCATCAACAATTGAGAAGCACTAATGCAAGTATCACTGTTGTATGATTCTAGGTGATCAGAAACGACCAAAAAACGTCATGGTTCCGACACGCATGTCGCATGAATAACAACATATTGACTATATGGTTTTCAGCTAATAACCCCGTGCACCATCTATCTCTCTCTCTCATCTATCTAAATCTATCTAAATCTATTTATCAATCAAAATATGTGTGCCCAATCTACTCTACCTACCTTTCTATCTCCATCTATCTCCATCCGTATATCTCCATCTGTCTCTATCTCAATCTCAATCGCTCATTCAATATCATTCAATGAATCGCTATTTGGTTATCATCCCCTAGTATTAACTATATATTTCGGCTAGTTAACCATTGGTTGGTTGGTTGGTTAATATTGACCCATAGAAATTTCCACTTATGCCAATGCCACGCCCTGCCAAGTCTGCCATCGAGTAACTCCTTGGTGAGCTGAGCAATCATGGCATAGTCTGTGACCTGTCGCCGCGGCAACCCAAGGAGGGTACGGCGTTACCATTCAGTGCTTGTTCCACTCATGGTGATAAGGTTGTGGGCCGATATCCGCCAATAATGGGCGATAATAACCAAAAATACGGGGAACATATTTATCAACCAACTAGATGTTCATGATTCATAATTACATAATTACAGGGGAAAAAATGTTTGAAACCACCTACCAATTGTTTTCTTTGGGGACAACATCATCCACTACCCTAGGCCTATCCCTGATATGAATATTGAAATGAACCTATAACCTAGAAGTGCATAAACATCACTGTTGCCACAATATGCACACTAAAATTGTCTAATGTACAACGCTGTTTAATGTCAACAAGTTAGAAAAACCACATCGATGACTAGATCCTACATCTGCATGACCCTATCAGCAGTACTGAATCAAAGGACTCGCAAATCAACAAACCTCAGCTGCACGGGGTCAGGGCATGGATCCCGGCCTCTTTGCCGAAGAGCGTTTCACGTGAGTTGAAGAGCTTGGCTTGCAAGGCCGCCTGGTTTTTTGAACCAAGAAGCAGCCATGGTTTTTCGCAAGGAGGTATGGGTATGAGCCATGACCAATCCACAAAAAAGGGGTTGGTTAACATCGCCCAAACAACTACTGCTGATTTATGGTATCAATCATGCTCTTTGAGCTACTGGGATCATATCCCAGCTGTTGCCAACCCTTACCCATTGCAAGTGCCAAGGGCTGGGTCCCCAGGGAGAGTCCGGTGTTGACATCACTAGCAGCCCTTCACTAAGCCCCCGCGCGGATTTCAGCCGTTCGTTGACACTCTCCACGTTCTCGTAGATTTCGTCCAATTTCTCAAACTCCTGAGATGGGTATGGGTCAATACTGAGTATCAATATCAAGCAACTATAAAAGGGAAAAAATGGTTAATGATACCAGGGGTACAGAGTTATGATCCGTAGCCAGATCTCGTGGGCACAAAAATCAACATTCACAAACAGGTGACTGTGTCACCAGCTACCACCTATAAAAGCTCCCGATCTATCAACCAGCTTGTGATCCGGGAGGCCCCAACATCAGCGGACCATACCATGCAGATTGGGAGAGGACTTTGAAACAACTTTGATTCTCAAAAACTCCTGGTTGGTACCGCATTGTCTTGTCAAACATATACTAATACTGCAAAACAACCCATTTCCGGCTGCTCAGCAAAAACTAAAGACGTTACAAGGTAAGGTAGACCAAGATGCCATTTTCTTAGGCCAAACCCATCTAATCAATTACATGCCTACACTATTGTTGGTACATTGCTGGTCATGGTCAATCGTTCTCAATTGTTTTAAAAATATACAGCCACCATTGACCCATCTTAAAGCATGTTCACCCATCTCGATGAACATTGAATTCGGTCCTTTTCCATCTCTATCTGCTATTATCTCGTAGCATTCAACCGGACCATCCAACCCTCGGACTCGGGGACTAGCCCAGCGGCCGTGTACTGTGAGAAGTTTTCGATGGTCTTGGCCTTCGGCAGCGGTCACGCATGATCACAAGTCACAGCTGTGGCAAAATCAAAATCAGTATCAAACAATGCCACTTATGGTCATACACCTCTTGGAAAGAAACCGTCCCATCTTTGTCCCCTGTTATTTCGTTGCCTCACCACAAAAATCAGCCAACTTTGAGTAGGGCCCGAGCCATGTCCACAATGCTTTCATCGAAATCTGCTTGCTCTTGTTGCTGGGCCGCCTCGAACTGTGCCTGCAGTTTCGTGCGGCACGGTTCTAAAGGTCAAAGCCTTGAATTTCATTACGCGATCTTCGCCCTGGTGACATTGGACGTTGCCATTTACAGCTTGGTTTTGTGGCTGGCCATTCCAATCTGGGGCACCCAAACCACGTCACACTTCTGATAGAATCATCAAAGCCGAAATCTTTTGGGGCTGGATCATTTCGACCCGCATCCTTTGGAATGGATTACTTCATACAATCATTTTGGAATTTGGGGCTGCTGACACAATCATCAAAGCAATCTAAACAACTGATTTGAAATTTGCATCATTTGGAATGGATTGCTTCGGAGTCGCTGGAACGCTGGCTTCCCTTCCACTTGCCTGTATGATAGATAACCATGCCTACGTGGCGTTCGCTGGTTGCCTAGTATAGAGGTAACTGGAAGGATTGGGTACCATAAAGATAAGTAGTTGTAAACAGCAAGTTTGTCACTCACTCACTGTATATGGCTGTTGTTGATTTGCTATTTTTTCCTCTTAAACCTTGTGGATAAGCTTGGGGCTGTCCTTCCCAAGCTTCAGGCACAACGAGGGCGCCTGGTTTGGGGATGATGGCAGTTATGGATGTTTGTAGTGGCATGTAGTGGTTAATAACAGAAAATCATGGATGTTGAAGAAACCTGTGGATGTAGTTGAAATTTGTTTGAACTGATTGAAGGATGTTGTAGTAGTATTGCTAGCCCCTGAAGTTTACGGGTGCTTACTGTTTGTTGGGTGGCCATTGGATCTGCTTGGGAACCATGCCACCGACTTGTCAGAGACGCATCCCCAGGCCCAGGGTTTCGGAAAAAAACATGGCAAGCATATATAATCATCAGTGAATCATGGGGCACCTCATGAGCACTTAGCTTTATGAACCCTTGCCAACCAGCATTAGCCATCATTATTTGTTCATTCACCATACCTGACCAGCAGTTCACCATCATCAGCCACCATTTCTCTTCATGTTGCCAACCATCAACCAAACATTAGCCATCTTTCACTAAGCCTCCAAACCATCAACGGATCATAAATTCATATAAACTCACCCTCATGACAATATCATTAGCACCGTCATTTAACGTTCACTAAGCCCCCATCCACCAGCATTCAGCTGCGCCTCCAGTTCTTTGATGTCCTCCTCCACCTTCGCTACCTGATCGAAGGTCGCCTTTGGACACCCGAAGACGCGCCAGCCTCGGTCGCAGACGTGCGGACGAAGTCTCCGCTGCGGCTGGCAGCTCAACACCATGGAAACGTATCAGTCCACCAGCCAACTCTTTGGTCCTTTGGTAATGCTATATGGCTATGGGTCAATATCAACCAACCAACTAATGGAGGATAATAATAACCAACCATAATAGGGAAAACATGGGAAAACAATGGTTGATATGGAAAATCAAGAATGTTGCAAAGCACCAGCGCCCTGTCTTTTCCATCCATGCCTCAGCATCGTCGCAGTCGAAAGCGTCGCCGAGCTTGAAATCAAGCGACCAGGCATTGCCACGCGTGGCACCTGCCCCGGCTTTTCACCAAAAATCTGTACAAGGAAAGGTTGATCATCAAACCGCAGTCAATTACGACCTAAAAAGGGCGCATCCCTCCACCACATCCGTTTGTCCAAATAGTCGGGGCATTCCCGGCCATAGCATCTCACAGCTGCTGCCCACCAAGAGAATCAGTCAAAGGCGGCTGGCAAGCCGCTGTCAACTGGAAGGACTCGTTCGAGCGCATCAGACAACGACTCTCCCACAACTCTTCGGCATTTTGGGCAATGCCATCCTAACCAGCTGTGGTCGCAATCTGAACACGGCTTAGACCAAGCCAGCTGGATCGTCTCCAACATGCCCAGGCTTTCACCCAATAAATTTTCAAAACAGTTGGCATGCTCGTACCATGTCGGGCCGCAGAAACCAAAGATCCGAAGAAAAGCAACAGCTCCAAACTCATCACCAGGAGGCCGCCTTGGGTACTGCTCAAGCTGGCTGAAGATTGCTTGAAGCACAGTCATCCGATCACAGTGCGGGAAGGCCACGAGGATGTTCTCCGACCGTCCTGGATGTCCGCTGCTGGCAGCCAGCGGCAGCGCAGAACCTGCGGGCGCACACTTTTTCTCCCGCTCCAAGTAAGCAATCGCCGTCAAGGATATCTCACGCTTAATGAAGGAACGAAATGCTGCCTGAAAATTTGCCCCTGGTGGAATCTTTGCGTTTGCCTTCTTCCTCTCTTCTTCGACAAGATTGGCTAACTGCCGGGCTGGACGAAGCTGCAACGTTGCGAACACGTAAGGATCTTCTCTGTCCAACTCGAAGAGGAACTGCCCTTGCCTCTGACCAGATGTGCTCATGCCTTCGTGCACTCGGAAGCTTTCTGCAAGATCTTCTGGAAGTTGGCACCCGAGTTTCTCCTCAACTTCTTCCAACTCCTTCTCCCCAATGCCTGGCAGCAAACTGTCCAAAGCTTCAGGCAGCATCTGCTCCCAAAGCAGTTCGATGTTTTCCCACAAGTTCCGAACCCGGCATCTCACCTGGAAAACAGGGAAGTACAACTTCAGGACCTTGGTCTTGAAGGCCTCAGCCTTGGCTCCGGAAGAACCTCCAACTTCCTGGAAAGCACGTACCTGCACATCTGCTTGGAGCGGGCGTAGCACCATGTTGGCCGCAATGGACTTCCAGTGTTCATCGTCATTGGCAGCCTGAAACTGCCCGGACGAAGCTGCCAGGCGACAAAGTGTCTCTGGATCCGTCCAAAAGGCACTAAGGCGAATGATCCAAATCACGGTTTGCGATGGCAGCACCATGGCTGGGACAATGCCGGGATGGCGGGGGGCGGGCAGTTGACTCGTGACTACTGCATCTGCACCTAAAGTACTGACAGATTCACTCATCCAACTGCCAACTTCTCTAGGTTTCGAAGAGTGAATCATGATAATGCCTGTTTGGAAATGCTCTTAAGAGACTGTGGAATCAATTTTTTCCCAATCTCATTTGGATCCTTATTTTTGTTTCCATCTTTTCCGGCAGGATTTGTAGGACCTGTTCCTTGTGGCCATCTTGGGTAATCATCCACCGAAACTGGCCGCTCCCCATGAACACTTCCAGCTAGCCCAAGGCAAGCACTTCGGCAGTGCGTGACCGGCTGCGAGGTGGCCGCACAGCAGCTGTGCAAACTGGAACCCCGATTTTTTCACGCAAAAAAATGTGGATGAAATCTGGTGGATGACATGCATCCCAGGGGTGATGCTCCTTGGCTCCCTTCCAACTAAGAATGAGCCCCAGTGATCTTTGGCAAACATCACCTTAAACCATATGTTTGAGAATCATCAGTCATGGTCCGTGAACCTTGACATGTTAGTTTCAGAATCGTCAGTCATGGTCGATGATGTTCGATGTTCCACCTTAAAGTACCTTACAGTAAACGGTCCGCCATGACCATCATCAAGCCATAACATCACCAAATCCTATGGCTTGTAATTCCCACATGTAGGATTGGCCAATCCCAAATGCCCCATGTATGGCAGATGTGCAACCCCACTTAGTCGGTGGTCACAAGCCATGGTTTCTAGGGGTTACAATCTACCTTGTAGGGCTTTTAACAATTAACGGTTATAACCCCAGCTGCACATCCCAGCTGCACCCCCTGGGATTGTAACAAGGCGACCTCCCGTTCTGCGCACCCAACGTTGATAAAAGTCGTCCGCCGTCAACTGGACGCCAAAGTCCTCCAGGACCCCATAGGTGTCCAAGCACCTGCCCCAGCTCCGCCAAGCGCACGCAACCAGGGGTTGGGGACCTGAACTGCCATGGGAACAGTACAAGGAGTGTTGTTTTGACACTGGGGATGTTGAAATTTGACGTTGATGGTGTGCTGCAAACGAAACAGCAGTTGCCTATAGTTACCTTCCCCAAGGCAAAGTATTCGAACACGTGATGCGCCTGTGTTTATTGTGAATTTATGTCTGCTATGGTCCGATTCCACCAGTCTCATGCCACAGGGGTTTGTTGGATATTCCACGCTGCCAATCCTGGGTGCTCAGGGGTGGCCAAGCATCACAGTAATGATGAATCATGGTGGAGCAGCCATATGCTAGGGAATCCAAATCCTATGCAACCCCAATGTAATTTTCAAGGGAAATCTCATCTAGAATGGAGAATTCCAGGGAAACCCACAACTATTTGAAACCCGTGATTTTGAATATTTACCTTTGACTTCCAGGGTACTTTCCCAAAGGGTATATGACCTACCACTTCAGACTTTCGGGCAGCAAGTCAAGGGTTCTTTAATTTGTAGCCGTGCCCCAATAAAGGCTACAACAAAGCCACCGCATAACTCATCTCCGAATCGTGGCAGGGGGAAATTACAAACATGAAGATGTACAACCGCACACGGCGAACGAGCCCAAAAACTGAGGCACAACCCATTTCGTGTGCCTATAAGGATTGGGTGGTCCCAGTGCAACAGCAAAATCCTCACAGGAGGTAGGTCACCCACCTATTCCAACTTTCTGATCTTTCAAAGCACCACTTGGTTGTGGGTAGCACCAACCAGCCCGGTCCCGGCCCCCACTTGCCGTCCGTGCCATTGCCTCTTGGTGTCGGGAGCCAGCCTCGTTGCGTGTGGTAATCATTATGGTGGGTTGTCACCTGTTGCTGCTTAGGATCAACTATGGTCAAGGTGACAATAGAGGATAATCTATTGTTGTAGGTCATCATCATCATCATCATCATCATCATCATCATCATCATCATCATCATCATCACTCCGTATCGTTAACCTCTAGCATATAAACCGCATGAAACTACCAAACAGAAATCATCAACATTATCAACCACCAATCGTCCAACCATGAGAGTCATCAACCATGATTGGCCTACAATCATTCACCATTTTTAGCGATCGATAACCATTAACATTCTCAACCTTTTTACCCATCAATCGCCACCCGTGTTAGCCGTCCATAACCTGTCTGCATTAACCATCAGTAACCTATCTGTAGTAACCATGAATAAATTAACCGTCAATAACCAATCTGTATTAACCATCAATACAGAACTGTTAACCATCAACAACCATCATTAGCCATCAATGATCACGATCTGTCCATCATTGGTCATGATTAGCCGTGAATCATGTGCAAAAAACACCCAGCAGAAAGTCAGAGCTCATCTACCCATCTGAGGCAACCCACTTATATAGCTGGATCACAGGATGGGATGTCAGAACACCAACATGGCACGAGTTGTCCTTGGTGCTAATACTATAAGTCATCCGCAAAAATACATTTTCTACTGGGAAGAGTACCTGGGGGAAATAATTAACTGAGGGAAATAAGTAGCTGGGGGAAATATTTTGATGACCAAATGTAAGGCAATATACTGGGGAAAACAACCGATTAAATTTATGAACCAACTGGGGACCATTTTGGGACAAAAACACATGCTTACTACCGCCATCCAAACATCGTCTTTAAGGAACGCTCCCCAATGAAAGTGGACAACTATAGGGACAGCTCGATTCGTTGCCTTTAGGTCTTGTTTTTTTGAAGGCATCGACTTAATGTTGCCATTTACCAGGTGGCTCGAGGATGTCAGAACCGGTCTCAATTTTTCACTTTGCGCACCTTCACAAATAAGCTAAGCGTTCATGGCCCGTCACATCACATGCTTCCGCATGCCCTGGCACCAGTTTTTTCAGACCCTCTTGCCGAAGCGCAGTGCCACTTGAAACGTGTTAGAAACGGCGACCGGACTTCATTTGGCCAACCGAGGCACTTGGCGATCTCTGTTGGGATGGTTCCAATGTACCTTGGAGCAGGCAGTTCGAATAAAGATAAGCCGCAGAGAAGTCGTTGAACCCTACAGGTAGCAGTTGCAAAGTATAATTGTCTAACACATGGGCGTTAATCCACCACAGCGAATTAATCACTATGCAAAACTCTCTCTCTCTCTGTCTTTGTGCGATTCTTTTACACATACGTTTTACGCGTATATAAAATTAACATGTAGAATTTTATTGCTGACCATAAGCTCTTCCCCGCTCCTGAGTTACGTGTTATTACATGTTATTACCACTGGTCATCATAGCGAACCATTCCCTGTGCTTCCTTCCATGAAATCCAAGTATTGAGAGCGGCCATAATTGTCACGTCTTGGGGAGTCACATCAAAAACAATGACGCCCCAACCGCCCCCAATTCAACACAAACACTGCGATGCCGAACAAATGGGTCGCAATAGCAAATGGCTATCAACAGCAAAGGAAATCATGATCACGATGCCGCTGGTCTCTTTGTAGTAGGCAAATCATCAGCCCACCGTTGGGTCCGATGGTGAGCCTGCGTGGTTATTGTGACAAAATCAAAAAAACACGTGAGCAACCCACAGGTTGATTTAACTGAAATGTAAGCAAATAGATCGTGACTTGTCCTACAAAGTCCGCACCTCATCATCATCATCATCATCATCATCCCCATCCCAACCGCCCATTCCCTGGGTTAAGCTCCCCGTGCCAACCCCCAACGGCTTCAGGTCCAGGTGGCTCGCGCATGTTCGCCACCTCCTCGATGTCCTTGGGCGCCTTCCGCAGCTGTGCTGCGATGCCCTGGTAGCCATCGATGATCTCCTGCGGCGGGAAGCGCTGTGAAGCGCTCGGCCGGGACGGTGCTTGGATCACGAGGCTTGCGGGGACTGCTCTCAAGCCATTTTTTGGGCCCTAAGTTCATGGCACTAAGCAACTGGTGAGTAATAGTTGGATGGTTCTTCAGTGATGATTGGTTTGTGATTGCGACAAAGACCGGCAGATCAGTCGGATTTGGTGAGTGAGAATTGGATAGTTACATATGCCTGCTAAGGACATGCTATGGGTCAATGCTTTCCAGTCTGCAGAGCCTACCGCCATCCAAAAAAAAACGGGAAGCCAAGGCTGACCAGTCCAGTGACTGTCCAGGCGATGTCTTCGAAGTCAGAGTAGAAGCACAGCTTCATCATCTTGTTCATCGTCACCATCATCATGATGTGTTCGAGACTATTTGCAATTTCCCTTTTCCCAAGACTTGGCGATTCTACCAATAGTGCTCTAAAGAAATACGTTCTTTTCCAACAAGTGAAGATCCAAAAAGAAATCTGTGTTCTACCATAGTCCAGGTTTCTTGCTGGATCTTCACTTGTTTGTTGCTTATGCCCAACCCATGTGGTGGGTGATCACTCAGCTCCCAAGCGAACCAGCCAGCCCCGCCTGCGCGCCGTCGCGGAAGCGAGCCCTGAGAGATCAACGTGGCACGGCGTTGCGGCGGCTCATCCCCCGGGACTTTCTTGGGACATGCCTGGAGGATGGTACCACCAGCATGGCTTAGTGGTTAATCCATGGTTAAGCACTAGTCTTTTAATAGGAAGCCATGGGATGTTTCTATGGTTAGAAGATTTGGCTCCCAGTAGTCCCACATCCGATCGTCATTTAATGATCCCCATGATTGGATGGCGAAAATTAGGAGCTATGGTTAAATGGGTGATGGGTCGTTCACAGCAAGATCTCCCATGATTGTTGTGAACCAGCTGCATGGCCCGAAAATCCGTCAATGAAACAGCTATCAGCCATCATGGGAGATCAACTATCCAGCCGGTGATGGTTGATAGCAGCTGGCTAATGGTTGACCAATTAGCCACCATCGACCAGGCACCAACCATCCACGCATCAACCATATCAATCCATTCATATGAAACAAACTGAATCAACCAAAGCATCAACCAGTCACCAACCAGTCATCAACCACTTATCATCCATAAGTGCCTCAGCTATGCCCAGCTCCAACCAGCTAAGCCTAAGCAGCCCAGGCAGCCCTGGAAAGGAGATCAGCCGAGCCACAGAAGCATCTCCAGGAGCAGCTCGGAGATCTTCCTGGGCGGATCGCCCCAGTGGCCCGCCCGTAGTGTCTCTTCAAAATGGCCGCATTTGGAGGAGACCAACATGCAAAATTTGTATCAAACAATTCGTATCAGAAATAAATTCATGCAAAATTATGATATCAAAATGATTTTTATACAATAATGCAACTATTTTTCGAAATTGTATCAAAAGAAAAACGCATCAACAAATCAAAACATAAATAGACCCCCGACAGGCAAGCTGTTTGGGGAACCTTGGGGAACAAGCAGATCGAAAAAGAACAGCGACCCAACAAATTGTTTTACTGTATATTGTTTTCAGGTTCAGTGGTAGGCAAGATTGGGGAACAAAATCCAATCAAAAGCTCGAAGCTACACACCTGGATTCTGTGCCACCTCTGCCGCTCCCTGCCGGCGCTGCTGCTGTTCAGCGCTGCTCATCTGAGCCTCCGCACCGATGCTTCCCAGCTAAACCTTGGAACGCTGGTGGCAAGACCAAGGACTTGAGCCAGTGGGTCCCATGACGAGTCAAACTGGGGGTGGCTTCTGATGGTTTATGGATTGATGGGTTTATAACTGTCATAACACCAAGTTTATGGATATGAAAGACCAGTATCAATGGGTTATGATGTTTTATGATGGTTGATGATGGTTGATGAAGATGGATCCTCAACTTCAAAAAGGAAAGACCAGTCTTGTGGCTCCAGATTCATTAAACCCCCCTAGTTTTACCATAGGCTGGTTGTTCACCATCAAAAATGGTGGGTGTATGAAGAAATGGATCTACCGTCATGGACCTCATGGCACCCCGTGGCATCCTGTTTGACCTCACAGGCAATATCAGGCCGGTCACAATGCTGGCCCGAGCTGAGCTCCCCTGCTCTTGCGAATTTCATGGCATGACACCTGCACATGAAGAGAGAATTTGTCCAAAAGCTTGGCTAATGGATTTTTTGGGGTTAATTCTGGTGAATCAATGGCTAATGGCAACCTACCAGTGGTTCACAAACCAACTTAATGTTTGTCACTTGACTCATGATCCTGAAGTTTATTTGATTGATCATTTCGGTAGTGGCTAATGATCCATTGGTGATTAAGGACCCATCAATAATGAATAACTAAGCCAGGAGCTCGGCTAAGGTACATCAGAATCAGATCCATAAATGGTTCCGAAATCCCGAAATCTCAAAGTATCCTTGTCAAGTGGGCAGCGGTAACAACTTGCTTCATAGCTGGTCAGCTCCATGAAATGAGGATCATCTGAAATAGATCCGGATAGCCATTCAAAGCCTTCTTTTCTCCAACAATTCACTCTTTGCGAGGAGACACATCGCAATATCATGCGCAACCAGGACAACCAACATCACCACAACAACCACAACAAGACACAACATATCACGGGCTCTTTCTGAAAAATGTCAATAATGTCAATGACAATCTCATCACTCTCTTAGCATGATCAACTGATCAACCACTTGTCATGCCCTGGATTCCACCTGTCAGCTGCTGCTGCTGCTGCTGCCCTATGCATCATAATGCATAAAAACATACCGGTTACCCGGTTGCACCAACTAAGGCACAAGCTTCTAGCAGTGCCCCTGATGTCGACTTTATGCCTCCATCTTCCTCACAGGGTCCATTAGCATCTTCTTTCGTGTCGGCTATGCAAAGGATGGCACCCTATCATGGCCATCTCCCTTGACTCGGTCATTATTCTCGCTGACTTTCGAGCAGAACGCAGCAGGTCAGCAAAACCAGTGATATCATGTCTGTCGCTAGCCCAGCTGATGATATCACTGAAGAACTGACTCACTCACGCACTCCTCGGGGCAGCCGTCCAATCACTCTATAAGTATAGATAGTCATCATCAACAAATCTGACCAAATCTCTGATTTTTTCATATTTTTTCACTGAATAAACTACTGAAAATCAACAAATCTACCCATCAAAATCCGAAAAAAAAAAAAAACACATGGCTATCCCAGGTCACCTGCCACGGCAGGACCCAGCACCAGAGCACCTCAAAGAGGCCGATGACCACGGACTCTGGGATGGAGTTCAGGACCTGAAAACCAGCATTTTGCAGAAATGGATCGGCTTCAATGGATGTTTGTGGTTGAATGGTTGAATGGTTGAACTACTAATTAGTGATGTTTTTTTCCATCGCCTTCCCGGAGGTTCAGCTGGGATGTTTATGGTTGAATGCTTGAATTACCAACTAATGATGGTGAAACAAATGCTGGGGCGCCCAACTAGTGATGAATCAACTTCAATGCTGGTGCGTCCCATGGGTTTGCCCGAAAGATATTCAGCCGGGTGCTGAGTTACAGCATCTTGCAAGTACCTAGGGGTAGAATGGTTGAATTACTACTTAGTGATGGTTAAATAAATGGCTCATGGATGTTCATGGTCGTGAACTATTGATGAATGATGATGGTAGTGCTACTACTTCATGGCATTGCATGGATCTTCAATTTGCACTTCATGGTTGAATTGCCAATGATGGTTGAATGCTGCTTAAAATGATGGTTGAAATGTTGGTCAAATGTTAAATGTTGGTTCAATCATGCTTCAAAGGTGATTTAAATGGTGAGTAAACGTTGTTCTGATGGCTTATTGGGGTGGTTGACGATGGTTTAGTGGTGGATGACGGTGGCTGATGGTTGTTGATTTAATGATGGTGAACACGTCATAGTTCATGTTGTTAAGCCATGGTTGCTTCATCGTACTGGAATGATTATGGATGATGATAGTAGTGGGTGGCCAGTGGTGGCTGACGGTGGTCAATCATCAAGAATAAGCAAAACTAAAGAAAAGAAAGATACACCAAGGTGTCCTTCATACCAAGTAGTCAGCCAGAATGCCCTGTTTCCCTAATGACACTTACCATGGCATGTGATTGTCTTGGGGTACCACCATTGGCATTAGTGGACAAACTTGCAGGTATATCTCTAACCATGAGCCTCTGTACAGAATGGTTGCAGCACCAGCCAACTACGGGTAAAATGCGAATAATCAATGGTTCACTATGGCTCACAATGCTCATGATGGTTGACCACAGTTTGGAGATAGCAATCGGCAGTAACACGGTGGTGAGTCAATGTTAGTCACAAGATTCAGCCGCGAAACAGGCGTCAAATTAGCAGCAAGCTGTCCCCACTATCTTGCGCTCTATGCTGGCAACACTATATATAACAGCCACCTGTTAAATCCTCTATTTCTGGATGCTTCCCCAGGTCATCGCAGTATGCCCAACAAGGTTGAAGCTCCTGTTGGTTCCTGTGGTCCCTGTGGGGGGCCTATGGCCCACCGCGGCTCCCCGTTTCGCTTCGCCTCCTGTTCCTTCTCCACTTGCTCCAGGATGCATTGCTTGGCCTCCGGTGTCGTGATCTCTGCCTCCACCTGCGCTACGGAAAATGGTGCCTTCAGCATGGCATCTGGGGGGGTCAGGCCAGGTTGTAGCTTATGATTCATGATGATAGTGGCGATGATAGTGGTGATGATGATGATGATGATGATGATGATGATGGTGATGATGGTGATGGTGATGGTGATGGTGATGATGATGATCACAACGATGATCAGGATTCTGATGAACAACTAAAATGACACTACATATTGAGGCAGAGTCCCCAGGCTGGCAGACATGCTGGTTCGGCCACGCGGTGAGTGACGGGTTCAAATGATGTACTCAAAGTATTCACGTAAGCTGCTGGGTTGGTAGCATGACAAAGCGTGCCCAAGCAATCATCCCAAAGCCATCCAAAGCCTAGGTAGACAGTCATTGTTGCTGAGCCGTCCAGGATGGTTTTGGGTGCTCAGCATCGTCAAAGAATCACTGATGAGCATCCCAGTCCCAGCGATTCATGCCGAGCAAACTCATCGAGTTGGGGCTCATATCCAACAGCTGGGGTATCGGTTTATCCGAAAAGGACATGTGCCATACCACAATTTTGGTGAAATCTTATTCAAGTTCATCCCCCTAGACCATGCTATGTAGCTCATGCAGCAACATGATTCTTAGTTTAAGCAGGGGCCATGACCCTCAGGTGGATGCCCGCCTGGAAAATGAAACAAAGATTTGCTACAGGGAAGGCCTGGGAAACGACCTAGGGTACCATAAGCTAACCCAGCATGGCATCGATCTTCAGAAGGCGAGCCCTGGGAGGCCGTGCCATGGAAACCTGAGACCATCGATCCCTGGGGTCGTGGCAACCGCTGAACCACAGCGTGCTCCACCTTGGCTTGGACGAAGGCTGCAGGCTCCAACTTCAAGAGATCTTCGTACCTTACCACCGGGTGCCATGCTTTGACCAAGCGTGGTCGCGGTCACCTGGTGGTGACCAAGGAACACCGCAGAGTGATGGGGCTGGAAGCCACCATCAACCGAACCTTTCAACACTCGCAACTGGGGGGGTGTCGGTTCGCGTTGGTTCCTGGTTTGTAGCCAACTGTGTGAAAATGCTTGGCGATTGTGGATCATAAGAATGGTAAGTGGTGGTTATGAACTTATCAACCGTCCATTTGGAGAAAAACTTGGGATGGCATCAAGAACTTCGTGTAGAACACACATCAACAAGCTGGCCAACCTGGACGGGGTTAAGGCATCCGTTCGTAGGGCAGCTGTGATTTCTTAGCTGGGACAATCACCATTGTCGGCTCGACCCTCAACATCTAGGGCTCATTGTTTGAACGTGTCGGTCGATCTCTTTCCTGCATAAGAAGCCTCCTGAACAATGTTAAGACATATATACAGCTCATGTTATCGATATCCAATACCCAAATGCTCCATGACTGCTATACCGACCCCCACTTGGGCCATGATGTCAGCAACTGTCAGCATTCACACATGCTTCCGGGATCTTCCGGGAATGTCTGGTATAACACTACTTGATCGTCCTGGTATAATCTTAACCGGTTGCTGGGACCTCCATGGATGCTCCAGTTGCAAGGCGACCGCGTTGTTGCGGGATCATCCACCCAAATAGCCATCCATAGCCTACCCAAACCTGGAGTGCTCTGAGGTGGCCTCTATTCTTTGGGGTCAAACGACTCCGGATAGAACAAGACCCACCAAGTCCCATAGCCATGCGCAACAGGGCCATAGCCCTGCTGGCAACCACTGGCAACCACCTGCGCCCACTGAGAACGGTGCTCCGAGAAGAGGCTGAGATATTCGTCCACGGCCGGGAGGGCCTACCAGGTCCAACAGTTTCCAGGCAGTGAAACATGTCGGGCTTTAACACGTCCGAATCGAAATCTAAACCAGTGCCAGCAGTTTAGGACATTTTTATAATTTATATCATATAGAACTTTAGACTTGGATTTAGATTTGGTTTTATTGTCCGATTAGATTCGGATGGAAAAATGAGAAAATAGTTGCCAAATCTCATTGGTTTCTGGTTCCGCTTGTCCTTTGTGCACCAGCTACGGCATATATGAATTTATTAATTTTACAAGACATATTGCAAAATTAGATGGTCTGGGTTGGGGCGGCCAAAGGTTGGAGGGTGCCCGGACCCTGCACATGATCCAATTGGCCCCCATTGGCAAAAGCAAATGATCCATTTTGAAGGGATCCGAACATTGAAGCTCAATGGAACTCAAGATCATTCCTTCGCCCAAATTTGCGTAGAAACGCCGTGATACATAGAGGTACTTCAAGTAACCACCCGATCCAACCATTTTTGTTTGCATCCCTTGTGACCAATCATATCCAATCATCATCAACCAACCATTGCCAGCCATCAGTGTAGCCGATCAGCCATGATACACATTACGGCTTCAGAACAAAACCCTCCACCCACACCACAAACCAGCCCTGCTTGGAAATCTGGCATCGCGCTGTGGCGAACTTTTCTTCCCGCAACCATGGGGCCATCAGAGATCTACGTTCATCTTCTGCCAGGATGTCCTTGGTAGGTCCGAGTTCCCAGGTCGATGGCCGTGACCCTTCGAGGGAAGTGGTTCCCAGGGTGTCTAGCTGAGTCCAACTCCCATAGCTGGCTTCCTCGCACTGATCATGTCTTGATGGATTTGTGGACAAAAAATCCCCAAACGGCCCATACCAACAGACGCTTCCAGGGCCAATTATGACAAAACGCAGCAAGCCCAGGTGGATTCAGAACCGCTAGCAGTAAATCATCGGGCAAACCATTTCGGTTAACGACTTGGCTCACCAGACATGGGACCTCATGTGATAGCGGTGATGTTCCCAGCGCTTACCATGTCCCCGCGCGGGTGCTTCAGCTCAGCGTCTTTGCACCGATCTTCCACGCCGTTCAGCTGACAAAAGACGTCAAAGTAGTTCACCTCAATGGGGCCAGCGTTCTGGAACAAGCTGTGACAAGCCTAGACCCATGGTGGGTTCAAAGCCATGGTGATCACCTTGTTGGTGGTTGAGCTAACCCTAAAACTATGGTTAATAATGGTTAGTAATGGCTATAATGCTATAATATGGTTGATAATTGGTAATGATCATTACTTTGTTGGTGGTTGAACCACTCCGTCATGAGAAATATGCTTGTCAACCAACCATTTGTTAATGATCACTAAGGAAAATAATGTTTGAAACCACTAACCAGTCACCAAAGTGATGCAATTTGATCTACCCTTGAACCATCATGAAACCCAATCGGACAAGAATTCTTCAGCTAATTTTTGGGGTGCTCCGGTGCTGTCTTTATGAGCATCGTGAAAGCAACACACCGATTCTGCAAGAAGTTTCTTGAGGGGTTCGAAACCTCAATAGCAATGGCTTTATAATTGATAGAGGTTTTTGATGCTGATGATGTTGATAATTTTCCAATGTTGCTTAAAAATGGTTATCAATCCGTTAATCCCAAGAAGGGTTCGATTAGAAAGAGTCCAGGAAGCTTGTGCAATTGATGGCCACCACCATGCCTTGATGAGTTTGGGAGGACCAGCAAAGATGCCCTAGCTTGAAGGCTGGCGGTTGCACAACTGACCTGCCCTGGATCATCAGTAATCACAGCTGATGCAACCATGAACAGAAAAAATATCAGGAGGCACGTCGCAAGATGTCGAAAGGATGTCAGCAACACAATCACGGAGGCAAATGGTTCTACTGATGGAATGATATACCCTAAAAAATTGCAGAACCACTGCCAACAAGGCACATGTAAAACTTCGGCGACCTTGGGGCCTGAAAGTGATTTCACCTTGGCGCAAGTGGCAATGTGAGATGAAACAACTAGTGGGAGGAGAGCCATCGCAGAACATCGAAAGAATCAGCTCCTTCAGTGGTGCATCAACAAGAACAGGAACAAAGCAACAAACATTTGCATGACGACCATCAAAAAATCTCAGAAGCACCTTTCAGCGGGGAAATCTTGCGGCACCACATAGCATTGCAATGCACTGCTGCGATCAATCCAGGTTTTTGGCCAAGGTGCCCCATTGAAGGATAAAATGAACTTGCCTCCATAGCGGCAGAACCACAGCCAGCAGCCATGGTTATATACCTCCCTCCAAGTGATTCAACACTAATTACTCATGTATGATAGTTGCCAACCATGGTTACTTTTTTTGCCGGGCGTCCAACGGTTCTATGATTACTTGCAAGCAAAGAACCAATTACAATGATGATCCAAATTCCAATCGATCCCTGAATCACTTCCGGTTGAACATGTGGGAGTTACACATCAAGCATCAGCAGGGCACCTATTTGTTTGGCCACTTGCCATGCCTCCCAGTGAGGGACTCCCAACAAGACACAACCACACCCATGGCCGTGGGTCAATACCTTGGAACTCCTGTGAAAATCCCAAAAGCGACCGGACTAGTCTGTGTTGGGATTCTCACCTACCCAGTTATTGCTTGGTCTGACCCGTAGCCATATGGACCCAACAAACATCAAACATATGTCGTTTCAAGATGTACATTTCCTCCATATCCTCCCAAAGGCGGGGCAAGTGTCTTCCCCCGGCAGCGTGAATCCAACTTCGGCCATGCACATCCCTGGTTTTTCATGATTGCGTAGCAGTGGTTCACTTGCATTCCATGTTCCCAAAATAGATGGGCGGGAAAAAGCCACATGCACAGGCAAAGAACAATCGACAAATATATAAATGGGTGAGACCAAATCAGATTGGATCCGATTGAATAGAGGTAGACTGATTCACCCTGATCTATACTATATATAACCGCAAAATCCGCAAAACAACATGATGGTAATATCTTGCTTTCATAGTGAACATGTGCATATTGATGATGATCGATTTGCAGGGATTAATTCTCTACCCATTTCCCCTCATAATATGGCAGTGGGTCAAAACCCTGTACCCCTGGTACCCCTATCATAACCATTGTTTTCCCTATTATTGGTTGGTTTATGTTGGTTTATCATCCCTCATTGTTGGTTGGTTAACTGCTTGACCCATAGCCATATGCCTCTCAATGCCTTCTCCCAGTCGTTTCTCCCTGGCCCTTGGTCCAGCTTGGTCCAGGGGGCAAACCCCTCAGCACTCGCGCCTGGTTCCCAGGTTTCGCCCACCAAACGTGAGGAGATGGGATGATACGAGTTCCTGGGGCGCCGGCACGAGCAGCGAGCTGCTCGGGCATGGTCACCCACCGGCCGTCTCAATGCCATGACCAGTTTCTAGGTGCCGAGCTGTTGGGAAGTGAACGTCATCTAATCAGGTTTTGGATGGTAGCTCCCAGCTGGTCGAATGAACACCAACTTGACGTGATACTGATCTCTTACTCGCCAGTTGGGCCATCTCCATCCATCGACCTAAGATTTCCAAACATGCTTGGAAACCGTTGGAATCAACAAAGAAATGAACAATGACAAAAATCAAGGCCATGTAGTCGTGGCGCTCGGGTGCAGTTTTTTTCTTGGGGTTGGATGAGTTGTGGTGGGTGATTCAGTGACGGGGGTGACCATGGCGGAGGTGGTGGTTGTGGTGGTGGTGGTGACAATCCGGCAACGTCACTGGCCAAGTAGCATCTCTTTTTGCTCCACTATGTGCACTTCCGGTGGGTACACTTGCAGGTCACCTTGGCATCAAAAGAATCCACAAAAACAGTGCTAAAAACCAGCAGGCTTTGCAAGGTCAAGGTTACAGGAGAAATTCGCCAGAAATGGTCACATTTGATCCTGCTCGAAATACTTCATTGACAAAGGCAGGGGTTGAAGTGGGATTACATCACCATCACCATCTCGAGTGAGACTGCCAGCAAAGGTGGAATTCTCACCATCACCATCCGTGGATCCCATGAGTTTGGGGAGACATCCCGGAACTGCCATGGGCACGCCCGAGCCGCGCCAGCCCACTCCAGCCATACTCGGCCGCCCACCTGCAGTTACCGGACGGCTTCCGTTCGTCACGGCGGACACATCATACCTGGACTGCTTCGCTGGATGGGAAAAATCTACAAAAACCCAAAGGACTGGTTGAGGTAGGGAGGTCCTGTACATGTTCCCATCCATTTCCAAGATGCTTCAGGCAAAACACCAGCCAACTGTCGACAGAACAAAGAAATAACGGTTTTCACCAACGTGACATGACAAGTAACCACACCTGCAACTTCTGGGCAGTTCATGAGGGAGAAGCGCGCACTCCACTTCAACCAGGCGGCTGAGCACGGTCTCATCGATATCACCATTATTGTTGCTGATATCTTCACTGTTACTGCTGATTGATCCCCGCTACTATTTCTTGCTTGCTTGCTGGAAATACATGGCTCAAGTACCGGTTCACTGATTGATATCCCTTTGACTGTTGTTGATGTACCCTATGCAAACTTGTTGCTGCTAAAAACCTGCACAATAACCATACCAGTAACCATTGATTTTGATTGCCGGACACAAACACATACTACCACTGGCATATGACTATGTATTACTCGCAGGTTTTGCATCAGTAATACTCATAACATGATAAATCACCACATTATTACTTTAGTATTGCTATCATTTGCTGTGTGTATTTTGCTCCCGCTTGCTGCTGGGGGTCTATCCTCTGGAGTGGCTCGCTAGGAACTTGGCACGGCAACTAAGACTGACGCTGTGCAACATGCACGAGCGAGAAAACAAAAAACAACCGGTGTTACTAGAAGTAATTATCATGAGATATGGCTACGAGTCAAAACCCTGCACCCCTGATTTCCCTATCATTAACCATTAGTTTCACTACTATTGATTGTTATCCCCCATTGATGGTTAATTAACGTTGCACATATGATCCCTGTACCCCTGGTTCCCTAGTATTAACCATTGTTTTCCCTCCCTACAGTTTTGTGGTTGTAACCCCCATTACTGATTGGTTAATATGGCTGTTTCTCAAAATAGGGGCACCCCCGAATCATCCACTACTAGCCATTTCTAGTCGTAAACCAACCATTTTTTGGAGTACCCCTACTTTAAGAAACCACCATATTGCACCCACAAGCCTCCGGGTCATCCAGGGCCCTGGCCACGCACCGAAAACGCCGCACCTGAACTCAGCCGAGCGTTTCGCGAGATCTCCCAGCAATTCTTGTGCAAAGGCCTGGCGTCCAGGATGTGTCCCCCCAAGCGACCTGTGACCCCCAAGGGACGTGCCCCCCCCAGCCAAGGCATGTGTCTAGGCCACCAAACTGATGGTTCATAATGTGATTTCTAATGTTGGTCAATCAGTGGTCAATACTGGTTATGATTACATACTTAGTGGTTATAGTTGATGCTTAGTTATGGCTAATCAATGGAAAAACTTGTTGATGCTGGATACTGGTTGTTAAGGATGGTTTATCGTGGTTGATGGTGGCTACTTATGGTCACTCGTTGTTTCGCACAGCTAGGAAGGTCCTCAATGGAGTGATGGCTATGCTTAGCAACCATTCATGAAGGTTGATAATTAATGGAGTGGTGGTTCATGATGGTTGAACACGGAAGTGATTGTAAAATGATGAGAAATGTCACTGATGATCAACTTTGCATGTATGATTAGTCTGATCATTTTGCAGTAAAGAATGCCTGAACGATGGATGGTCAATGATGGTTTTGAATGCCCATCGGCCTAGCGATGATTGGATATGGTAAATGATGGTTTTGGATGGGATTATGTTTCATTAGTGTTTATTAGTGACGATTGGTCGTGAATAGCGGCTTTTTTTTTTTTTGTTGATAGTGAATTATAGATTGTTTGTGCTGGTTAGCACAGGTTGCTGATGCTTGACAATGGATGCTTGTTAATGCTTTGGATTTCTTTACTACCGTCTGATGATGCGAAATTATGATCAGTGATCGGTAATGACCAGGGATAGGGAATGACGGTTAGCTAGCCCTGGTTCACGATTGTTTGTGATGGGCAATGATGTTTCAAAATGGTGAGCGATGCCTGATGCTAAGTGGTGTAGTGTTTAGTATTAATGGTCGATGATTCTTGATGGAAAACATGTCAGAGATGATGGGTTGCACAAATATATGACAATAAATTAGTCAATGCGAATCATGGCTGGTAGCGGATATTGACAGCGCAATCTACAAAGGGTAAAGGATGATTGATGATAGAAATTCAATATAACGGATGGTTGATGGGGAGTGACAGTGGTTACAGTAATTAATGCTGGTGATGGTTCTGAATGGCTGCTTGAGGATGGTCACCAAAAGTTGATGGTTGATCAAAGGTGATTCATTGATGAATGATGGTCTGCAATCATTGATCAATGATTTTTATTGATGGTCCCTTGGTGACACCTTTTGACGGATAATGATGGTTGATGATGACTGGTCCATGATGCTTGCTCATGGCTGATGGCTTTCGACGATGGCTCATGATGATCAATGATGGCAAATATCGGTTTTGAAGTGGTAGCTGATGGGGAACAATGATGCATGGGGTTAATTATCACTGATGGTGGTGAATTGACAGTGGATTGCCAAAATGGGATCCATATGAACGTGTCTTAAAATGGGGACGCCCACGATCATTCTTTAATCATTTCAATCCTCTGCACAAATATAAGTCATCAATTTTTGGGGTTTCTAGTTTCAAGAAAAACCAATATGAGGTTTTTTGCTCCCGCTTGCTGCAGGTCTATCCACTGGAGTGGTTACACTGGCTAAATCGAAAGGGAGACGAACCACAAAAAACTGTGTTGTGATAGTCCCGTTGGAGCCACGGCCACGGAACAGGTGGAAAGCCCAGTGGAACATCACTGCGCCTGCTGCTCCCACCAGGTGTGGTCCAGAAAGGGCGATGACTCACTGCCCCAAACCTCTGCCGGGTCAGCCACTCAAGCACTGGACGTTGGCCTATGATGGATGTTACCATAGCTCACATCCCAACAACGCTACGAAGTCGGGTGGTTGATGGGAGCTGAACAGCTAGGGGTAAGGGTTTTGACATGTTGCGACTCCCGACCAAAAGGCACGAGGGAAAAACCGCACACACTGATGAACAAATCAAATGCCATGGATGACAAAAAGTTGACAACATAAGATATAAGGATGGATAGGCTTTTGGCCCATGTTTCTGGAGCACGTTGAACTTTACCGTTAAGAATAGCTGCTAAGAATCATCTGGTGCACTGTTTTTGCAGTGGCTTCAACTTCAACACTTGTTTGGTGTTACGGATTGGGCTGGCCCCCTACCAACGTCGAAGTCAATGGTTTCTCTGAGAGGCCTCTAATCATAAGGAGTCGTGATGAAGAGTTGTGCGTGATGACGAGCTTGGGACTGGAATCCCAAGGGTATCGCCCAAGTTCTTACAAGCCCAAACCCATCATCGTTGGTGATATTGCTGTGGGTCAAGGGCGGCTGTGCCAACACATAGTTAATAAAACATAGTTAACAAGCTAATTCATGAACTGATTAGTGGAAATGTTAGCATTGATTCAAAAAATCACGGTGATTATGGTAGATTCAATCAAGCTGCTGATAGGGCTCTATAAAGCTTTATCAGAGGACTGGGACAACAACTAAGAGCATCGGCAATGATCATACAAGCGACTAAAGCACCCATCTTGATGGTAAATCAGCTGCCACGAACTAACTTAGGCTATAGTGGGCGGTGGGTGACCGCTACGGATTCTTCCACAAAGGCGCCATCTTCTGTCAGAAACCTATCTCACGCGTCAGCTTAGCACCATGGAATTATTGTCCGTAACATCCAAACAATATGCCATTGCATCATTGAATTCAATGAATCAGTCAATTTACTATGTAAACTATGTACATGATTGCCTATACTGCCCAAAGGTAGTGATACGACTACATATCTCTAGTTCAATGCACTCCATTGCTGCTGTTAAGCGCTGGACCATGAGCCAAGTTGACATGTTGCCCGAACCCATGTCATGCGCCCAAGCCCAGCGTCTCTGTCCAAGAAATCCAGGCTCCAGTCTGATCGACGCATGAAAAAAATCGCCTCACAAATTGGTTGTGAATCGAGAAGGGTAAATGGCCAAGCAACCATCATGGTTAATGAGCAATAGTGGTTAATTCATGGTTGCAATGTATAACTGTTCATTCTGGCTGCTTAACCATGATCTTCTTAGTCATGATGGTTAACCGTGATTGTTGATTCATTATGATTGGTAGATTGACTAGTTGTGAATAAGCATGGTTGATTGAAGGTGGTGATGGTCGCTTGAGGTGGTGATCAATGATGAAACATATCATAGTTAATGATGGTGATGATCGACTGTGGCGAATAAATGTGAATGATGGATCTTCATAATCAAGAAACTATACTTGTTGGAATTAATCTAAAGAACGCCGAACACCACCACTCCCTCCTCCATTGCCCTTACGGTTCACGTCTGAGGGCAGTCTCAGGCTGGCCAAATTCGGATGTCCCAGTAATTGCCAATTTCTATTAATCACCAGTTATGGTGATTACAGATTCACCGGTTAATCGAGATCTTTCAATAAACCACTGCGAGAAATAGATATTGATAATTGCTCATTGCAATTCATGTTTCAGCAACAATGAATTGTGATGAACAAAAGTAAGATTAGTGATGTGATGACGGAAAATCACTAAGTGTAATTAGCGCTCTATTTTTGTTAATAAGGGTAGGAATCATTCATGATTTGAATCATGGTGATGAACAACGTATCAAATACTCTGACCACGGCCAAATACAATCAATAACGGTTAATCATGGTCAACGCATGATCACACTAGTGACTTGTAGTACTTTAGTAATCTTTGATGACTCATGAGTGCTAGTAGTGGTTAAAGTATGGCTATAACATTTATAATCGTTGTTAATTTTGGTTCATTAACTGGGATGGACCATGGTGAATCATGACCAAACAAACATGGCCAAATATTGTGTTCGTAATTGTCAAGAATGAATAATTGACTGAGCAAAATGACCCCGCACAAAACCTCGCTTCCACCAGCCCGTTACCAAGGGAAAAGCACCAAGTTGCTGTGTTCAAAGTTTGCGCATCTTCGGAGATGACCAGCTGCGGCGCGATGCCATGCCAGGGAAGCAGCGACTCCAAAGTCTTGTTCAGATCCATGAAAAACCTGAGCGGTT
>VSDK01026672.1:25421-51384 GCA_009767595.1 Symbiodinium kawagutii
AGCGGTTCACTTCAGCAACGTCAGAATACCCTTTGGTAAACGAATATGTCAATGGAAAACCTGCAATTGTGTTAGGAACCCCTTGGGAAATCATCCATTTAGGATCGATTTTCCATGCTATGTTAGTTTACCAGAGGGTAGGTGATGTAATCATCTGATTTCTGTCAGAAATATCTCAAAAAACATTTGGGACTTTTGAAAAGCCGCGCTATGCCAGTTGCATGAGTTATTAGTTCACCAAAGGTTCGCCATTCATAGATCAAGGTTAATGGTGACTAAGAGTGAGCAGAATGGTGATTGCTACGGGGTAAGGGGAAATGATGTGAAAATGAACCATAGACAGCCATAGGGGAAAACAACTTTCAACAAAAAAGCCCGTTCATTTGGGACTTCCCAAAGCCATAAGCATTTCCTGGCCGTCCTTGGCATCCAAAACTCGCGCACCACCCTGGTCCGGGCCACAAATCGCAGTCCACCCAAAGAGCCCATTCCCACTTGCCATCCTGGCAGCAATGGTGAGCCAATGAATGGCTGATGTTGAATAATTTTGAAAATGGTGGTCGTATGATGGTGGTTTGTTGGTTTGTAATTGAATAAGTTGCCAAATTTTCTTGATCAGTTGGCTGATGATGGGTTCATCAGTTGGTTGATGGAAGATTGATTGCCAATAGCTAAGGATATCACTTGCGAAGCTATCATGCCAACCACCACCATTAACATCATTGCCAAAAACTAGTCTCATTATACTGGTGGTGTTAGTCATCATTACCAATAGCGATCTCCCCATTGGCATACCTATGATCATTGATACCTCTACTGATTGTCAAAGAATCCAAATTATCAGCCAGCAAACCATCACTGCCTGAGCAGTTGGAGACTGAAGCCCATTCCCTCATTGAAAAAACACATCAACCCATATCAACCTGAAAGGTGGTGGAAGGAAGCAGTGAAAATGTTCACATCAAGGAATGAAGCAACAGTTCCTGTGATACTACTCATCATAACCCCCACTGACTCCTCTTGCGGCTAGTGGGGCAACTGTACATGTTTAGGGGCGCTAGGGGGTAATAAAAACGGTGAGGAACTACCACTAACAAGCCCTTACTTCAAAGCACCACCATCAAAAGCCATTGGATATCATGATTCATAATTTATATTGATTCACATCATGTTATCAGCGTTTCTTACCAATCATGACCTGGAATCCTTCCTTATGCATCGGATCCTATATGTACATAGAACGATCATCCCTGGCCAACCATGCCATGGCACCCACCAGGCCTACCACGCACCCCCCCGCGCTCCTGCAGTGCTTCCTTCATGGCCGACACCTTTCCCCACGCGGCCGGACGCCCGGCAGCGTGATGCGAATGCCGATGGTGTCGGTAGGCGTAACCTGGGTCGACCATGGGAAGGCAAGACCTGCTGCTCTGCATGGCCACGCTCTGTGGCGACAAATCGCAACTGGTTGGTGGTTGAACCACCCATCTTGAAAAAGGTAGCCAACCAACCAACCATTGGGGGGGTCTAATTTGGGAGGTCTAGGGAAAATAAATGAAAATAAAGCAATGTTTAAAACCACCAACCAAACAAAAACATGCCGGAGATTCTGAGAAAATGTGTTCGGCCGCTGGTTTTCACATTTTTGGAAAAGAACCATAACAGCAACAAAGCTTTATGAGACTCATGTGCAACTTGCGCCAGCAGTGTTTAACCAGCTCGCCACAGCTGATGAACCAGCTTACAGGAGCGTATAAATTACCTAGCTTAGCCCTATCAAGGCTTCTTAAATCATATTGACCTGCATGTGCACCAGCTTGTGAGCCATCATGAGCCGCCTAAGCGGTTGAAGTTCGACCTACCACAACTGGAACTGACCTCCCTGTGAGCCACCATGCCGTCATCCCCAAAGTCCGAGTGGCCGTGCAGCTGGGCGTAGAGGCCATGCACAAAGGCGGCCATGCGCGGCAGCATGGAGTCCTCTGGGTAGTCGCAAATCGTCACCTCAGAACGTGGGGGATGGCGCTCGCGGCGCTAGGGTGAGAGCTTGGGAACATGAAAAGGTGTGGATGATGATGATGATGATGAGGATGAGGATGAGGATGATGATGGTGATGATGATGATGATGATGAGGTGGGCAACCAGGGCCCCAAAGTTTCCAGAGCCATGGTGCCATCACTACCGAGGCAGCTGGAACCGCTGCCAACGGCGTTCGCGGAACGGAGCGCTTCAAGAGGGCAGCAACGGAGCCTGTCCAAGGCGATTCACCAAGCAGCGGTTGGATGGTCAAACCGATTTGGTCATGAGTTTTTGTTGGCAAACATGCATGACCATAAGGTACCATAAGATACCATAAGTAGTTAACCAAGGATATGTTGAAAATATGATATCGAATAATATGATAACGTGGTATAGCAATCGGTATGCCGGCTCAATGAAAAACAAAAATTGACCAATACCCATCAGTATCAGGCAGCAAACATCAAGTTGGGGTGGCCTGCCAAATGTGTTAGTATGTTGGGAAGAAACGGGCACACCAAACCTCAAGCCTGATGAATCAAATTCCATCCAAAATCGGCATTCCATCGGTCCAGCATCTGTGTCACCTCACGGTGTCACCAATTGATTCTTCTGAAGCAGCATTCAAACACATGTCAGCCAACAAAATACCACAAAAGTAGCAAAAAGTACTGCAAACATACAGGAACAACCACAGCAACCAACAGTCACAAGAACCAGCTTGTGATGGCTGCTTATGGCTATCTTTATATACTTGCTATTTGTTGACCCATGGATGTCGATGGTTCATGGTAGTTCGAAACTGCTTAGCGTTTGCCAATGAACCAACAACTGATAGCAATGGTCAATCGATTATTCAAAATCCATCAGCCACTATCAGTTATTGACCTCTTGTTAATTCGAAGCAGTCAATAGATGGCAAAGTGCCGGGAAGGACAAGCATCCAGCCAGTGGCAGATCCAGCTGCATTACCTGCGGGATCTCCTGCCATCATTAAGGATTGCCCAAAGTGATGCCCCTCGGTTTTAAGCTGGTCAAAACCCAATTCGCCAGCTGGTTCCATCCAACACAAATGGTATAATTGTAGGTACCGTACAGTCACAACCGAGTCATGACCCAAGTTGACCAACTGGGGGGGACTACTGTTGGTCATGACCCCCGAGTAATCATTGATAATTGATCTTTCCTATTCTTGCTTATGAGCCTCTAGGTTCTCCAACCGATATTTACCCCTACAGAACAGCTGGGGATCTACCATGTTAAAGCACTTCTCATCATTGATTACTATCCCCCATCAGCCAGCTTCTGAAGCGGCTTCTTGACCACCATTCACCAGCAAACTATGAATATTGCGTATGGTTTGTGGCTTCAACTCCCATATTACATCAACAAAATATTTTCCTTCAGCTTCTCACCAAGCTAGCTCAATGTCCTTTGGCTGGCTGGATGATCCACCATGCAAATAGACGGTTTACCATCGGTTTACCTATTTCTCTCTGGCCATTCACCAGCCAGCCATGTTGGACTACCAAAGGGCAACCAGCTTCTTACCCTTAACAGTTTGCTGGTTTGGGGGCTCCATGGTTACCCCCATATTCATCAACCAAGGATGGCTCGCTCCATCCAGGGTTAACATTCACCAGCTCGTTCTCGCTGAGCTGCGATGCTCCTCACCAAAGTCGTGAGAGTTGATGGGCCACAAGGAGTCGTCGATGAAGCTGTCCCGATGGGCTGCAGGACCTACAGCTGAGACCCATGGGTGGGAGGCCACGGGGCACCCTGGTAAACCCTTGGGTTACCTGTCGGGCACCTTTGATTTATAAGAATATTTAAGGATTTCCTGTATAGGTTCTGTTCTGCTACGCTCTGCTTTGTGACATGCACACGGATGATATCTTAAGGGGTGGTCGACTCCATCCCATGCAGACTCCATGACCGCGCTACCGGATGCCTGTTCAGGCACCAGCAGATTCATTCGATATGATTCGACATGTCATTCACCTGCTTCCTTCCCATTGTCAGCTACACAGCTCTTGGTCAACCTCACGCTGGCTGAACACAGCTACGAGCCAAGCACACGAACCATGAGCCAACTGATAAATAGCTCACCACCCGTGGGGTGTCCCTCTGACCTGGGAGTCATCAACGATTCTCAACTATCAATCCATTTGCCATTGATTTACCATTGATGGTTGAGAATAGTTGAGATGGTAACTGTTGGGAATAATCAACCATCAACAATGGTAAATCCTTAACAACTATCAATGACTATTCTCAACTATCAACCCTTACTTACTAGCAACTGATTAAGCATTGTTGACTGTTGCCGGCTGCCACACCAGAATTATCAATCAACTTTTCTGACCTCCAAACTCTGATAACCACCAGTCGCCATAGGTAACCAGCATTGACCATGAACCAATCACCATGATTGATAAACCACCACTAGCCACCAAAATTGCCCCCAATTCACCCTAGTTAACCACCAAACATTCACCCGTCCCCTTCCCCCTGCTCCAGCTGCTCCTCCCTTCAGCCCCCACCGTTGTAGGCATAGATCAGCCAGCCCGCCGCCAGGTGCTGCAGTCGCAGCGCCAGCTGCAGACCGATCTGCTGCACCTCCTCCGACCCCTGACGCACCGCTGGGTCTCCCAGGTGCGCCAGGGCCTTCAACCGCAACGCTGCACCCAGACCTACCTGGGAGGCTGGGGCCCCAGGTGGTCAGGTGCCTTGGGAACCTCCGGGGTGTGCAACAACGCACCTAGCGTTAGTCCACCACCGTTGGGGAATGCATCTAGTGACGCTTGGAATGCACCACCATTCTTGGTGGATGCTTCATGCCACCGTTCATGATTGGCGCTGGTTGGGCGGCCCAGGGTTAACATTGTTTGACATTGCTGGTAGGCCATCTGTTAAGGTCGGTCAAGTATCGACCCGGTTTTACCCAGCGCCAACCATCTGCTGACCGGCTTAAACAACTGTTGACCACGGATGAACCATGATTCCTCAGTCCTGACCATTATTCTAGCGCATGATTCACCATTTCATGAAGACCGTCATCCACCAGCATTGGCCATGAACCTTAACAGCTCATGAACCATTCATTCACCATCAAAAAGCCTTGGATTAACCAATGATTTCCCATTTGCCAAGCATTTGCCAGGCATTTCTTCACAGCACATGGGCACCAGATGGGCACCCCACATGGGCAGCACATGGGCCCCACATGGGCACCCCACATGGGCCCGGTCACTTCAGCTCCAAGCCGCAGCGCACTCCAGCAGAGCTCTTCGCAGCAAGGCGGGATCACCGGTGCCGGGACCAAGGACGTCCAACAGGGCATGGCCTGGGCCGGCGACCCTGGTGACCCCGGTGACCTCCTTGGGGCCGCCTGGGGCCGCTGAGAGTCTCGACGCACGGCTGCATAGCTGGAAAGTTTCATCTGGAAACCCTGGAGTGGCTGATGTTCATCAGGTTTCATCCCTGAAACTCTGGAAACCCACCTTTCAATGGCTGATGTTCCAAGGGTAACCCACAAACATGGGCCATAGCCGAGATTGCTGGGGCAGTTGGCTTCAGCTTTGGACAAATCTTTCTGGCTGCCAAATCTCCAGCCCAATGGTGGGCTACAAGCTTTGGCCACTGGTAGTAGGTTGTTGTTGGGTTTTGGTGGTCATTACCTGCTACTGAGAACCAATTGCGGAGTCTTGCCCATCAAAAACAAAAAGTAACCATCAACAACAATCAAGCATTCTTAGCCATTAGCAACAATGATCTAGCTGGCTCTTGATGTATGCAATGTATGCCTGGTTGTTGTCAACGACGCAAACTCTTGACGGTGGACTGTCCTTGATCTCTCTCCCCTATCATGCCATCATCCACAGTCATGACTGCAGGTTGAAAAAAGCCGTGTCATCCTGAAACCACCAACCAGCTTGTTCAGTGGGTTGGGTCATTCGAAATCACCGATGTATATAAATGGTTTCCAATCACGTCCCCATCTCAAAACCTGCGGAAAAAATGGAATAGCATCACACACAACCATCCTGGAATAACTCAACAATCCCCACCTTCAAAAACCAGTTGATCACCCAAAAAAGATCGAACATCCTCCCATGTGACTGTCCATCATGGTCCATTGACCACCCTTGGGCACCATGACCACCCCCTGGGGACGGTCCAATTTTGACACCACCAGGGACCTCCACCAACTGCGAGGCGCTGCCGAGCGGCTTACCACTCTCCTCGCCTCCAAGGCAGCGCCCTGCGCCAGCGATGCCTGGGCCGCTTGGAGCCGCACCAGGAACTGCTGCCAGGGCTCCACAGGACACCTGGGGTGAGCCATGGGAAAGGATGGGCAGCTGATGGCTGGTTGAAGGGGGTGTTTGATGGCTTCATTGATGGCTTCATTGATGGGTTAGTGATGGGATGGGTTCATTGATGGGTGAAGGATGGGTTCGTTGATGGCTCAATGATGATGCACTTCTTTGATCTTTGCTTTTTTCGCACTTATTTGATCCATTGATTGGTGATTTGATGGGTTACTTGTGGTTGCAAGGGTAACGGTGGTGAAGCGGCTAGTGGCTGGTTGATTGATGGTCAGCCATTGTTTGGAGATGATTGACAAAATGCCCAATTGATGGTTGATCAAAGTTTACGAACGTTGCAAAATTGTTCGTTCCCCACTTTTAAGGAGATAAGCTTGTGCTGCTTGAGGTCACCAGCTCCAATCGACAATCTCATTAGGTTCCATGCTGGGTTCGGTCAAATGTATTCCCCACCAAGACTGGGTGGCACCCAAGCTTCCAAGGTGCAAATTGCTCCAAGTCATCTGAAACATGCCATTCGTTTGCACTTGGAAACCGGGATTTCTGGGGCATCACCACGTCTTGCTATGCAACCATTCATGGAGAAACCAAGCCATCCAGCCCTGGACCCAGGTACCGCAGGGGGCTGCGATAGAAGTCCGCTTGCCACTGGGTGTCATCCGCAGCCACCGCTGTGCAGCACAGAAGCCACAGCGCCACGGTGGCCATGCGCCCGAGGCGAACATGGCCCGAGGCGACTTCGATGATGCGAGTTGTACCCGCAGGAAACTTGACATGTTCGAGCTACGTCCGCTGAAGCTAGGGCAAACACTGGCTGGTGGTGCCAGCCCCCTATAAGTCAAGCAACGCATGACGCCAAAAAATGTTGAAGTCGACCCTTTCCAATGGTTCCTGGAGCGAAATGGTTCAGGTGGAGGGCCTTGGCGCACGATGAGAACTTTCGATGGCATGTGGCAGCTGAAATGTTGTTCAAGCCCATGGTAGTCCACGTTGACCACCCATCTATTGCAATTTGACCAAGTTAACTCATCTACATCATCACATTTTCGTCTGTGTGCTTTATATTCTCTGTCACATTGAGCTTTGAACCCACTCATTCTTAAAACAATCACAGGGTAAATCATGTCCACACGGTCAGCATACTCATGAGTCCATGCAATCAGCATAAAACCATGAAACCTACTTGATTAGCCGGCTTATCTCTCACATTCAGCAGTATGAAACCTCATTAAACTGCTTCAAACCGTTAACAACAAACTTACTAATCAAATGTTTCATCAAATTAATTTCATATCAAACCATTTCAAACAAAATGATTCCGCATGCGATCACTCCGTGAACACGTAACGGCCGTGAACGGCCACGGCCTTCTTCAGGTGGGCCATCATCAAGGCCTTTCGGGCCTTCATCGCACAAGGCGACGCCAAGGGTGAGCCGTGACTAGACATGGGTAGTAACAACGAACAACGGCTGCTAACAACCAACTCAAATGCTCACCACACCCACCACACTCCCCAAAGGCAGCACCACAACTAACAGTACTCAGGAAACAAGCAACCAATCCATGAACCCAACAGTCATAATTGTATCCTTCTTGATTTTTACCGCACCCTCCGTATCCGACAATTTTAGCTTTCCAATGCTTCTTTATCACCATTAACCAACCCAAGTCATCACACACATGCCTTTTGTTGTTTGATAAGTTCTCTGGCGATGTTGGTTGTGTAATGGCAGTAAACCTGTCGGTTTACCGTCTCGTCATCATTCTCATTCCAACCAAGAAAATAAAACCATCATTGCCCATCATTGATCATTATTTCCTGTCGTAGTTGGTTATTCACCCATGGCAGCCGGTCAACCCATTGACCGAAGATACTATAGCTGCTGTCCCACTGTTCAATGCTGTTCGTGGCTATTAACCAGCAAAACTATCGGCAAAATGCAGGTATCATTCTACCATTACCTTCTTTTGAGACTTTTTTGAGAATGGTTTATTGTCGGTGGTTTTGGATGATTTGTGCCACCATCAATTCATGATTCACCAAACCAGCCTGGTCAACCATAACCAATCCTTGGTTGTGACCACTAGAAAATTGGTAATGACTCATAATTTATGAACAACGACCCTTTTCTGGTGAATTAGCGCGTACCAACTGTGGTTTAGAAACGGTGATCATGAGTTAACCGATCCTACCAATTCAGTAAGCATCGAAGGACCCCAGAATGACCACTAGTACTGTAATTCATCATGATCTAATATAATGAAAGCAAAATTAGCATCCATAAACCATAAAAACGTCAAACATAAAAACAAAAAAACAACAACTGAAATCAACTGCAATCAACCCCTAATTCAACTTACAAAACCCATATCCCAACATGTTTCCAAGGGCACAGGCACTGGCCGGATCTCCCCGGGGGACCTTCACAAAGGGTACCGGCGCGCCCTCATCGCGCGGCGTGTTCACATCCACGGTGTTCAGCACCTAATGTTGGCTGAACAATCACGCTTGCGCCGCAGTGGTGAGTCGTAATATTTTATGGTTGATTTATGGCTGGTCGAATTACCGTGAGCCCTCAGTGAGGCCCCTAAAAAAGGCAGGTGCTTACCCTGCAAAGCATGAGCTATAACCTAAACCAAGACCAAGGGTAAGCACTTAAATGAAGCTATGGTGATGAGTGCGATATGATTTGTGAACTATGATTATGACCAGGACCATCAGGACCATTGACCTATTATTGTTACTCATTTGTTCAAATGATTCTGAATGGTTGATGATGGTAATCATTCTTCGGGCGTTTCATAGACAATAATGATTAATTTAGGATAGTTTCTAATGCTAGCTAATAATGTGTAATAACCTACTATTTCAGTGATGATGGTTGATACGGGTTCACTTTAGAGCTTACTGAAATTGTAATGCTGGGTACTGATGCTTAAGCACAATTGTTGATCATTAGCTGATGAACTATACGGGGTTCTCAAAAATTGTGATGCCCCAAAATCATCCAATATTCAAACAAACGAATTTGGAGGTCCCCTAAATACTGAAAAAACATATTGTTTCATCATGTTGATGCTGATTGATGGAGCCATCGTGATGATTACTGCATATATCCAAGCAAATTGCATATATGTCCGGCGATATGAATGGTAAACAAAAAGTTGGTAAGCATTGACAAACACATGTATTATTTGTCTAACATCATGCATATTCCTATTGCCCAACAAACCAACAAAGTCATGTTCATAAGTATCCACCCCACGGTTCAGGAACAACAAATGAACCAAATAGATCCAACAAATCAAACCAGGTATGCATTGACATCACCACCGTGCTTTTGGGCTGCGAGTGTGGTGGGACACGTCTGAATGTGGGGTACAGTCGGACCAAGTTTCCGAGGGATTGCCTTGGTGGTTGTAGCAATGAAGTGCTTCATAAGTGGTTACTCATATGGTGAATTAACATGAATCAGTTGTGTGTAATGGCCATCAAAACTGTCACTAGCCATCATTAGCCCATAAATCCCATAACATCACCTCAACAATTTCCACTATCCATCACGAACCCGTAAAAACATATATGATTGCCCGTCATTCTCCCCTACTGCCCATCATTATTCCCTCAAAACCAAACCAACCAACATCTATTAGCACATCGCCCTCCCTTTCCATTAACCATCGCTGTCTTGCTGCATAACCATCACTTGTTGCCATAGAAATCACCCCATCGCAGCCCCACAACAACCCTTGACCATCAGGACTCACGGCTCCAACGGCTCCGACCTGCTTCACCACCACCGTCTTGAAAAGCTGTGGGACAATCTGGGGCTCCACCTGGCGCAGGTAGGCGGCCATGGGAGCCCCGTCCTCAGGGTAGAGGTTCACCCACACATCAACGGTTGCATTAAATGCACGTGGGAAATCAATGGAAATCACCCATCAATAGTTGAATTAAAGCCTATTAGCTATCAATAGTTGAATCAATAGTTGCTCACCGATCAAGGATGGTTCGATCACCTGCAAAATCATCGGGTTGAACTATCGCTTGTGATCGAGGATGAAGGTCCAGAAACCAGCTGCCATTAACATCCATTAACCATAACCTGGTTTCAACCCCTCTGAGCAACGAAAACCGTCAATCAACAAACCATCCCTAATACTGATACTTGGGAAAATAAAACTGTTGCAAGCACCCAACTAGTGTAGTTGTTTGACCATTATTGTTGGCTACCAGCCCCCATTATCAACAACCGTTACCCATGGCCTATAACCCCTGTACAACCCCCGAGAAGAACCACCAGCCATCAGTAACCAATGGACACTCAGCAGCTCGTCCGCCTGCGGAATGTCGCCCAAGGACATGGTGCCTCAGGGACCCGGTTCCATGAGGAGAACTCATGCTAGGCAGCTTGAAATGCATGCGGCTATACATGTTTGCATAATATGTATTGGTATATAATGCATCGGTAATATCTATGCATGAAATTCATTCTTTCAAAGGAATAGATATATGCATGTGTGTGTGATTAAATGGGTCTAGATGCATGTATGTTCTGAAATATATGCGTGATTGTGTGTGTGTGCATCAATGCAATTCAATGCAATGTAAGGTATGTGAGTGTGCATTATCATCATTGGGAATCATTGGGTTTATGATATGGCACGATGTTTAGTCTCAAGGGACCCACCGGCAAAGGATGATATCTTCTGACAAAAAACACCAGTGGAACCACCACATAAAAAGGTCAAATATTGCCAGCTTTGCGTAGTCCGTTTTGCGTGGATAGGCCTCCTGAAATTGACATTCAACAAAAAACACCAAAGATTCCAGAAAAAACACTAACATGTTATACACATGTGCAAAAAACTCCGGCCCAACCATAACAAACTCTGGCCGGCTGAGCCCTAGAAACTTCCAAGATAAAACCCAATTTTGGCACCCAATTGGTCAACCACACTGCCCATCCTAACCATTAATGGCTGTCACCTTGTTTGGAGGACTAATAAGTGATAATAATAAGCAACAAAAAAACTACAAGCAAGATAGCAATAGGAAGCAACCACCTATTATCCGCAATAATAGCCCTCAAACGCAACAATAAGCCACAGGATGCTGCCGCCTATGTAGAATGATTCTTCATTAAGCAGCAATCGATAATGATAGCCCTTAAGGGCCCTTTCTCCTTGCACGCGAGTTGCTTGTATCTCAGATTTCCCCAAATGTCATGGATCATTCCGAAACAATTTCAAAATTCATCTTTCATATAGTCATTACAAAGCCTGATCAACCATCACTAGCCATCATGAACAACTCAATCGTCGGAAGCTGTCAACCATCATTGAGCTATCATGGAAGTATGAGTAACCATCCATCATATGGAAATATATGGCAGGTTCTCAAAACATGGAACCGCCAATCAAGGTTTAGGAATAAACGGTTTATGCCTATCAAGGATAATTTGTGGGCCCTCCAATCTTGAGAAACCAAATTTCTTTCAACAACGTATCTATCATTTGGTGACTCCTGGTACATCTCCTTGGCTCCCCCATTGGAAGGGTATAAGGGATACCCCGTGTACAAGCAGCTGCCTCCCGACAGCTGCTACCCATCACTTACCAGCCTTAGCCATCCTTCGCATGGCCTGCGGCACACGTTGCTTCCCCAACTGGGCGTTCCCTGCCCATGTCCAGAATCTCCGCGCACATGTCGATCGCCGCCTCACCTTGGATGGTCGTGGTGATGTCAGCCCAGGGAGAGCTCCAGTGTTACGAGTTGGTAAGCCGAGCTGATGAGATGATTTTGGGCTCACTGGGGGTTCCTCTCTCTCCATCACCGTCCCATTCTCGGCTAGCAGGAGGCTAGTGGCGAGCTTGTGGCCCAACTACTGAGAGCAACATCACTGGGGATTTACAAAATCTGGTGGTGGTCAGTACTAATCACCATTGGGATTAGTGATTGGGATTAGGAACAAGTGGTAACATCAGAATTCACAACGGTTGATCACCAAAAAAGGCAGCCCGGGGTTGCACAATTTATCCTTTTCTTGTTGCTCAATGGTGCTGAACACAAACCAGTGGTTGTTACTCTCAACTACATGCCTGGTGATATGGCAGCGAGACTAGTGATAACTAGTGACGGCAGGATTTGCATTGCTATGCTTACTACGGAGCCCTTCTCGTAAGTAAGCATTTCGCGGCATTTCTTACAAGTAAAAGCCAAACCCCAAATGCATTTGGAGTTTTCGCTAGTGAAAATGATTTCTCTCTCTCTCTCTCTGTCTTACCCTGGTAGATTTTTGCCAATCAGCTAGCGGGCTCCGCCCTCAAACAGCTTGTCAAATCAAAATTTGCCAAGGTAACCTCCCATTTAAGAATCCTTATACCGCCTTACATCACGGCCTCAGCACGGCCACCATGATCCCTCAGCTGAGCACTGCTGGTGGAATACACGAAAGCCTTCTCCTGGCAAGGTCACGGAGGTGGGAGCTCGGTAAGACCATGGCTGCCTGCAACCCTTGGAGCCTGTTGGTATCCCTTGGAAGCACAACAAAACGCGAAGACTTGGACGTCAAACATGATCTCCAGCTGACTCAGCTGGCATGTCACACTGCACACTGCAGCTCCAGTCCCCAATGGGCATTTTTTCATCGCTCTGAAAATGAAAATTGTGCGGCAGATCAAGCTGCTGGTGAAACGCCGATTCTGCCAGAAAATGGTGAGAGTGGTGGAAAAATCACTCAACAAAGAAGTAAACGTGTGAGATGATTAACTACTAAATGTGATTATCAGCTAACTACTCACTTATCTAAATAAATGTGAATGATACACACCATGATGAACTGATCATGATCAACATATGGAGCTTGTGCATATGAATGCCGTATTGATTGACATCCAAGCCACTGGGCCGTCGGCTCAGGACCTGCTTAGCGATTTCAAACGGAGCAACCATTCTCTCACCCAGATCAGCCGGTCACACCAAGGTAGGGGCAACCTTTGAAACATTGCTGAAAACACTTTCTATCAATGCGACAAAGAAAGAATCTCCGTACATAAACAAATCTAAATATAAATTAATGTATCGCACACAAACCCACACATATATGCTTTTCGGATATATACACCTCCTTCTGTCTGCCCCCCAAAGTGTGCATGCACTACGCCAGATCTCACCTGCCATCTCAGCTCTGCTGGTCCTTCTTCGGCTTGGATCGCAACCAACGGCTTACGGATCGAGCCTTGTACTTGTTCTCCACCTTCTGGTACATCTTAAATCCTTGGACCTGGTATTCCTTCAAAGGCTCAGTTCCCTTGTAAGCCGCTAGGCCCACAGTTTGCTTCAGGGCGTCCATCTTCTGCAGCAGGGCCTTCCACTCATCATCGATGGTCACCACAGTGGCAATGCGAGCAGCTTCCACTGCAAAGCCAGGACGGAACTCCTCATAGGACTTGGCCTTGGTTTGGATTCCCTCCTTGACAACCTTGGATAGCACAGCTCTGGCAGCAGAGCCATCAGCGTCATCCTTGGCAGCAGGCAGCGCTGGCATGTCAAAACCGAAGTATTCCTCGAACTCCTTGGCTTTTTCTTCATCTGTCTTGTCTTTGACCTGCTCAATGTGGAAATCCACAGCATCTTCACCCCACTTCTCAACGAGCTTCATGACTGCTTCATCTTCGTTGGCCAGGAATTCCTTGCGAGTCTTGTAAGTCAGCTCACGCTGTTTGGAAATCACCTTGTCAAATTCGAACAGGGTAGTTCTGGTCTTCTTGAAAAACTCTTCCACCGCCTTCTGGACACGGTCCAAAGTGTCATTCACGATAGGACTTTGCAAAGGGATGGCGTCGCCTAGCCTGAAGCGATCCATGAGAGTTTCGATCTTGTCACCACCGAAGACGCGGAAAACATCGTCCTGCAATCACGAGGCTGCCTTTGAGGTCAGTTGCATTGTAACATATCCATACTTATCGTTTCCCGGAATGATTGTAACTTACATTGGCCCAGGGGCTGCTCCTGAGTGGTGGCCACCTTTGCCTGGCGTATTGTGCATATTGACCAAGGCACACCAGAAAAAAATGCCCGTCAGGCACCAGAACCCGAACCTTCAGCAACTTTTACCTGATAGAACTGAATCAAAAGCACCCAAAATTCCTCATCTGGATCGAGAACCTTGCACGGCGGACCAAAAGCGAAAGCACAAGGGAACCCCCAGTAAGGTTCGTAAGGAACGAAATCGAAAATTGCAAATGTAGCACCCTTGGAAAATCCCCAACCCCTCTCTAAAGGCACTTAACCCGAAAATATTTCAAGTCCTCAACCACATTGGAAGGACACATCGGAATGCTGCTGAAGCATCCCGGGCATCTGCAGCAACCCTTAGCTGGAACCATCCTATGCAGTAAGCAACTTGACAGCAAAACAGTGACTTGCAAACACTTACAGTGTGGGCCCCCAGTAGTTATAAGTTGGGTTATTAACCCCTATAACTTGGAACGTGCGTTAGCCTCTTTATTTGAGGTTGCGGTGGATTTTTCAGAGCTATTTCATATTTTTTTAGAGCTATGTCATGTTTTGTTTAGAGCTATTGCATGTTGGTATGTTTTGTTTAGAACTATTTCATGTTTTGTTTAGAGCTATTTCATGTTTTTATTAGAGCAAGTTCATGTTTTGTTTAGTAGCTATTTCATGTTTTTATTAGAGCTAGTTCATGTTTTGTTTAGAGCTATTTCATGTCGGGCCATGTTGGGCATGTCTTTTAGAGCTTTCTCATGTTTTGTTTAGAACTATTTCATGTTTTGTTTGCGGCTTGTTCAGAACTACCTGATGTTGATAATATGTTATCCCTTTGATGGAACCATTGCAGCCAGCTTGCATGTTTGTTTCAAAGGTGTTTTACCTGGTTCAATATCTTATTTGGTTGATCTCATGTTTTGCCTATGTTCCCTAATCGCTGCTCCGGAACGTTGGCGTAGCCTTCTGAGTTGGAAGATCAGCGGCTTTGTGGGCCCTTAGGGTATTTGGCTGTTGGGAAGTTGCACATGCATGCACATACTGGTTGAAAGTATGCTGTATGCTCCATGTTGAAGCAGGTAGTTATATCATTGATTATGTTAGATATTAACGTGCCTATATGGTTTGCAAATGGAAATCAATGATAAACGATAGATAGTGAGTCATCATAAGTCATAAGTAGGCCAGGAAATCATAACTAAAAACAGTCGTTAGCACTTTACTTACTAACAAACAATTCTTGCCTATCATCAACCCTGTGGGATTTATTTCTTGATCATTAATTATATAGTCCTAATATATTCAAATTAATCCCCTGGATCAAACACCAAAATCCGAGAACTCGCCTTCCGTCTTTGCCTCGGCCAACCCAATTGGCCAAGAACCGCCAATGTTTTTTTCGCCCACCAAAAGTGGTTTCAAGAAGAACTAAGCCACTCAGCTTTAAGAAGAACTAAGCCACTCAGCTTTTCAGCTGAGACTTTCAAGTCACTGCGCCTAAGTCTGACTGTGCACCCCTCAAAATCCAAGATGCTTATGGTCCCGCGCTCCCCCACATTGAGATTGGTTTTCACAAAAGAAAATGTAGTACGGGAACAAAAACCAGCTTTCATGTAGGTGCTTTATCTACTGTGTTTGTGAAGTTCCATTATGTAATTGTTTGCAATTTGCACATATTCCTAATTCCGCTCATTTTGCACATGTTCCATATGCAGTTGAGCGATGCAAATGCTAGCTTGCAATGACAGGGCCGATGTTTGTTGTAATTAAGCAAGTTGGTTGAAACAAATCAAAAGTAGTGAATGCAAGAAACGCCCCGGATCAGTGAAGCAGTGACGACGATGCGGATCAATGTTTTCACCTGAGGGCAGCACTTGCAGGAACAAGAGCAAATAAAAGTGGAAGGATCTTCAAAACAATGGGAAAAACAAACTGGTCTCAGGCACATAAACTGAATAGGTACAGGTACAGGTAGAAAAGTAGCAAAATCGATGAATTATCAAAAAGAATGCCCCGATATCTTGAGGCTAAAACACAACACTGTAAGGGACATCAACTAGCAGACTATAACTACAACTGTAATTGACTATTAACCGTATCTTTTTTCCAGAAAGGACATCAGAGAGAGAGGTCGGTGTAGCCCTGAAAGATGTACAGCACAAAGTCAGCCAATGTTGGATCCTGATCATGTGGCATCCATTGACGCCTTCAATGAAATAGTCATGGTACAGTAAGCGCACTAGTGGCACAGCCAGGATTGCTTTGCCTATAGCCAATAGTTTGAATTGGCATATGGTCAGTGGAAAAATGTAGTACAATTCTCTGAAACCTAGTCAGTCACATAGTGTCTTGCATAATATGCAGCTTTTAACAAGTTATGGCTGGCATCCATGCAGTTGCAATTGGAACAATCTTCCATCCAACTGCGCTGCACTGCTATTAAGTTTACTCATTTGATAAGTGAGTAATACCAACAGAAAGTAGTATACAAATAGAATTTCAATGCGTAACAGTAGTGAATATGAGTAATGACAGCATGATATATTGTAAAAACATGTGAAGTACATGTTTTCAAAGTTTACATGATTCAGACTGTAGTATACTCATATACATAAATCATCTAATACATGATGTAATTCAAGTTCTCTAATGTGTCATTGTATGCTGTTTCTGAATGACATGGTCTATCTATCAGTTTTCCTTTTACAAGTTAAAGTATGATATAAGGTTCAAAACCCTCCAACTTGACCCACATCAACTACAAATATGTATATATATATATATACATATGATGTAATGTTGAATTGATAATCTGATCACTGATGACTGATGGCTTCGAGCTGATAAGCTTAGCCACTTTAGCTGATAACTTACAGGGTATATACCTTCATGTGATATAACTACTTAAAACTACTATGTCACTCTATGTCATCATAGAGTTAAACATTGTGTTTGCTCAAGTAACATATATTTAACATAGGATATATGAAATGAAATACGAACATATCATATCTCAAATCATTCATATCATTGTTTTCTTTTAGCTCGTCTTAGGAATGGCTCCGAGCGGTTTAGAGCGGTTTCATATTGTTGATTATGAAATAGCTTAGAGCGGTTTAGAGCGGCTTAGTACTATTTCATATCTGCTAGGGCCAAATCTTGCATATAGTTCAGAGCGGTTTAGAGCGGCTTAGTACTATTTCATATCTGCTAGGGCCAAATCTTGCATATAGTTCAGAGCGGTTTAGAGCGGTTTAGAGCGGTTTCTCAGCTGGAAGCGACATTTGTGTGATATGAAACAGTACTAAGCGGTTTAGAGCGGTTTAGAGCTATTTCTCAGATTCACATATGAAACGGCTCCGAACGGTTTAGAGCGGTTTCTGAGCACATCCAAGATGATGCCTGATAAGAATCTCCAAGGTTCCTAGCTTAAAGATACAAGATGACCTTTCCATACTTATCATAAACATAACATCTCAAAGATGATGGATGCTTGAAGTGGGGAGCACCCCCATGAGTCAATAGATACTTGTGTTTTACCTAGTGAGTCCAGCGTATTAACCATGGGTGATAGACCATAGACCATACAATAAAAGGGATGTTTAGTACAACTTGAACTTGGAATCACGGTTCACTCCAAGAATCCCGTGACAATGGCTGTGACATGATGTGATAAGGGATTTCTGTGGGTGGCTTTGCTACTTAAGAGTGGGCCAAAACTGAAGCCACAGAGTGCACAGGTTTGGTGATTGCAAACTTCCAAGATGAAGGCATGCCCTTCCCCTCCACAAGGACCCAAGACAGACCCAGTCACCCACAAAGAGCGGCTTCCAGCTCCCTTTGGTTCAGCCCCAACTCTTCCAGGGAGTTGCTGGATGAGTATTTGGGGGGACCATTTACCTTCTCTGCCATTTGCTTGACTGTAGTAGTCCGCTTGCCATCCTGAAAGGGCTGATTGGTCGTTTCCAAGTAGTTCTGCCAATGTAAGAAATTACCCTACCAAATTTAGAAATAGCTCTGCCAATTTGAGAAATAGCTCTGCCCAATTTAGAAATAGCTCTAATTGGCTCTTGGAACTAAAAACCAATCGTTTTCACTACTCAATTGTCAAGTTGGAGCACCGGAAGCTCCCCCGACATCCCCCGACGCCCCCCGACATCCCCCGACATCCCCTGACATCCCCAGACATTCCCTGACATTCCCTGACAACAGTTTCCCAATTTCCGAAAACAGATTGGCAGAAGCCTCGGGGCCTAGGGGTTGTGGGGCCTCAAGGATCGTACTTCCAGGCGATGGCAAACATGATCAATTTGAACACTCCTCCCACCCTGAATACTTGAAGAGAGATTGAAACTACCATCGACATAGCACAGGGTCATGTACTCAGTCAGATCGGAGATGTTTTTTTTCAGATCAGGCTAAGACTACGACTCGACTTTTTGACTGGGACTAGACTACGACTCTGACTCTAAATGTAATCACAGACTGAGATGAACAAGAACCTGTTGATTGATTGACCATTGCAGGCTCTTGACAATTCAATGTTTGAAAAAAAATACCCCAACTCCAATGCATGGTCCTCATAAGCTTCAGGGCAGCAGCTCTTCTGATGCAGTTCACAATGCCCACCATCCACGACGTCCGTCATGTCCAGGAAGATATGGTCAGCTTAGCGTGCAGGCGTTCAACGAAATAGGGTAAGTTTGTGTGGGCCGACAGGATTGTGTCAAATCTGATATTCTTGTCATATGCCAGGTCAAACCATCAAAATCAAATAGTTTCATTCAGTGCCACTCCAGCAACCTCCCCATGAAACCTGGCCCAGTCCCACAAGAATACATGATCACTTGTTGGTTACCAGTAGCCTCTCTGTAGTCCGTTATTTCTGGGGCGATCGCCTTCACTGGGGTCAGTTCGGCTTTGGGCGTGCATAATAAACTGAAGCAGAACCCATCGTACGAACAAAACAGAACCCAGAGGAGCCAGTTTCACCAATGCCTTCTAAAATAAATGTGCTAGCCAACACCTTGGAATGTGAGCCTAAATCACTGGTCCTTGAGACCGCCAATCTTCATAGACGGTGGACTGACTTCATACATGAATGGTGCGCTATGGCTAGCGCTGCTAGTGGCTAGCGCTATCTATCATTGTCCGTAGTGAGTAATGACCATTGGTGACCTTTTTTATGTAATTCATTCTACTGACCCTAAATGGAAACTTTGGAGCGTGCTGGTTGCTGTTTGACATCCTGTTCAGCCCTGGCCAGTTACCACCAATTGCAATCATGGTTCGTTTCCTGTACTTGTACTTTCTAGATTTATATCTAGATTCTAGAATGAAAGAACATGATGAATCTCAAGGAGTCCTTTGTCATGGTATGAAGCTCCTAGTGAATCAACTTGGTCTGAAAATCAAGAGTGACCAAGACAAGTTGCGCATGGCCTCGTAATGAGTCTTCATCCATCGCATGGACAAAAAGTTGGCGCAAACATGGGACAACCTTGACAAACTTGGCACTTCTGAATAGCCCTTTGAACATGGATCATTTTCTGTCATGACATACAAAAACAGTGTCAAACAGCTGTCCCGCCCTAATAATTGATATCCTATATCATATCCCTGCTTCCAGCCTATGACTCATCACCTTTGTCCACTTCATCGGTTTTCTGTTTCATCAGTTCATCAGTCTAGTCCAACCCTTTAGTCCAATCCAGTGGCATGCAGTAAGTGGCCGTTGCTGCTCCAGCGCAAGCCTCCGACATGACAAATCTCAGACACGCCTCAAGGAAGCAACATCTTGGAAAGGAAAGGCTGAAAGAACTCAGTAGGGCAGTCTGCAGTGTACCAACTTACAAGTTTCAATTGTGGAAAAGGATGCTTCATGGAGAAAAAAAAGAAAAGTAATCTATGTAGCATTGTCCTCGCCTGTGCCCCCCAAAAAACCTGATTGCCCATCAAGCTTCTTCAAGGGTTCGCCAGTAGCGCCACACGGTAAAGAGCCCAGTTGAAGTGCATCACAAAAGACATCAGCCCGATCCAAGTACTTGGGTTGCACAGAGTGGTCTGGAAGCATGGCCCAATAGCTTTGCCTCAGATCATGCTGGATCCAAAGCATCTATGTCCTGATCTATGATCTATGTCCTGTCTATGTCCTGTTGAATTGACTGGCTAGGTGCCAATGTTCCGAGAGGTTACATTACATTGTCATTTTTTTTTGCCCACAGTCAAGTGGCATCATGGGGCTGCACACCCTTGAACAAAGACAAGCCACTTGACCTCTGGCTCATCTACCTCCATCACATTGGACATAGATCGCTCTCTTCTCCAGTCAGTGACTCTGCTGATGAAGACGAGTTCATGGCGTGCTCGAGCTAGTAGCGGTGCAGTGTGGTATTGTCCACAATCTATTGCTGAAACTAGTATAGTAATTCAGACTTACTATACTACTTGGCCATCTCTGGCTTATTTGGGTCATTCAGTCATGCATTTCACCCATGCTCCGCTCCCCGTGACTCACTTGCTGGCGCTGTTGGCTGGAGCAAGTTTCAAAAACAGCCCTTGGACGACCATTAAGGTCCGAGACCCCCACAGGGTCCTGGTTAAGATCAATCATGATCAGAACTTATCCCCCTATATAACGCTATAATTAATCAATCTTCTTATCATATCAACCAACATTGCCCGAATTGTGAAGCATATTGAAGCATTATTAATGTACCATCCATAACTGGTCCATAGCCATCTTAATAACCGTCATAAACAATCATGAATCACGCCTTACCCATCAACCGACCTTCTACCAACAGCTTGTTCAACCAGGATACCAGGAGGCCACCCAAAGAGGTGATGTAGTGATACTCAAAGTCCATTGGACCTACAGAATCCCAATTGTGCAGTGGCAACCATATGACCATATGAGGTAGGATGGACCAACCAATGGCCACCACTGGTCACTACCGTCTGAGTGCCCCACCCCCTCAGTTATTCATGGTCAAGGACCAATGGTTGCTCACTGATGGGAGGTGCTGGAAAACGATCCCATGGAATTTGTCGATAAGGGTTTGAGAAACCATGACGCTGATATTTTATTTGCCATTTCCATCAAGACTGCATGATTCAACTGTTGACTTAAAGCTTACAAGTCACAACAGAATGGCAGGATACCATTGAAGGGAATTCCCTCACATTGTGTAAGGTTTTCGGGAATGGATTTGAATATTGGATTTCCCAGGTTGAAGTTCATGTCATTCTTTGGACAATGACGGTGATTTCACCAGTTTATGCATGCATTATAAACAGTTTTGATTACATTTAGGAATAGCTCTAAGAAGAACTAGGAGTAGCTCTAAGAAGATCTAGGAATAGCTCCCAGGCTTATATGTATTATAAACAGTTTTGATCACATTTAGAAACAGCTCTAAGAAGAGCTAGGAATAGCTCTAAGAAATTGAGAAATAGCTCTAGATAATTTAGAAATAGCTCTAGCAGGGCAACCGATAAAGAGGCTGACCCACGTCTTAACCTATAACTGGTAGTTAACCCTAGTTAACTTGGTTATAAACCAACTTATAAGTGGTTGGGGGCCCACTTTGCACAAACAACAGCATCGCGTAAATGAACTGGGTCAGGCAGTGCTGTGAGGCCAAACAAAAGACAAAGACTTTTGACATCGTCTGATCTCGTTCCTCCGCAATCAGAGGCATGAAAGTTGCATGTTGGATGCCCACCATTCATTCGAAGAATTATCGCCTCCTCTTGTAGCAGCCAAAAAAATCAGGGTTGGGAAAAGTTTTCAGCCCCCCCCACAGAAACGAGAAAGTTGAGGCAGGGGGAGAAAAGTAATTAATCCATATTCACTACTTTCCTACCCCACTCCCCGGCCTACCCCCACCCAAAAATGTGTCAAAATTTCTTGCGGCTTGGGTTAGGGGGGTAAGAAAACATGAGTGGCTTTCAGCAGAGTCAGAAGCACAGTGCGTAGACTTTGATTTTTAAATTCTAAATATTAGTGTTCAAAAAACGGCAATGCACACATATGAAAAATGGTGTTTCAAAAAACTACATCAAATTCCACAATGACACAATAAACCTCCCAAGTCAGAATTTCCCACATCAAATCAGCCGCATGATGTCCTGCAGGGAGATGAAGAACCGTGTAGTTCCAGGATCTCCCTGTCGTCCTGCACGACCCCTCAGCTGGTTGTCAATTCGTCGCGACTCGTGGCGTGTGGTGCCCAGGACGTACAACCCACCAGCCTTGATCACCTGGTCCTTCTCCTCGGACAGGGCGTCCTTGTAGAGCGTCTTGAGCTCTGCGAAGGCCTTGCGCAAGTCCATCAGGGCATTGGCATTCTCATCCGCCTCAAAGGGAGCCTCACCACCTACGGTGGCCACCAACTCCTCCACGTCCAGGAAGGTCTTTGTGGCTTCGCCCATGGGAGTGGCCGCCACGGCTTGCACGGCATCTGCCAAACGCTTCTCCAAATCTGCGGGCATATCTGTGGGGTAAAACTCCTCCTCGGGGCTGTAGACCTTGGAGGACTCTTCCATGGGCAGAAGGGCATCTGCCAAGAGAGATCGGATGTTGAGCGCTGCCATCTGGGAGTGGTTGCCACCCAAGATGATATCGGTTCCACGTCCTGCATAGGGTTGATTTTTTTCTGGGACGCGTTGCGATGCTGGTTCTGCTACAGTGATCTCCCCAACCAACCACCTTTGCACATCAAAATCACATAATTCTGCAGGATAAAGCTGTCTTTGGACCCTATGTTGAAGGCCTTTCGATTTTGAAAAATCCAAGTTTGATCATAACGCGTCAAACCAAAGGTAATGGTTATTTTGTTGGTGCAAGTGGCCGGGAGTTCTCGCTGTGGCGTTTTTTTGCCACTAAACATTCCACTATCACTATGATATACTATAGTCTCTCAATGCATGCTGGCATGAGTTTTCTCCATGTTGTCTTCAAACTGGTCTCATGCTTTGCTACGACTGTCCAATTCATGTAGTCATAACACTTCACCCCCCTGGTCCTGCCATGTTGGTGGAGACGGTCACCTTGCCCAATCGCCCTGCTTGCGAGATGGTCTCATTCTCCCTGGCGATGGACTCAGGGCGTGCGTTGAGCAGCTGTGGTTCCACACCAGCCTCACGCAAGCGGCTGACGATGGCCTCGGACATCTTCACATTGGCTGTGCCGATGAGGATGGGTCGACCATTCCGCTCGTTGTTCAGCACAATCTCCTCCACAATGGCGTTGAGCTTGGCTTCCTCGGTCTTGTACACCACATCCGGGTAGTCTCGTCGCACGTTGGGGCGAGCAGTCGGCACACCGGTACAGCGAAGCCCATAGATCTCCTCAAACTCCGCTGCCTCGGTGAGAGCTGTGCCAGTCATGGCGCAGAGCCGGGGGAAGAGGCGGAACAGCGACTGGTAGGTGATCTGAGCGGAGACCTGCGAGCGAACACTCACAGAGATGTTCTCCTTGGTTTCAATGGCCTGATGCATTCCGTCGGACCATCGTCGTCCTTCGAGAACTCGACCAGTGAAGGTGTCCACAATGGCAACCTTGCCATCTCGGATGATGTACTCCTCTCCCAGTTGAAACAACTCTTTGGCCTTCACGGCGTTCAACACGTACAAGATCCAGGCCTCTTCAGGTTCCCACAAGTTCTCAACCTGAAGCAAGTCTTGGGCCACCTTCTCGCCCAAATCGGTCATGACCACATTCATGTTCTTCTCATCCACGGTGTAATGCAAGTCCTTCTTCAAGGCATTGGCCACCTCTCGGCCGGCCTCAAACTGCCGCGGCACAGCTGGCACCGATTCGGAGATGATCAAGGGGGTTCGGGCCTCATCGATGAGGATGGAATCAGCTTCATCCACCAAGCAGAAGTGGAAGTTCTTGCTCTGGACCACCTGGTGGGGGTAAACTGCCAAGTTGTCACGGAGGTAGTCGAAGCCCAACTCCGCGTTGGTCAGGTACACCACGTCACATTTGTAGGCCTTCTGCCGGTCTGCCACCTCCATTGTGGACTGCACCAAGCCAACAGTCAGTCCCAAGAAACGCAGGACCTGTCCAACATTCTCAGCATCTCGGCGCGCCAAGTAGTCGTTGGGAGTCACCACATAGACGCCTCCCTTGCCCTCCAGCGCTGCCAGGAAGGTCGGCAGCAGTGCAACGATGGTCTTTCCCTCGCCCGTTTTCATCTCTGCCAGGCGTTCCTTGTGGAGCACCAAGCCACCAAGCAGCTGCACGTCGAAGTACCAAAGCTCCAAGACACGCCAAACTGCCTCACGCAGTGTGGCAAAGGCTTCGTTCACGGTCTTGTCATCGAAACCTGGTTGGTGGTTGAATCACCCCGTCGTGAAAAATGTGCGTGTCACCCAACATCACCCAACCATTTGTTAAAAATAATGAGGGAAAATAAACAAAGGTTTTAAAACCACCAGCGAGAAACCGTTGCTCTGAATCCTCTTTCTCAGCTCATCAGTCTTCGCACGCAGCTGACTATTGTCCATCTTTTCAAACTGCTCTTCAAGCTCGTTGATGGCTTCAACCTGCTCTGCTAAGGTCTTGATGAGCTCTTCATTTTCTTTTTCCAAATCGCCTTTCACTTCCTGCTTGGGCTTCTCAATGACATCGGTTGCCTTCAAAGCAACCAATGCGCGACCGGCCCGGCGATTGGTACCTCGACGTCCTCGGGTAGATGCCGCGATGGCTGCCAAACCCACAGCACCGGTGGCGCCGAGGCTCATGGATGGCCCATGTTGGGCTTGGGAAACCTCAGGGCCTGCGCTCGTGTGTCTGGAGGCCGTAGGCACACCCTGTGCGCAACCCGGGGTTGGAACCCAAGCTGTGTTGAGCGCCATGGTACGAAGCTCGGCACCAAGGAATTACAATGGATCTTGAGCAGATCTGGAGGCAATCCATGAGATCTATCTGCAAACATGTGCGCCCCATTGCATTCAATTGGGTGCCTTACAAAAACTGTGTGCAGTACCAACACTCATCAACCACAAGAGCGATCATTCACCAGCAGTAAGATGCAGTAAGCACCATCAACCATCCATCTTACCCAACCTTCAACCAACCTTCACCCATCATTTCACCACCTCTTGACCAACCATTTCATGGTTTCAACCACCACTGGACCACCATTTCACCGCCACAACCATGTCACCACCACTGGACCAACCATTGAACATCATTGAACCATCCATCCATGAACTCCCTGAACTTCCCCACCATCGCCTCCGAGATCTTGATCTCCAGCAGGAAGAGCGCTGAGCCCGGCTCCAGATCCGTGGAGTCGTCGTCGCGACTGGGGACATGGGCCCGAGCCATGGCGGGTGAGGTTTCAGTGTGAACCTTTCAGGGGTGGTGGTGGTTGGTTAAATGGTCGCTATGAATGGTCTAATGATGGCTATTAACATCGAAAAGCGTCAATAATTATAGTGTCATGATGGTTTTTTGTGGTTTCATTTTCGCTCATGGTGGTTTAATGATGGCTGTTGATATCATTATAGTGGGTTAATGATATGGCTCATGGTGCTTTGATGATGGTTGCTCATGGCTGATTGGTTAGTGGTGGCTGGTTGCTGCT
>VSDK01026672.1:55323-115505 GCA_009767595.1 Symbiodinium kawagutii
CGGTCCGGCGGCACCGCCCCGGCCTTAGAGAGAAGAAGAAAGAAGAGCGAGAGAGAGAGAGATCTGCAGATGTGAAGGTGTGAAGATCTAGATCTGCAGATGTGAGGGTGTGAAGATCTAGATCTGCAGATGTGAGGGTGTGAAGATCTAGATCTGCAGATGTGAGAGTGTGAAGAGATCTAGATCTGCAGATGCGATGATGTGATGATCTAGATCTGCAGATGTGATGATGTGATGATCTAGATCTGCAGATGCGAGGGTGTGAAGATCTAGATCTGCAGATGTGATGATGTGAAGGTGTGTTGATGTGCAGGTGTGATGATGTGAAGATGTTGATGAAGATGTTGATGTGCAGATGTGATGATGTGAAGATGTTGATGTGCAGATGTGATGATGTGAAGATGTTGATGAAGATGTTGATGTGCAGATGTGATGATGTGAAGATGTTGATGTGCAGATGTTTATATACGGCTGCTTTTTTACGAAGAACCCTTCGCAGACGCTCTCGGGAAAAAATGATGGTGAAGCACCTTACAACAAGTGAAAATATACAAGTTGAGATGGTGAAACAGTGTGAAACACGTTGTTTTTTCCGTCCCCTTCTCAAGGAGGTTAGCTGGGGGTGAATCATGGTTAATGCCAATCATCCATCGTGAATTATGCTTTGTGACAAGTGAAAATATACAAGTTGAGATGGTGAAACAGTGTGAAACACGTTGTTTTTTCCGTCCCCTTCTCAAGGAGGTTAGCTGGGGGTGAATCATGGTTAATGCCAATCATCCATCGTGAATTATGCTTTGTGCTGACTTCTGCCATGGCTCCAAGACTACGAGCTTGCAAAGGGAAAATCCATCGTGAATAATCGTTGATGACGAAAAAGATCGCACCGATTTCAGATATCTTGTTCTGGAAAGAGGGGATCTTCCACGCAACCAGGATCTTTCAGGAACTTCTTTTGCCAAAAAGAACAATCAACACACATAACAAAGCAGTCTCCCGGTGACGGGGCTATCAACCATTACCTAGCACCATATCCCTGCGTGCACTCCCCACTATTGGTTGGTTGTTACTGGTCATGAGCCCCATCTTGAGTTAGATATTCATGACTATTAATTAACAACCATCATAATATACCACAACAACCATCATATGCCATCATTGTGAACAGCTGGGTCACCATGTCTAAGCAGGGCCAGCAGGGCAGGGCCCAGTCGTTGCCTGTGTGAGATTCTTGACCACCACCGTCTCTGGACAGAGCTCCTGCGGACAAGGGCAAATCTCAGTGGGAAGGCTGTGTGCGTATCTGCGTGTGTAAATGCTTGGAGGATGGGAGCGTCTAAATAGAAGTTAGTTTGCATAATGAAGTAAGAGCCCAACTGCTGACATATGCATACACCCGTAAAATCTGTAAAAGACCGTCATATGATCCCCTGGCTATGCTTTGACATGCGGTGTTCCATCAAGTCATTACTCATGTTCCGGGAAGCCAAAGTACTGATAGCACACAGCATGTTGAATAGTAGAACGAAACCTGATGAATCATGTGACGTCAAGTCTAAGCACTGAAGGTCGACAGAAGTGATAAGTCTAAGGTGAAAGCTGAAAATGTCAATCACTGATCTGCCTATTTCACATGCCTGGCTCTCTGCAGCTGCGGCTGCCCCAGGAAAAGCACCTCCAGTCCATGGCAATAGTCATCCACAGAGTCCAGGGTGAAAAACTCCAGGGAATCCTGCATCATGTTCTTCACCATGGCCTCAAATGCTGGTAGCAGAATACCACCGTTGCACAAATTGCTGCTCTTGCAAGAAATGCCAGAGAAGGGTGGTACTCTGTAGCCACTCCACCCCCAAGGATGCCGCATGAACATGGGAGAATCCCATACACTTAGACAACTCAGCAAGATCAAGATCCTCAATGCAAAGGTTCCTCCCTCAGGCGCCCACAGCACTGGGCCACTAGTTTCAACTGTCTCCTGGGCTTCCTGCCAGCAGTTTCTTCATCTTTCCTTGTCTGTAGGTGTACTGGTTCATCTCATGAATCGAGAACCAGCCTGGCGGACGGGGAACAGGACAACTGTCGGCTGCTGAGGGCAACAAGGCCAATGAGTCCCCATGAACTTGGAAGAATGGCCATCTACAAAGAGAATCAGTTCACGAAGGTGAACAACATCATTGGTCTGGATTGCAAAATTACATAAAATTACTGTTGGGGTATGGTTGTTGGAAACCTGCATCTTTCAAAGAGGGTGAACATGCTTTTTTAAGAGAGGGTGAACGACATCATCATGTATCATCATGTTGTTCGGTACTCATCTTGACTTGCGACATTTTCTCGGGGGAAAACATCAATGGTCCATGGTCCATGGCAAAAAAACACATGAAACTAGTCTGGAACCGTTCAACAATAATCCCATGACTTGGGAAAATCAGGGGGCGCCCCAAAAAAATGATGGTTTTCCTGCTCAAATGATCATATGGGAAGGTGGGCAACCATTCACTTCTCAACCCGTTCGACCATTGACTTTACCAGGGCTGCTGCTCGTGGGTGATCAGTTTGGCGGTTGCCAACTTCAACTTTCAACCCCAGCAGCACAACCGATGAGCACTCAGGCTTCACAAACAGGCAGTTTCAACCAACAAACATCGCGGCAATTTATCACCAATGGTTCCCCATGACAGAAACATTGGGTCAACCATTCAACCAGGCCATCAGTCGCCTTGGTGCTGCAATGATTGCTGAAAATGGGATCTTCAGCAAATGACGCTAAAAGTGGTTGCACCGTCATTGATAGATAACCCAATATGGTCCCACAAATAAAAAAGGTTTGAGAAGTATGAAGCTCGCCACTGCAAAGAATTCATGTCGCTCCGCAATCTGCCCCCGACGGATGGAATCTTCCCAGCCGGCACCCAACCGAGCCTTTGCCCACGTCTCGAAAGTTGTTCAGAATTACTTTTTGAATGTTCACCACCTCAGCCACGCTCGGATTTCTTTGCGCAACGTAGATTTCTGATCCCTTCTGCGTCTTGCAAACGCCCTCTTTACCGTTTTGGGGCAACATGTTGGGATCACTTCAGCCTTGCACTATTGTTCGCCTTTGTTTTGAGGGCCTAAAAATATGTGATTTCACGTGGCTTCCCACTTCTGCATCTGTCAAACGACAGGCTGTAGCTCAGATATGCTCGGATAGCTTTTGCCACCATGCTGGGGCCGCTTCTGTAAACTGATTGCTTACAGCAAACAAAAGGTAGACCCAATCATTCTATCATCTTCAAATGCCCATGTCACCCTTGTTTATCCCAGAGGCTTCTACAAGTATACCTTGACCCTGTGAACTGCTACTGACTCACATTGAATCACTATATTGACCAATCTCAACTATTTCGGAACCGCTTCGTCTTGACCGTTCTTGTTGCTGTTGCTGTCAACCCCGGCCGTCAACATGAAAACGGCCTCCAACAAACCACTGCCGCTGCGGCACCCATTGCTCTCGAATCTTGTGCGCCATGGTGGTGATCGCCTCGGTGCCGCGACTTTTTTCTCCGACCCCAGCAGCAAACATCCTTGGGATAGGTTTTATAACCAATAATTAGCCGCTAAGCCATTAATCAACCAATAATCAATCTAGTAAAGTAATCTAAGTAAGTTTCATTGTTTCATTGAAATCCATGTCCTGCTTATCTTCAGACAACACTGACTCAACGCAAATATGAACGCACAAATCAATACATGTGATGCATCAATAAACATGTGCATCTGTCTCTGCGGGTGTGGAACTGTACAGCCGGAAGGCTGGAAACATGATTGCCATGACAGTCAGCGAAAAAAAAAAATCCTCGTTCAGTGAGCCTCATGTAACCTCTCCGGTAACATATTAACCAGTGTCATCCTCCTCATCCTCCTCCATCATCATCATCATCCTCCTCATCATCCTCCTCCATCATCATCCTCCTCCTCATCATCAATCACTAATCATCAATCACCCGTCTATCATCATTTTACCAAGGCTGAAGCACAGCCATGGGCTTCGGCAGTTCTCGGCAGCCCTGCCGCTTTTTGGATGTGTCGGAACTGCTCCGGTTTCATGAGCCTCGGGACGCGACGCCAGCAATGAGCTACTGAGAGTCACCAGTAGTGGTTGCTCCCATGGGTTGACCGACCTGGGTCATGGTAGCCGTTGGTTGAACCATGATAGCCATGCCATGGGTTGAACCTATGAGTTGACCTATGGATCCTATGGGTTGAACCTATGGTAGTAGTAACCTGGTGGTTTCTCCAAGCTGTCTCTGGCTGAAACCTATCGGTCCCCAACCACCCGCAGGAACAGTGCACCCATCGGTCACGTTGAACCCAGCAGCTTGCTGCTGCGTTCACAACAGGGCATGACGCACCCAACTATGGTTGTAGCTCAATATTGGCCAAGCAACCAATGGGTAGGGGAACATCCCAACGAGGACTAGAGTCGTGCAGGGTGCACGGTTTTGACCCACAGCCATGTATGCCAACCAACACCTGGTGGAGAAAACATCAAAAGTCCGTGATGTGCCCACCAAAGATCCGTACCTCCAAAGAGTGCTGCTCAGATTGTCCTTTCTTGGATTCATGGCAGTGAGTGATCATTCACTACAATTCACAAACCACGATTGACCACGTTAATTAACCATGCAGGCTAATTCTCATGATAAACAAATTCTTTAAAAACAGGCGTCGCCATTGACCATACCAACTTTGCAACCCATTACCGTAGCATTGATCAGGTTGGGGTGCCGACCGGCAGAATCGGGTCGCGTAGATGCATGAAGCCATCAAATTCAAATTTTCCTGGCCAAGGTGCTGGATGGATGTTGATGAGGCTGGGCTGAGCTGAGACGCTAGCTATACAGCTAACAAGCATGGGGATCAAATGAAAATTATTCTTGGCAGTGTGTGCAGAAGGTGGGCTGATGTTGATTGATGGTTACATATGGCTCCCGTTGGTTAACCCTGGCTCATGACCACTTTAAGACATTCATTGACACAAAATTGATGCAAATTATCCAGCTGGTGGGTGAGCTGGCTTGTAGCTAGAGACGATGGCTTGCTTCGAAAACATGCGCTGTGGGAACCCTGATGGTGGCAGGTAGATATGAAGCCGTGATGGATTAAACCCCCCTTTGGTTCAGCAACCACACGACCTGGCCGGGAAAGCCGCTTATGGTTGAAACCTCAGGGTTTCCGGAAGATTTTCCCATCAACTACCTCAGTGAATAACAGTCAAAGATGCTCTTCACGGCCAGTGATGATTCAGACTCAAGGTTCGTGACAACAATTCGTCAGATGGCAGGATCGATGACAAAATTATTCCTCACCAAACTAGTTCCTAATGAACAGTTTGTAGTATCAATGGCGAACAAGTGGTTGATGTGGCTTCCACCCCTCTGAAGAAATACTTGTCAATCAACCAATCATCGCAAAGTCATGGGGAAAAAATCGTGCCAATCAAACCCCCAACCAGCTAAGCATGGTAGACAATCATAGGACACCCATGAACCAATCAGTGTTGCCGCTGCCCGCATGACGCCCCGCACACGAGGGGAGACGTCCAGCATCCCGCTGCTCTCCTGACAAACTTCTCCCAGGCTGCTGATCACCTCAGGCCTGGCATCAGGTGAGTCGTAACTAGCCAGTGATCAAACCTTGGCTGATCATGGGTAAACGGTAAACATATTGCCGAAGTTTGTGCCAAGGTGATGAGTCATTTTGGTTGACTGTAGTTGATCCTTGGGAGTTTTATCATAAGTTCTTTTCATGACCGTCATTAGTACTGCTTGGTCGAACTTGTCTTGATCAGCCATTGGCTAGTAAGATTATAGTTACTTGTCAGCAACATCAGCAACCAAAAATACCTAAAGCCAATACATAGAAGTTTACTGACCAAGCTAATCATCAGTAACCATTGGCCTGGCAAATGATAGTTACTATACCCTCGGCATCCAAACTCTTAGAAAGCGAAAGTTTTAACCATCCAACAAATGGGTTCTATGCTGTAAAAAGGCTTCGGGTGCCAATGGCACTTGTTTAGCAAATATCATCATGAAGGGATGGTTAAAAACGGGCTATCATGGCCGGTAATGGGCAACCATCATCAATGTCACGTGCAGGAATGGTGTATAGTCAAAACATGTCAAAACATGAACGTTAACTGTAGATCAGCCGGCTGGAGGATTCAAGATAATTAAAGCAAAGAAGTGTCACAACAACCTGCCGAACATTGAAGGATTCATACCCCGTGGCCCCGGTTCCAGGCTTCCAAAATCAATCTCGTCGCGACTGAAGAGCCTTCCTCTGCTCCACACCTAGCTGCTACCCATGAGTCATCCCAGCATCCAACCCCGTTGCAACCGTGCCTGATATAGAGCGACGCGAAGCAGAACGAGGAGAACGCGTCGGTGAAACAATACTCCGGCACCTCAATGGGCTTGACGCGAAGCAGCGAAGTACCACGTGGTACAACAGCACGAAACAGTTCAGATTGCAGCACTGACTCTTCCAAAACTTGAGTTCACCAGTTCTGCCAGAGTCTGATAGCAACAGTTGCCCGAGAACATTGCAATCATAATCTCTGGAGTGCATTCCCTTCTGAACCAGGGCTTCTGTTCTGACACCGAGCACCCCCAACCAGCGCCCCTACTAACAGGCTCGGCTCCGCCCTTGTCTGGGGGCCCAGGCTGGCCACAACGAGAACCAAGGAACGTCCCTTTCAAAGGGATTTTCATCTGCGGCAGGTGGAGCTCTTAGTGGTCCAGGTTCGTTCCAGCAATGGAGGTCGTAGCATTGGACTATGACCATACATTTGGCTGATGCTGGTTTCAACTACCAAATTACCATCTGGGGATGAAGGAAAAATAACCTTTGAACCAAGGCAGCCTCCGTCAACATTGGTTCCTCTCTTGTTCACTAACCTCCATTGAGCACCACGATGAAGTTGGTTGGGCATTCCCTTTGAATGCTACAAGTCCATGACCCCTAAGTCCAAACTAATTTTGTCTAGTGCAGCGGCATGTGCTGCGCCCAATTTATCCCGAATTCAGGTAAACGGATGAAAGCTATAGCGTAACTTTGGTGGACTTCATTTGACCCACAGTTCATCACAGGCCAGGAAGAATGGCAAAAGATGATGCCCTATGGTCATTTTGGGGTTGAAATATCCGATGCAACATGCAGGGAACAAGCCAAGAATCATCACCCTTATATAGTGACTCTTCTAAAACTGAGGTCGCTTTCAATTGCCCGGAAAACATTCACTTGCAGTTACAGTTGAGCGTTTGTTGAGATTGAGAATCACCATCAAATATCTCAAGCGGTTGCAAGGAATCTTAAGAATTGGCCGGGTGCTTGTCAGATCGTGATCTCCCGAGGACATGCTTGGTTTGCATATGTCCTTGCCATATAAGAAAGCTTAGAAATATAGTTGCTTCATCTCACCAGCTTCCACAGTGGACACGGTGCTTGCGTCGAGGTTTGACAAATTTAGCGCCATCCAGGATTCAGGGCAGGGGTTGGGCTTCAAATAGCTGCTTCACTATCAATGTTTGAGAAGGAGGCCAACGTCTTCAGCATCATCATATTCAGTTATTGGGTTGTTGAAACATGTATGGTGTCCGTATTGGGTATTTCTGCATGTATCTCTATGCAATTTTCGTTTTTGAACATGTTTGAACCCTATATGGCTATGGGTCAAAACCCCGTACTCGTGGTTCCCCCACTATTGGCCATTGTTTCCCACTATTATTGTTGGTTAATATCCCATATTATTGTTGGTTGAAGCCTTGACCCATAGCCATATGCCTATCATCTTTTGGTTTCAACCCCTATGAAAAAATATTGGTCAACAAACCATTTGTTAATCATCATTAGGGAAAATAACAACAGTTCAAAACTACCAACCAGCTATCATCTTTCAACCCCAAGGGGCATCCTATGGCTGCTATGGCTGGTCCTTTCCAGAATCGGTGCACCTTCTTCCAAGTCGTCGATGTCAATCTCTTCAAGCCTTGGACGGCCCAAGCTCGGCCGCGGAGACCCTGGAAGGCTTGAAACAGGACTAGCCGCCCACCCACAAGGGACGCACCCTGCAGCCAAGCCCAAAATTGCGAAAGATTCATCAATTTCAGGTTTTGTGTGAAAGATTTTGAAAAAAAGATTGATGATTGGCCAAGAATTCGATTGTTTGATCAATGTCAAGCCCAAAAATTTGATTGTTTGAGATTTTGATAGTGTAAAGAAATAAAGCTGGAAGATCCATCAGTTTGCTAATATCTAAGGGCCCTTTGCTGTCTTAATTTCTAAGACAGCCCTACCGTTGCCCTGGGCCACGGGCAAAGAGGAGAGGTCGGCGACCTGCTGAAGCGCTTGGTCGGCCTGCGCGCAGAAAGAGGAGGTCAAAGGTAGGAGCTAAGGGTTTCAGAATTATAAAAGGGGATAATAAGCATGGTTTATTCTAACCATGCTAATTTTAAAAGGGGATTATGATGGTTATCCTATAATAAAAATGGGGGATTATAAGAGGGGATTGTATAGTAATTTTGAAAATGGAATAGTGTTTTTCTAGGGTTTAAACAGGGGGAATTCATAATGATACAAATAATTGTGCAGGGGGATTACAATTATAGAAGGGGATTACAATGGTTTATGAGATAATCCCCCTATTATACGACTAAAGGAATTCATGATAATAATTAATTCACTTCGCGCCGACTCATGATCAACCAACATGAATGGCAGCTCAAGCTGTTGGCAAGGATGGTCCAGCTTTGTAACCAAGGTTGCATCTAGTTCATCATGAACAAGCTCACCCATCCCAGAATTCCATGGAACTCCCAGGCTACACAATTGCCGTCTTTAGTTAGAGTCCATGCACGTTCAAAAACAAACTGGGATACAGTAATCGATAGAGGATGTTGCAGGAGTTTGGACATCCAAATCTGCCAATCCCTCCCCAATGCGACGCTGCCGTCATTCGCCAAACCGCTGTCAGCGTAGAGCTATTGCAAGAGATGAAAAGTGCGTGGATGCAACTTTGAAAGTCAAAAGTGTGCCACTCTTGAAGTGCGAAACGCTGTGGTGCGAAAACATCTGGAAATCGATCAATGGCAAATAGTATCGAATATGGCTGAGTCAACATCGTGGCACTAGAGCGATCCTTCCAAGACTATTGTTGATTTTTGATCGCCATGGACTAATTAACGCTCACTAATTCATGATGAATCATCATCAACCACCATATCTTTTTTAGATTCAAGACCATCATGACCATTTTAACAGTGCTCTTGCCCTTTTGAAACATGATCAACCTTTATAATCATCATGACCTTTAGCTTAAGAGCCTCACCATCCTCAAACCATACCATAATAAAGCCCCAACCATGTTAGATCTTCATATGGCTCCGGGTACCCCTGGTTCCCGTATCAGTAACCATTGTTTTCCCTCCTGTTGTTGGTTAGTATCCCCTATGACATTGGTTGGTTAAAGCCTTGACCCATAGCCACATGTCATGTAGGATCACTTGGGGACTACCGCCCTGGCGTGTTGCCATGGGCTCACAAGCTACTCTCACCACGTCTTCTTTTGGCCATGGCATCCTCCAGCTGCCTCAGCGGGGCACGGCGACCAGTGTAGCAAGCACCAAAAATGGCGGATGCTTAACCATTTGCCGTGGTAAATACCTAACCTGCTTGGTGGTTAAACCACCCCGTCATGAAAAATATTAGTCAACCAACCGTTTGTTAATAACTAGCAATGTTTGAAACCACCAACCAGTAACGCTTGACTCTGCGTGACAGCCAGAATTTGTCATATTGCAGTGATAGTGCTACATGGTTAGAGTCAAACGGTGGTTGAGCACGGCTTGGTCATTGGTAATGGGGGTAGCGGCAACAAGAATAACTCACAACGGTTGTCAGGAATAGCTCGATCGTATAATGGTGTTGTTCACCATTCGCACCGCGTAGTGATGGTGTAAAGCACACTGCGTTATGGGCTGAACAGGCTCAAACATAATGCCTATAAATGGCTTGGTTGATCAAATGTTGATCATGGGTCCAGAATGGCAACAATGAAAAAGTGGCAATATCACGGGAATTTCCAGCAAACATCGTTTGTAACCTTCAACCATTCCTGATCACTAATCCCTCCAAGTTATGCCAACCACTCAAACATTATATGCAGTCTACCTTCTACAGGGGGACTCGGCCACAAAAAATGTGTGTATTACTGTATTACGTACTGCCAAGGGAGGATTTGCCCTTGAAGCGACGATGACACGAACCAACAATTTGAAACTCTTTGGCATCAGGAAGAGCAAAAGCACCAATCATGAGACACCCATCTTTGACGATGAATGGACCATCATCATCAACCATGAGCCGACCATGAGCCGACCATCCTTAACCCTGAATCAACTAGCCTTAGCCATGAGCCAACCATCAACAATATGAACCAATCATCACATGTATTTGCACTACGTTTCATATCAATTACTGCCTGGAGCACGCCAACAACTCGCTCAGTTGTAGATAGACAAATAGATAGATAAATAGATAGATAGATAGATAGATAGATAGACACAGAGACAGAGACAGAGACAGAGACAGAGAGACACAGATGGACAAAGGCACAGAGACAAATGGAGCGAGAGAAAGAGAGAGAGAGAGAGGTTATTTTGACACAGATTATCTAGTTAAAGTCTAGTTATAGTGAAGCGAAGGCAAAAGCAACAATTGTGAAGATGTAAATCTACAGTCCATGCTACGCAAAACGCAGGGAATTGGTAGTGAATTGGATATGCTTAAGCCGTCGATTGAACATCGACACAGGGATCCGGATATTTGTCGGCACTTTTTTTTGTTTCAGCAGGTGACACTCTCAAGGAGACCCGTCCTCAGCTCGCACCAAAGAGACCCACTCCAAGTGAGACGCAGCTGCAATGGGAAGGAAAAGGCTGACCTGGTTGCAGCCAGGATCGATCTTTCCTCGGAGCTCGGTGCCAGGGCAGATCTCGCCGTGGAAGAGTCCTTTGCGCTCCAGGCTAGCGATGATCATGCGAAAGTCGCTGGACCCATCCATCTGCACTGTACCTTGGTAGTGATGATCCCAGGCCTCTCCAGCGGCATAAGGGTCGGAGGAGTCATCAGGTTCGGAGTTGTCGGAGTCACCGAACCTCATCATCCCCTCGTTCATGGTGATGTTGAAGGTACCATCGTCACCGAAGTCTGCCTTGATGTCGGCAAGAGTGAAATCACCAGCAGGGCCACTACGCGAGAACTCGGAAGCGTGCACTACGACGTAGGCCCCCTGCGGAGCGGAGGACAAGATCAGAGAAAGCTGATTCCCGTCCCCAAGGCCAGCTTCCAAGATCCGCATATCGTCACGTAATACCTCTGCGCCAAAGATGAGCCGCAATGCATTGCTGGGAGCACTGCGGAAAATCTGAGGCAGCTCCTCTGAGCTTTGCAAGTGTTCCTTCAGCATCGAAATCGTGTCCACGTGCGAAGAAGTCACTGAGATGCTCTCACCGCTGGGCGTCAAGACATCGAGTGTGACAAGCACAGCCTCTGAACTCGGTCTCGTCTCTGCCATGGTGATGCCACCCCAAGCAACAAACCCGGCGGCGGAACTGTGAGCCACCTGCGTGGGTAAATCCATCACTTTAGGATTGACAATCAACCAACCATCAATGAACCAAACATCAGTCAACCTTCACTGGCCAAGCTATGACTCAGCCATCAACAGCAACAACCCGAATGACTTCCCTTCACACGCAGAGGCACGCGTAGGGCGCATAAAGGTCGCCACGCTTCTGGTAGGAAGTGGGCACCTCAAGGCGTCACATGCTTGGATCCAATGGTAATTGAGGGGTGATTGGGCTATGGGTCAAGGCTTTAACCAACCAATAGTGGTGGAAAATAATCAACAAACTATGGGGAAAACAATGGTTAATGATGGGGGAGCCAGGGGTACAGGAATGGTTGGTCAATCTTAACTAACCAATGGTTAATTGGTTATTGATGGTTAATCAATCTTAATCAATGGTTGGTTAAGCTTAACTAACCATCAATGATTACCAGCCATTAATTAAGATGAATATCATCATGCTTAATCAATGATGGTTGAACTTAACCAACCAATGGTGCCCACTGTTAACATTGGTTGCTGAAGCAAATTATGATGGTTAAGCAACCCATGGACCAGTTGGTTAATTAATGCTAATTGATGTTGGTTAATTGATGTGTTACTCAATGATTGCTAATTAGCGATGGTTAATTGAGCGGTTAGTGGTAAATGATGCTTAGCACTGTCGGTTTAATTACTAATGGCTGTTAACTAGTGATGTTTGGTGGGTCAATGGTCAATGATGGTAAGTGGTTTGTGGACGGCTAATGCATGCTGAATCAATAGCCCCTAGTCCCTATGAAATTGATGGTTACCATCCCCTATGACATTGGTTGGTTAAAGCCTTGAGTCCAACTCGCCATAAATAGCTGGTATATCCCATATAATTGCTAGCTATCATCCCCTAGTATTTACTAATATATATATATATATATATATATAGAATTATATATAAATAAAATTGGCTAGTTAACCATTGGTTGGTTGGTTAATATTAACCCATAGCCACATGACTCAATAGTAACCAACCAGTTCCAGCCGTGGGCAGCTCACACCACAGCTGGACAAAGCCGTCACAGATGTCTTGCCACGGAGGAAAGGTAACCGTAGCCATACTAAGTCCCCCAATTCGACCGTTGAACCCATGCTGTTTGATGTAGAAAGCCAGGGTCACTAGAGGTACAGGGTACCCACTAAGATGTGGCAATTACCTGAAACCATGCTTTTCTGGTCGGTGGTTTTCAACCTCTGTGAAAAAGGAAAGTCAGTGGTGCAAAGTCCTGGAAGGTTCTTCAAGGTCTCCCTTTTGAGGTGCCAACCAGCAGGCAATTCCCGCGTTACACTTGAGGGCAGCAGGCCGTCAAGTAGAACCACACACACCACTTTTGATTAAGCTTAAGATCAACCAATCAGGGTATAACCAGCCAATACCAAAGCATTAATCCAACATGAGCCACTGATTAACATTTCTCAATCAACCGTGCGACAGTGATTCATCTTGCTTTGCCAAAACGGGCATCTTCTTGTGCCTCCGCAACCCTGTTTTCACTCGGTCGCGGTTTGTCACTGTACAGGGCGGCTTGGCTTCGCAGCCGAACGTTTACGCACGATTGGATGGCTTGCACCGAGGTGCCATTTGGATTATTCATGAGGGGTGTATATCACCAACCAGCAAGGGTTAAGATTTTTTTACAACCACTGATACAGGTTGATACATATTAATACTGGTTAATCACGGAAACAACTCAATTAATTACCAACAAGTACCAACAATATGAATTAAGAGCCTAATATAGAGATGTAATAAAATCACAAGAATCAGCACCAAGCAAAGTTGACCAACCATCCAAGATCACTCAAAGCAAAGCAGCAGAATTTTAGAAGGCAGAAGCCACAACCGAAGACTCAGCAGCTACATGAAGTCTTCCTCAATTTGCCGGCACTCCTCTATGGATCCTGTCTGCGACACACCGACGTTGGTAGTCTTGTCCAAATGCTGGAGAGCTGCATATGACTGCAAGTCCTTCTCTTCTGCGTATCTTTTTGCCTCTTCCTTCTCGCTTTTTTTCCTTTCCTCAATGATTTTTCTCCGCCTAGCGCGCTCCTCGCTATCTCTTTGTTCTTTTTCCTTAGCCAGATCGACCTTTTTTTCCAACCGCGTCTTCTCCAATCTTTTGATCACATCTTTGTCCTTGGACACGTTTTTCATCAGAATTCTGAAGGGTTCCTCCTTGAAACCGACTTGGCCGACTTCCATCTGATCCTCCTTCTTCAAATTGAGGAAAGGAGTGTAAACAATGTCACACTGCGCTGCCTTGCAGCCTTCAATGGAATTCTCCTTCGTGAGCTGGGCCATTTCGCCCAGGATCTCTTCCGGGACAGAGGCCATGGCGTCCAAAAGCCTCTGCTTTGCCTCTGCCTTGTCCTTCACACCTGCCAAGTCGACGCTTCCCGGTGGAAGCCGTAGATACACATGAGCTGAAGACAGCTTGTCAACATGGAACCAAATGTCCTCCGGAAATCCGTACTTCAGCAACTCCTCATTCTCGTACTTGTCCTTGCCCATGTAAACGACATATCGAGGGTCTGAGCAGGTGAAGAAAAATACCATCTACAAATTGCGAGTTCACTGCCCTGTGCAGTTTCAAAACTGTCAAAGTTCTTATTTGACGCTTGAGCCAAACAACAGCATGAATCAACAATCATCGCATATCCGCTTCAACAAAAAGTTGAGCACCCTACCAGTATCCACATAGCCAGGCTCAAGTGGTAGCTATACATCTTGCTTTGTCACCTTCCAACCCACGAGACTTGGCCGAACAACTCGCCTGGTCATCACCGGAGTCTCCCTGCATGGGCTTGTCCTAACCCAGGGCCCGTCCCCGCACCTGCTCGCGAATCCGATCCGCTTCTGAAGGGTCCACCTCCACCACGAAGACGCCGGGTTGATGCTCCGCCTGGTGATAGCTGGGATGTGGCGTAGCCGAGGCTGGGACCTCATGGATTGAACCGTTGCGCAGCGTCATCCAATGGCGGTGCTGAATGACAAAGGATGACTCATATCAAATCTCTAAAGTTATGACGTGTCTCAAGCTAACCTCGGGATGCTACTTGAACGTGCAGCTGGGGTTACAACTGGAATGCAAGCATGGTCAGAAACCCTATATGAAGTAGCTTCTGACCCCTATAATAGCCATCGCTAGCGGCTAGCTACCAATTCCTAGCTAGGGATGCACATCCAAGTAGGACTGGAAATTCCCAAGGCTATCAATTTAGCAAGCATGTCCAAAACAGGGAGGCTTCAAACAAATATAGTCTCCATGACGGCTTTTAGAGCCGTTTCCTGGATGAATCGATGAGGCTCACAACATCATCCATGTGTACAGCCTACCTCCGTAACGCCATGGATTAGAAAACCAAATGCAGCACGAACAACTAGCTGTCCAACTTGCATGTCTTTGGCTGCAACTCCCCTGTCGGCAAGGAAATCATCCAAATCATTATTTTTGAAAATGATTATTTTTTTTGCGCAGCACATATTTTTGCTCTAACCTAGTTATTGCTTGCTCATCTGGTTGAATCTGCTTGTTGAATGACCTTCATCGAAACCATTCGCTGTTGAATGACCCTCACTTCATCGAATCCATTCGCTCACAGATCGCACAGCTGCAGCCTCCACCAGAACTTCCGCCCAAGGACTGATCAACTGCGAATGGCCCCAGGCCTGTGCGCTGTGCTGTCGGCGGGCCCAGTTTTACGCGGCGCGACCTATTTTTCCGCGGCTAGACCTATCAACCAACCAGTTGTTTGGCAAGAAAGATGGATTAACATGGTCAAAAAAAAATGATCATGGCAGTTCACACTTTTTACACATGATTTTCTCAGCGCCACAGGACGCACAGCACGCTGCATGGCTGCATGGCTGCACGGCTGATAAACCAGCTGAATTCTCCAGGACTACTTATATGTACTTATGACCACTTGTTTGCAATTGACTGCATATTCATTTATCATGTGTTGTCCTCTGATCTCCATCCGTTAACCATCTCCCAATCCATCCGGTGCGCGGGGAGGACCATCGGCACTAGCGCCTGGTAATCGTTCTTGTCGTCACTTCGGGCGGGCGAGCAGAACACCACCTCGGTCGCAGAGAGCTGCTTGTGGCAGCCGCGCTCCAAGGCATTGGTCCGGTTCAGAATAGCAGACGACTTGTTGCGGTTGGGAAGGTGTCCACATGGTTATGTAACTAAGGTCATTATATATCATTATATTAGTCTGGGAAAAGATACATGGGAAACAATACTTTGTTATATATCCAATGGTTTTGCCCGAGTAATTAAAGTCATTGTAAGTTCCCAAAAAACTCTCTAAAGGTCATGTGTGTCTTCCATTTGTCCACCGGAAAGATTATCACATGGCCCCAGCTTATGCCAATTGTTCTTATATGGCAGTCTTGCGTGCAAACTATATCTCAAGTCAATCGAACGTGGAATGCCCCCTGGACAAATTCAGCAAAAGGCAAGTGACAACAACTGCAATCGCACTAGTGGGCAAATACATGTGTCAAATACTTGGTACTAGTGTCAAAGCATTCTGGAATTGTATCATGACATGTTGAATCATGTTTTATGAGCGTCAACTTTGGTTGTTATCAATATGGCTATGGGTCAAAACCCTTAGTCCCCCTGGTTCCCATCATTGACTATTGTTTTCCGTACCATTGTTGGTCATTCTCCCCCATGAAGTTGTTGGTTAACTGCTTGACCCATAGCCATATGGGGGCATCATTCCATGTATCACCACTACGTCATGAGTGGTTCCCAGCAAGTTCCGGAGCCTCACCTGCCCCAAATCACCACCGAGACACGTAGGACTGGGTATCCACCGCTCTGCCACGCGCCAGCAATTGATAGTGCGCCGGGCCCGTGGTCATGTTGAAGGCACCCGGGTAAACCAAGACCTAGCAGGCCATCATGGGCCATCCATGGCAACCAGGGATGAGGCTTGGGGGTTGGGCTCAAACCAGGGTGCTCAGCAGCTCAAGCAGAAGCCAACTACTGGATACTACCGGTTTGTAATGATCAAACAATGTGTCGTGGTCATGGGTCTTATTCGAACACGTAAAACCTACATGAATCTCCCAGAATCATTAAGAAGGAAGCACCATCATTCCGTTGTGTCGAGTTGAACATGCTTAAACAGATCCAAAAAGAACATGTGAATCTCCGACCAGCTCTAACCATGCCTGCAAAACGACCTTCCATGACCTTCCTCCACCAGCCATGCCCTGGTTTTGGTGGTCCACATGGATAGGTATGGATGGCACATACCACTCCCGACCGCCTTCGCACCCTCGGCTCGCATGGCCAAAGCCAGTTCTGGGAAGCGGCTGTCGTAGCAAATGCCCACTCCTCAGCTTGGAGGGTGTATGGTGTGTCTACTCCAAGCACGAACGGCCAAAAGAATTCCCCTCCGTGAAGTCACTATCCAGAAGAAACAATCTGCCAAGGTCGGAATGGATGACTAATCTTGGGCTTGCATCATTGCCAAAACTGCTGTCTCAATCAAGCACCTGTTGCCTGGGAAGCTGTGATCAAGTCATCGCGGTGTTGGAGCCGATCGTTGGGAGGTTCATCCGCTGAGCCAGCTTTCTACCCAAGAAGTTTGCCTCAATCATAAGCCATCTCATCCGCTGCTGCCATGTATCGGCACCGGCTCAACCAGCCCAAGATTCACTGGTTCTGGAACGATTTTTTAAGCATCAATGAGTCCAGGACCAGGGATGAACATACCGATGATGTGAGCAGGAAACCACCCCCGACCACAGTTGGTACCAACCATCCAAAGGCGCTTTTCGGCTGGGCCAATAGGCGTGTGGATGTTGTTGGACACAAGTGATACTTATGTACAAGCTATTATCTTTGGTGTGAGATTCTTATCATCATCTTTAACTAACCATTCCTGACCAATCATTGACCATCACAAGCCAACATTCCAACCAATAAAAACCATCACTAACCCCATAGACCATCATTCACCAATGCCCAACCACCTCTGGGTGTCCCAAGCCCATCAGCCACACAACGCGCCAGCGTCCAAGCGTCCAATGCGACACCAGGGCAAATCGACCAAGGTCATGGACTCACCCATGGACAGAACATCGGATTCCTCGACGCGTGGCGTCGGTCGTTGCTGGTGGCTGCTAGGAAGTTTCAGTGCTACAAAAAAAATTGTTGGCTATGCATCAAAGCTAAATGGCTTTGATCACTAAAGCTTTCAGAGCTGGGACTTGGCCATCAGAGCTGGGACTTCGCCATTTAGCTTTCAGAGCATCACCTTCGCATCAAAGCTGAATGGGCAAGTCAAGGTCAAGGAATAGTGGTTAATCACTGGTGAAAATCGCCGGTGAATATCACTGGTGAATATGGTTAAGTCATGGTGGTTTGTCAACCAATTCATGGTTAGGTTCATGATGATCAAGTCATGATTAGTGGTTGATGCTGATGGGTATTTGATTTTTAATGGTCAGGAATGGTCAACTAATTTTTTAATGGTTCATATCAAGTTAACAATGAGTAATCAGTGGTTCACAATGGTCTGTGTGGCTTGTTGCTGCTGAGATCTGGCATGATCTGGCATGATGATTGCCATGGCTGGCAGGGTGGTGGTTGATGAGCCACATTGACAAACATCATAGGGAACCCTCAGCAATGGTTGAGAAATTCTGATGATGAGGCCATGGATCCTTTAGGAATCATTGGGGACAAGGATTTACAATGGATTAACCATTACAAGTGATGATGAGCAACCCAAGCGTCTGGTGTTTGACCACAAGGCCAAGCAAACTCAAACACCATGGTTGAACTAACCCACCAACCAGCCGCCAACCACCCGTCCTTGAACTTCATCGCAGGCCTGATGGCAACAGGGCCCCCACGACCTCCACCTAAACCTGGTGACATGCAGAATGAACCAGAATTAGCCAGTACGGGTTAGACAATGTTAACATTAAGTACGTGATTGAGTCACTAAGTTAGTTAACTCATGTTACCATATGTTCACTATATATGAGGCAGTCGCTAAAAGTCATCAGGAACCTCTAGCTAACCATATTAGTGAACCACTCGGATATCATAGCCACAACAAGAGCCATGCCTGGTGGCAGTGGCAGCCACGTCAATGTCGAAGAGGTGCACCTTGCGATGCTTCGCAACCTCAGAACTTGAAACAAAAGCAGTTCTGGACGTAGCTGGTGCATGGGGCTACCCCCTCATGTGAAACTAACATGGTCAACCAATCTGGAAGTGGAAACTGACCTGGTAAACAAACTCATGGAACTGATTGCACTCTGGTAAAACTAACCCGGAAGTGGAAAAAATCCACCATTTCTAGCTGGTGTTCCTCAAAAACTTGCTAGTTTGAACTTCCAGCTTGGCTTCCAAGGAGGGTATATTTGCAAGCGCATGTGCATACACTTGAAACTACGCACCTGTATTCCATAGCCATCCAACTGGCTGATATCACCAGGTCAACTGTTCACTACTTCGAAGTCTTTGAACCATTTAGAACCACATGGTGCCAAACTGCAGGGATGTCTATGGGTGCCTAGGGATGTCTACATGGGGTGGAAAGGACTACCTATATTATCCAAGTGTGCACCTGGAATCCTTCAAAAACATGGCAGTAAAGTCATCCGAGTGGAGATTGCAATCCATCTTCGTGTTGAAAGCCAGGATGAAAACCATCCAAAAGGCAGGGGTAGCTACAATCTTCAAAGAGAATCCATCTGCCAACTGGTTCTGGCTTTCTCTTCGTGCCACTGGAAGCCCGGCAGCCTCTGGGGACCCGGCGATGCCGCCTTCGGGATTGAGAACCAGGCAGGTGTTGTAGACCTTGTCAGCCTCAACGGGTTGATCAAAACCAAAGGCCTCCCGGAGATGTTGCTAATTCTGACATTCACCGCAGTTACAATTCTGAAGGACCACATCTAAAGTTCAAGCAACACATCCATAGCTGAACCAAGCACCAGCTAGCTGATGTTCTGGTCACTTCAGCTGGCATTGAACAGAAGTAACAGAACCATCGCAGCAACTCGCTCACTATCTATTCATATCCAAAACCATGCTGCACCATGTCGCACCCACAAACCTACAGGATTTCCGAAACCAAAACGTGATGTTTGGGAGTATGTTAGGGTACAGAGGGTATAATCCAATCACCCAGCTTCCCTCACATCCACCCCTCCTCCCAGCTGGCACACCTCCAACTCAGGCAGTGAACCGCCAATGATCCATACTTTGTGTTCTCTGGCCTAGCGGTGAACCGCCAGTGAGCTAAGCTGGGCTTGTGGCAAGCAGTCTTTGGCAAGCTAACCTGAAATGGAAAATCACTAGCATTTTTGACACCAACCTGAGCAACACAGCCAGAAATGGTAGATTTTCCAGTGCCAGGGTAGTCCAAAGACAAATCTGCAATGCCTGAAATCTGATGGATCTGTGCTACTCACTGCATGGAGAGGCGGCCAAGGCCTCCAACAAATGGGTAGGAAAGGGACCTCCCCTTATGATCTGGGTTCCATGTCCTAAGCACTTTGTAACTTGCCGAATGTCCACCACCTGGTTCCTGGCAATCACAAACAATACTACTGCAGCCAGCTGATTGCAGTCTTCTTCAAAGATGTTTCCAGCTCGAAGTCTCAAACAAAACGAGGCAGTGCTTCAGGTGCTAAGGAGAAGCTTGAAACGAAAAACAGTGAAACCTCCACCAAACATGCCCGGACTACCTGCATCCAAATGTGACCAGTCGGCCACCCAATCCCCTTCCTCCCAACAGCTGTATACCTGGACCACTTGTCCTCCCAGGACCCCCTGCCATGTCGCACAGCAGCTTGACGCTGGGGCTGGAGTCGCTAGCCACTTGTCCTGGTAACATGGGGTGACTCACAGCTGTGGAGGGTAGGCCTTGTTGGCAACAACGCCTTGGCACCATAGCGGAGTGGAAGACTACGGTTACCACATCCAGGGCACTATGCTCTCAACACACATAGAGATCAATCGATATGCAAGGCAGTGCTGGTCAACAAGCCCGTTCCCGCATGAGAAAGAAACTGAGACACCTAGAGGACCGGAAACGGTACTTGGATGTGCATCACCTGGAAACTAACCATGGTTACAGGGGTTTCAAGCCACTCTTTTTGGGGTCTATAACTAACCATGGTATACTTACCATGGTTACATCCCACTGACAATCCCAGCTTCTATCGACAGTTCTGACCTGCCAACATGCAGCCCCCAGTGCCTGGCAAAGGCAAGCGCTCGCCGTATTCGAAGAAATATTTTGTGGCGTAGGGGCAGCTAAACCTCGTGCCACAGCCGTGGTGCTGGTGTCTTTGAAGGATGGTTTCAATGTGGAAATCACCAAGCGGAAGAGGGATCCAAACTAAGCTGCAACCATGCAAAAAAAATGCTACTCCAAGAGTTGGCAGTGCCCTTGGCATAATGAAGGCTTTGGGGGGGGGGGGGGTTGGGGGCACAAATCCAGTTCTGGCAACTTGATTTTTTTGCGGTCCAATGATCAAATCAGCTGATCGAATCAGATTGCCTTGAATAAAAAAGCTCCAAATGCGGCGCCCAAAGTGCTGACTATTGCCAAAACAATGTTTTGGTCAACAAATAAGAATTCCCAGGTCTTTCAACATGTTCACGCCCCTCTTTCACAGTTGAACCATTCCAACTGTTCAGCAATCCAACCAAAACTCATCTAAACGCAGTAATCCAACCCATCATGTTCAACTCAATCGAACTCCTCCCATTACATCTTACCGTTTGGTGAACGGGCACTCCTAGCAGCTCTAGCCGGCTCCCCGTTTGAAGGGCCTTTCAAGGCATACCCAACCAGGAGCCCTGGCTGAGGCCGCGGACATCTCCCCAAGGACCACCAGCCTGGCGGAACAGCTTCCCGCAATGTGCAACTATACATTAGTAAATGTATACATTTAGCAATGTCCAAAGGTAGATGATATACATAGGTTGGCAATGTACTAAGACATGTACTATCAAGATAGTGATGATTAAGGGTGGGAATAAAAATTTAGGGAATGTTGTAAACCTATTAAACATCATATTTCTAATTTTCAGAGGTGGCTTGATGTTTTTCTTCGTTAAATAAAATGGTTGAAAAAATGTATGTCAACATATTCCAACATTAGGAGTCGAAATAAACATTGAACAATAGTACTGTAATATTCATGGAAGATCCAGCTGTTACTCACCCCCCTCCATGCCTGATGGTAAATCACACGCTATTTACAGTTTAAAATCTGGAGGTTGCTGGTGAAAATGAATGTCCCGTTACAGCACCCAAAGGAATCCAAGACCACAGTCCGATGCCCCAAGACTCCACACTTCTGATTCACCATGCGTGCTTCTGACCGAACACCTCCGGACAGTGCAAGCAAACACCAACCAACCAACACATACCGGCCGCCAATTACCCAAGCAGTGGCTGGTAACACCATGGCTATGGACAACTCAACCAGTAACCAACCATTATATAAACCCAACCAATCACCACACGTGGCCGGAAAAAAAAAAAAAAACGCCGGGCACGTGGCGCCAGTTCTGAGGAGCCGGCTCGGCTCCCTTCTTCACCTCGCAGACCAGGTGACCCGAGCCGCGAGAGCCGTGGCAACTGCCAAGCTACCCGATGATTTCGCAGCATTCATCAACTGCTTGGTGGTTGAACCACCCCTATGAAAAATATGTTTGTCAACCAACCAATTGTTAATAACCACTAGGGAAAATGAAAAATGTGTGAAACATTTTGACACCATCAGCCAGTCAACCATTAACATGTTGATTCCTTGAACCATCAACATCAACCAACCATTCATTACCCAATCATGTTGGTGAAATCAGCTTACTTTTCTGATGGCCAGCCAGAAAATCAGCTTTTGAATTTGGAATTAGATGATGGTCACGCTTGTCTGCTTTGGAATCGTTGTCCCACTCACTATGTTTCGTGACAACCGCGCTTGCAGGACTTCCTACTTATTGACGAGTGCCTATCTATAACTAATGGTCAGTTCGTGGTAAACTCATCATTGACCACTTCCTACCTAGTCATCCAATAGAGTCAATCTGAGCAATTCCGATTGTCCTCCAAGGGTTCATCCATGGATGAAACAATCGATGATTAAACCACCCCATGTCAGTCCTGATCCCGAACAACTCTAGAAGGGGGTGTCCTGAACACATGCATTCAGAAAAAAAACGGTGTCTTTCCCCAACACAACAAAATATAAAAGCATGAGTCCAGTCATAGCTGGGAGCATCCTTTTTGCACAAATCCATCTTCTGGTTGGTGGATGTGGTGGTTTCAACCAGCAGTTGTTTAATCATTGTTGTTAGTTACCATTATTAATGGTTAATCGCCCCAACCAGTCAATTGTTTACAGTAATTTATCATTGTTGTTAGTTGCTCAAGGGTTATAGCCCCTATACCAACCAGTCTTGGAAACTGTTGAGGGACCTTTCAATTGTGACCTTTCTCCTGGCGGGATGCTCCAAATGCTGGGAGAATGTCACGCGCAATCCGTGCCAACATATATTTCACTCAAGAACGAACCCTTCGTCAATATATCCCAGCTATCTTTGATATAGATATATAATGATTAATTTTGTCTTTTTTAAACCAGCTGTTGGGATTTATGTTGGGACTAGTTATAGCTGATCAAAATCCCTGCTGCTCGATAATCCCAAGATATTTCAACTATCGAAGGTGTTCCATTCCATCGAGTCAGTTCTTGCTAAAGATTGTCGCATGGGCCCAAGCCTGGCAAATGGTGGTTTCTTAATGGCTGGGATACCCGCAAATCATCCCACTTTAGGAATTTTGAAGACTAAACCAAACAGAACTTTGGGATTCCCAATTTCAAGAAAGCCCCAAATCAGCTAGGTAGTTAGCTGGTTAATGGATGATGGCCGATCATGGGTGAGTTGACCACTGTTATTAACATATCGAATTGCAAAGGCGTGGCTTCATCAAGCTTCAAATGATACGATTGGTACCACTGTGGTACCACTGTCCGCCAACGAGGAGCCGCTTCTTCAATGGCGGACTTGGCATTGGCCAGGCTCACCTTCTTGTCGTGACCTCGGTGCTGCCCAGTGCCAAGGTGATGATTGGTTGGCATTCCGAATGGCGTGCGTTGGCTGTGTGCTTGGGGAGCTGTCGTTCTAGCGGGGAAAGGGTTGTGTGAATGTACGTATTGTACATCACTATGCATAGCATCACAACAAACCAAATCAAATAAAATAAAGAGTGTGGCTATGTGCTCAATACACGTGCACGATGGTGCAAATGCCACGATGCATCAAACGATGCACCTAGCCTATCCACGAAAGGAGGTCACCTGTCACACAGGCTGCGGACCATCTCGGTGAGTCTGAGGGACCCTCTGGAGTAAACTGACCTGGCAATGGAGAATCCACCATTTTTAGCCGTTTCCTATAGGGTTTCCTATCAAAACATGGTGGATACTCCATTGCCAGGTTTGTTTGCCAAAGGGTACCGATCTACCAATCTTCCAGTGATGTCTCAAGCAGCCCATGGGAAGCCCACCAAAGCTATTGGAAGCCAACGACCAGGTTGGTGAAGGTTCAACCATGGGCCAGTGCCGACGGAGATGCGACCCGCACCAAAGGGTGCATAGATAACAGCAATCAAGAGTTACTTGACCAATGTGATTGATGAAACACCGGAGAACAATGTGTTGACCAATGTGTTGCCCAATGTGTTGAACAACCGGAGAACACCCGAAAGACCACATCTCGCTACATTGCTCAATGAACGTTGCATATGACCAGGTCCTGTTAAATGAGACAGAGTGAATTCATTTGGCAGCAACACTCATGGGAAGAAACACCCACTTCCAACATAGAAACCTGGTCTTCATCTTAGATGATCATCCCACCTTGGGATCATCACCAACATGTCCTTTCAAATCGACCGGCCCCGTTGGGGCAACACCGTGGTTTCTCCGCTTCCAAACGTTTCTAAATTAAGCACAAGAGACCAAGGAAGTTCAAGTGGAAATTAGGCACAAATTGGCACAGTATGGTAGTAATACACTACTTTGCTTCAATTTCCCCCTATCCAACAGTGAAGAATCCCCCAATGAAGCGCCGTCATTCACACGGGCTGGAGTAGTCTCTGCCATGCAAAACGCACACTTGACGTCTTGCAAACGTGGCGAGTGCCTCCCAACAAATACCAGGACCATGACTTTGAGATCTGCTCACCAACGTGAGGCGTTGCGCAATGCGTGGCTTCAACACATGAAACTCATTGAAATCCTGTAGGTTTGTAGGGAGCATCTCTTTCCTGCTTTCTCTGCTGAAGTGGCATCGCACATCTCCAATGTGCCAAGCTTTTCGCTTTGCTGCGACCAAGGATGGAGCAAAAAGAAACAGAACACTTTGACTTCCATGCAAGTCAGTTCATGAAAGTTCATATTCTATGCGAGTCATGTTCATGTTGTTGCTACTCTCCCAAGCTCAAACCCTGTGACACAGCACATCACCACTTCAGCACAGAGCTGGTTACAACATCTTTCCCCTCACTGTCAACCTTCAGGCTTTTCCATTCAGCTGACAGCCAGCCTCGGATCTTGTCAGAGCCTATCAAGCTCTCCAAGGCTTGGTCCTTGGCATCAACTTGAGCTGCGATGTACCGGTAAATCGGCAGCACCAAGGGATGTTCAGCTGGAGGTACGTAGGTGGCATCCGAGCCGCCAATCAACAGCTCCTCCATGGTTTGAAGGCGTTGCCTCCTGGCAGCTTGGCTCTTGTTTTCCGGCTGATCCTCTTTCTTCGGCTCTGGGATCTGGCCACCTCCATTCAGGCAACCCCCAGGGCACGCCATGATCTCTACAAAATGGCCCACTTCTTTCAGGTTTCCGTTGGCCCTCGCCACTCGGCGGATCACATTTTGGATGTTCCGGAAGCCGTAGGCGGCGGTAAACCTCAGCAATTCCTTCTCACTCTTGGAATCCTTCAAGGTGACCTCACGCATGTCCTCATTCTGCTTGGTCTGCAAGGTCAATGGGGACACTGGAAGATCCATTGCAAAGAGTTCCCTGGCAGCTTCCTTGAAAATGTGCTCCAGAAATCCACCAGACCCAGCATTGCCGCGTACTAGGCAAGTCAGGCTGCCTTTCGCCTGCGAGCCAAGTAGGAGGTCGGTGTAGACCTCACTGTGCAGTGGCAAAGGCCTTAGCTTCTGAGGCTCCGTTTTCTCGCAGGTGCTGCAGCCCCCACAGCAGCCCTCACCAGCTTCCCGCAGCAACTCCAGTAGCTCGGTGGCTGTCAGCACGGTATCCACCTCTTTGACCCCTGGGGTCACCTCGAAGTTGGGCCGAGCTGCTTCGATCTTCCGGTCATAGCAAGGCTGCACGAAGACGTGGTACACCTGCTCCGGCGTCACGGGCTCCGGTGCATCCGCTGAAAAGCGCGGGGTAGCGAAGGGCTCCGGCCGTGCAAACAGCGGGTTGTGGGCTCTCCACCATCTCTGCAGCTGCCGACGGTTGTGCGTTTCCAAGAGGCAAGTCTTCACCAAACGTCCTTGCACCTGCTGTGGTGGTCGAACCTCATAGAGCTGAGGAAGAACCACTGGATCCACCACCTTCTCAGCATAAACCGTCCAGCCTGGGCAGTGAGATGTCAACAACGGCAAACGCTTGCTGCTAGTGCTTCCACCTTGGGAGGCCTTGAAACGCTCCACGAATTCGGCTTTACCTTCCAGCAGGGCCACGGCCTCTGCTGCGCTGGAATCCAAGACGTAGGTGGCACCAAGAAGCCGTAGGCCCTCTGCAGCTTTGCGCATGGTGAGCCAGGGATCTTCCCCTGTGTAGGCTGCCAGGCTGGTCCGGGCTTCCGGGGAGATGGACACCACGGTGATGCGAGCCTCCTTACTTCGCTTCAGAAACTCCGACACACTTTGCTCCTGCAACAGCACGGTCTCGGCTGAGGTAACACATCCAGAACAGGCCAGGCAGTCAGAGAGACTCACTTGACCAATCTGTGCCTTGGGATCGTTACTACTCTGCTTCGACTTGATGAGGTTCGGCTTCTGGACCTGGGGCACCTCCGCTACAGGCAGGGCCTTGGCTTCACTGACGCTCTGCAGCTGCGTCTTGCTGCCATCGGCTGCTTGGATCAAAGGCTTCACGCACTCCTGGGACAAAGAAATGAAGTCATCGAGGTCTCCAAGCTTAACACCACCACTGAAGGCCATGCTGTCATATCCCATCAAGACTGGAGCCAAATCAAACCCATCCAACATGAAACACCTTCATGTCAAGCACATCTCAGTTTCAGGCACGCCCAACAGGTGAAATCATTGTACTAACCAGCGGCTGCTCCCCCTCTTAAAACCTTGCTGCTGCTTTTTTATTGACAAATCCACCATATGATATAATGCTCAAAACTCACATCATTCATCAGGCATCTGTCTGATCATCGTCAATCAAATCAAACGACATCTTACTGCTCAAACAATTACCATTCATCCACTTAAGAAGCTTTACAAACACAGTGGTAATCAACCATAATCAACCATAGTCAACCTGGCTAATTAGTTCCCTTCTTGTAACCTTTTTCGCAAATTGATGATAATCTTAAGGAAAGCATTCTTTCTGCTTAGAACCGTGACTTTGGAACATTTTCAGTACCTCATGCCCCACCCGCGCTTTGTCTGAGGGCTGCACTCACATGCGTCCTGGGATGGCACCACCGCCGGCATCACCAATGATGAACCGCTCCCTGGTATAAGATTGGTTCAACTACTAGTGCTAATGTATCATCGGAGTTGTCTGCAGGATTCTGCAGTAAAACATTCAAAGCGGCTGGTTCACCATCATTTATGATGGTTTCCTGGCATTTTTGCTGTAAGCCAATTGGTTGAATATAGCATGACTGGTACTAACCCTAGACAGTATTGGGGTGACCCACCATGCGTGCATATGAGCTGAGGGTCAGTCGAAGGGGTTCGCAGGGGGATGCTGAATGGGAAGCAGGTGTTGTCCCACAGCCCCCCTGGGAAAGTTTGACATATTGAAATGAGGGGTGTTCATAGCCTATGCGGTGAACATGGTGGAAACCAACCGTGATTGACAAATCTTGAAAGTGGTAAGTAATTAGCGGAAAAAGAATCGGTGGCAATTGCCAACAAACAGTAAGAGAAAATCGTGGGTGATCATTGCCACCAACAACAGCCTCATGTTGACAGGTTCTAGAAGCTGATTAGCCATTCAGACCGCCACGGCAAAACTGGATAACCAGAAAAGACCGCCAGGGCGAAAGCGAGCGCCAAAAATATACGCATTCTTTAAAGGATCCACCCCGCCCCTGGCAACTGCTTCAATTTGTTTTTATCCATCGATGATCCGATGCTCAACCAACGTTTCTGTGGGTGCCCTCTGGGTCGCCGGGATTCGCCATGGACTCAGCGGCTCTCCCGCCCACTGGGCAGCCGCACTGACACATACCCACCTTGAACTTGGCATTGGAGCCTGCAAATGCTCAATCTCACTGTCCAACAGAAACACAGAAGGATCATGAAAGCTCTGAAAGGTCATCCTAAAAACACTGAAATGAACGGTGTCCAAACATGTCTCTGACCATGGCAATTCCTCGCATAAAGCTATGGTTTCGGCTGGGTAAACACAGCTGGGGCTTCCGGTTGTCTGGTGATAGTCACCCCATGCCTGGCACACGGGTGGTGGCGTAGCCAGCACCTGTCACTCCAAGACGCTTCGATGGTTGTTGCTTGGTCAATGGGTAGCTTTATCGCCCATACAGTTATCTAGTTTCGTCAACCCCTCCCAAAAAAAGTGTTTCCCAAAATGTTGGGGAAACAACGTAAAACCATCAATTAGTCATGGTTGATCATGGTTGGCTATGATTCTTCTGTAACTCGCTTGTGCTTCATTCATAGCTTGTCACAGTCTGTATGTAACATGTATGTCAGTCAATGTTGGAACCTGAAACGTAGAGTTAGGTTTTTTGAGGACAAATCCCGCAATATAGCGAATTAATACGAATTATATGTTTTAATTGTTTTAAGTATTCTCTGTCGATATGACATTCCCTGCTTCGCTCACCCTGCATTTCATGATGGTTCATGATGGTTCCTAATGAATGAGTTGATTATGAGCAATTGCTGGTTGATGAGGTTTCACGTTGACGATTTTATGTGCCATCTATGCTAGAGGTCCAGTGATCTTTTCCAATGCCAAGATGGCATCGCCACCCCACTCTTCCACTACTCAACACAACCAAGCAAAAACATAGACAAATCTGGCATTTGGTTGGAATCATCCTGGTAGCTCCTTAGCTCCCCCCCTTTAAAGGCCTTGAAACGGTTATGTGGGTATCCCTGGCTCCTTAGCTCCCTCCCAGCCGACAGCCACAAAACCGAGGTTCAGTTGCAGCTCAACCAGGATACATCCGGGCGACCCCACTTGCCATCAAAACTGTCAGGGCTGGGTGGTGGTGAAGCGACAGGTCCGGCCTGGGCTGATGCTACTGCTGACCATCTCAAGCAACATGCGTGCAATCATTGTCAGAGGTCGGGAAAATACCAATACATTCAACACCTATTACAAGAAAATCAGCTTGGAATAGACATTTGAAACTGCTCTGTCTTCGCAGGAGAAGCGCTTCTTCTATCAAATGTCAGGGAATCTTCAAGAAAGTTCTACATGTTTGAGGCGTGTTTGGGATGGTAGTGGATTCACCACACGTGCAAGATCCTTACACTCTTCCTAAGACTAAACACCTTGCGTGGGGCATGCCTCTATCCTTCTTGCCACAAAACCTTTTGGAGATGGAGGCTGTGTTGTTCACCTCCTCTCTTGCCACAGCAGATGAACCAAAGAAACGAAAATGCACACGTACCCCAACGGGAAAAGAGAGGCAATGAGTCTTCTCATTTTGCTTTTTTACAATTTTTTTGGTTCATCTGGTGCGGCTGGAGGAAACAAAGAAACAACATCTATCTCCAAAACCCTGTGTAGCCAAACCTGGAAAAAGGCACATGCAAAAGGGAAGGGGATGCCAATATTGGGGTCTTGTCATTTTGATATTTGGTTTTGGGGGAATGCTTTTTGGGGTTTGGCCAGGACGGGGTTGGGAGATAGAGGCTGCTTGCTTCATTTTTCAGACTGTGCAGCTCTGCCCTGAACTGGCAACCAGCTGGTCAACCATGATCTGGTCCTCCCCCAAAACATGATCACAGTATCCAGCTGAATGACACTGGCCAACCAACCATCAGCATCCATGATAACTAGCTTGGTCAATCACCAAACCTCCACCAGCTACTAATGACCAAGTTGGTTCACCAACTATGCTTAACCAAGCTGACCTGGAAAGGCTACCACTCACCCGCCTTCGCAAAGGCAAAGTCCTCACCGGCCGCGCAGCAACTAAGGCCTCACTGGTGCGATTCAAGATCAAACAAAAATGAGGAGGTTTGGTGAAGCCCTACTTCATAAGGAGAATGATGGTTGAATGATGCTTATATGCTTGTTGTTTGGTCGATGCTTGGTGATACAATTGCCGGGATATACTGGTTGACTGATGCTTGTTATTTAATCGATGCCTTTTTTTGCCAAGGCTTCCGAAGGCTTTGCCCTACGTTTGGTCGGTAGCTTAGCTCGCAACCAGGATGGAAAGCATGGGGTTTGATCGATGCTTGGTGATACAATTGCCGGTGGATGGTTCAAAAGGTTGATCTTGCTTCGACATGATGGCCAGTGATCTTCAACTGCTCCCAAATAATTACTCCAGTTGCAGTCGTGATGGCAGATCTGTAGAGACCAGACTGGCAATTTTGTTGCGAAGCATGATCATGAAACGGAATCAGGCTTCAAGTCCCATGGGCCAAAAGGAGCACGGATGGGTTCAGTAGCAAACTTTACGATTGCCTGCCGTGAACCATTGCAGGCCCTGATTGCGGTATATAATTCCCGAGATTACTCTATTTTTTCCAAGGGTTCCCGTTGGTCGTTGGCCATTTCAAACCAGGATGAGTCATTGTGATTCAGCCTGAACCGTTGCCAACATCAACCAACAACGAGAACAAATATTTGCCTCAACCATCAACTACCCATCAACTAGCCCTGACTAACCATCACTTGGTGGCTTATAGATCCCTTGCTAAAAATATATTTTTAGTGGTTATATGGTAAATCAATCATATCCCAAAAACACTAAAAACCTAAGTTAGTGGATATAAGCCATCCAGATCATGTAACCATCAACTAGCCATCGCTACCATCATTACCAAGCCATCAACCTGCCTTTGTCCACCGGCAGGTCATCCATGGTCTGTTGGGATTTCTCTCACTAGCACCCCCCCCCTGAGCGCCCCAGCCGAGCGTGAGCGTGCAAGGTGCAACGCTCCAAGCATGAGCTAACAATGGCTGCGATCCAAACGGCATGCCAGAAAGCCCTGGTCTACCAACAGCTAAAGCTTTGACCTGGCACATGACAACTGTGAAGTTATATGAGTGATTAGTTTGATTAAACGGTGAAGGGCAACTGATCACCATGAGCGTTTTTGTTATTTGCATGATTATTTTGTGGGGTGAAGGGCCAATGATTGCCAGGACATCTTGCAACCGAACGGCAGCAGCTATAGGATCACCAAAGATGAGTGACTACCATCTGATTGCTGGCCACTCCCAGTAACTCCGAATCGAGTGCCTTTCAACTATATACATATTGATAGGCATGGCTCTGAATGGCTCCCTCTGAGCCACCAGCCAAATATTGTTGGTCCACATTAGGGGGCAACCACGGAGAATCCATGGTATCAACGGCTGGTGGTTGTCCACTCCTAAGGTCTTGACAGCACATTTCTTTGGCACTCACTCAACGGCAAAATGTCATGGTATGAAATAAGTTATGATCATATGATGGCTGTGGGTAAAACCACGTACCTATGATGAACATCCCTAAAACATCCCTTAATGACCAAACTAGTCTGTGTTGGGACGTTCACCTATCCATGTGCCGATTGGCTCACAACTATTAACCCGCAGCGCAAAATTTGCCTGAAACCACCAGCCAAATAGCTGTTCAACCACTATTGTTGCTTATTTTTTCCTATTATTAGCTGACTAATGATTTTTTGCCAGGGCTTCCCACAGTTTGCCCTAGAACCCCTACCTAAAATCACCAACCAAACAAGCTACAATTTGGTTCGTGGCCGCTGCTGGTATACCCCTGGCTGCGCACCTGCTCACCTTCTGCAGGCTTTTGAGCCTGGAAACGGTGGTCATCAACCAGCGCGGCTGCAATGGGCCGTACCATGGGGTAGTGACTCGTGTGATGAACCACCAAGGTGGCTAGTAATGGTTGATGTCATTGACATCATGGATGATTCTAGCAACAGTGATTCATGATCATGATGGACGTTCATGAATGTGAGTCGGCGGTTTACGGCAGGTTCCTGAAGAGCTTGATCACGGTAATGAGATATGATGACGAATGAGGGTGAGTCAATGCCAAGTAGGCAGGCCGTATGGCAATGCAAACGCATCATGGGCACATTCCATGGCTGATAGGCACTGCCCAATGATGGTCAATAGTGGTTGAGAATGGATAATGATGAGCAGCCGGTTGTGAGCAGCACCTCCAATGGTTAATATCTATAGCAGCTGGTCCAATAATCACTGCTCAATGGCCGTTCAAACATGATTGCTGCTGCTGAATGCTGGTTGGTCACTTCTTACCTCCTTCCACAGTGCCCCCGGCCCCGAACCTGAGGGTCCGCGATCAAAGTGATCTTGTTCCTTACCCCCACGCGCTGAGGTGACGGTAGTTGCTTGCTGTGGGGATGTTTGGGTCGGTCCTAGGGTCAAATTGCTGGTTCCAAAGTCGACTGCGGAGTTCCTTTTTTTGACCGGCCCTGCATCTAGGAACAAGCTCTGCAAATCATAGATCTTCTGGTTGCCTGGGTTGCTGAGTACTTCAGAATTGACTCCGCACTTGCTGGGTAAAAATCCTCAAGGAACTGATTCCTGACACATCACAGCTTGAATCCAATATCTGCGCTGTTGGATCCACATCTTCAATAGTTCATGGGCAAACCATTCCCAATCTTGCCTTAAAGTGGTGGCTTGAAGCAGCTTAGCTTGAACACCCTATATAGATATCTTGAAGTTCATGAATCATAGACCCACGATTAGACACACATTTTGAAACAAAAAACAGCGCCTTCATATCCTTGTAATTGGAATGGAAATGTTTGATCCACTTCCAAACTACTTGATTACTCAACACTGAACGTACACTCGCGTAGCACTCCTTAATAAGTGGGCAGAACATGACCCAACTGACCGCCAATCAACCACCAATTGTCACCCTGATCTCAGATAAAGTTGCCAGTAGCTGCACCCAGACCTCCCCTGGGAAGCCGCACATGGTCCGAGCAAAGTCCAGATTGGCCAGGCGCACCAGTGTGTTGCAATAACTGTCCGGCCTCAGTCGCGCGTCTTCGCCTTCTTTCCTTGAACTCTTGCTGTTGTCGTTGTTCTTTTGCTGGTGTTTCCTTTCTTCTGTTGTCATGGTTGTTGCTCTCCAAAATATGGGTGTTTCTCAAAATAGGGGTACCCCTCAATCATCCTCTATAAGCCATTTATAGTAATAAACCAGCCATTTTGGGGGCCCCCTATTTATTTTAAGAAACCACCATAGCCCTTTATAGCTGGTATATCCCCTACTATTGTTCCTTATCCCCTATTAACCATTATAACCAGCTACTATTGGTAGGTTGATATTGACCCATAGCCATTACAACCGCAAAAAGTGCCGCTTTGGGAGGGCCGTTGTGTTGCCCACGGACCGGGCTCACGGACACCTCGCGCAAAGCCGCAGAGTTGCGCGACAAGTCCAGGACCTGAAACGGCGCCACCGGTGTGTCGCAACGGGTGGGTGAAGCTATGGATAAACTGCCGTGGTTTTTCCATGGTTAGGGCGTGCTAAGCCACGGTTGGCATAGAGTTGTTGAGATAGCCTTGGTTGACACATTTGGCTTGGTCAGCATAGCCATGGTGAAGTGCCTTAAGATCTGGATAATGCTGTGAGTTCAAGGCTTAAGTTTGTTGGTTCCATGTTGGCTCAGCATGGTTGAAGCTTTAGAAGCATGGTGAATTCTAATCAGTTACTAGCTGGGCCGTCTACATTCATGTGACTGAGAACTAGGCTTCACCGCCAATGATAAACGTGACAAGTTAAAACTCATCTATCCAGTTGGGTTAGAACCACCAGAACCATGATGATCATACTCAGTGACCGCCCTGACTGGGATTCACATCCATGACCAGTACAGGTATATGTACAGCACCATGAGCCATGCAATAAACACAAGTTTGCCATGAAATTGGCCCTGGTTCGTTTTAGGTAGAAGAATTGTTTCCATCGCTTTTTCCAAAAGCTCGGCAGGGGGCGAGAGTACAAGAATAGTTGTCCTCAATCATCAAATCCCCCCGATTTGTCTAAAGGTGATCATGATCATAAGGATCAATAACCATCAATCCTCAAAAATCAATCCTTGGTGGCTGGTAGATCCCTTGCTAAAAGTCTAACTTTTAGTGGTTACATGGTAGATCAATCATATCCCAAAAAAGCTAAGTTCGTAGCTGTAATCCACCCAGAATCCTCAATCATCAGTCGTGGGGATCCTGGTGCTGGTCACCCCCCAATTTTCATGTTCACTGAGGCGCAGGCCCTGGCTACCTGAAGCCAAGGTAGGGGATGGGTGAACTTCATGGGAAGTTGATCTGTTTATGAGAGATCATAGGGGTTACATGGGGGTTGTATTGGGGTTAAATGGGGGTCGTGTAACCAGCATTAATGGTTAATGATAACAATGGATCATAGTGCTTATATAGGAGTAATAATAAGTTAATAATAGGGTATAGCATAATAGGTTGAATATCGGGGTTGCCAACATGTTACAACCACAAATGATTAATTGCCAATAATACGGGATAATAGGGTTGATGACCAAATATCAAATGTCAACAATTAATATGCTGCACAATGGTGAATGCTAGGGCTCCACGGCTGGTTTGATGGCAAAATTAGATTCAGAAAAACACGCTGTCAAACAAAGTTCAGCAGTTAGGCTGCTAGGCATTCTGAATTAGGGTCATTGGCCTGAAATCCCCCATGTCAACCACGAACTGGACGTTGAACTCCCAAATGAGCCACCATTTCTCTTCCTAGATGACGATGGCGGATGGTTTGATTAACAATGATATACCACCATGTCTGGATCTAAAGACGATGGAGACGCTCTCAGGCTCTTCGATATTCATTGGAAATCCCCCCGTCAAAGCCTGAGGAGAAAGCACAACTGCTATGCCTCGTAACAAGGCATCCCTATACCGGTTGAACTTCTCCATGGGGAATCTCTCCCAATTCAAGGTTTCCAACAACATCTCACCGATCATTGCCAACCCATGTTTATATGCAGAAACTTATAACCTTGAAACACGTCTTAAAGTAACATTCAAATCTCCAGAGAACAGAATATTGTCAAAACTGTTGGGTGTTCCAACTGTGAAAACAGTCACGACAGCATTCCCTCCGCGACACGCCAACCTGGTCATCATCCAGGGTCTGGATGTTGTCTACAGGCATGTTATTGACCTTCGGCGCGGGGTGCAACCCCCGGGATTGTCGCGGCACCGCGGTTGCAGGTGAATTTAGCACAGCTACTGGCCATTTTGAGTGACCATGACGAAACTTCCCATGGCCAATTGTTCTGAAAATTGACGAATTCGAAGTTTTAAGGTGAAGTTTGAACTGCTCAGTGTATCATTGAAGTTTAAGGAGGTTGAATGAAATCAAACTAATATGGCTTAGCACTTGGCCGCCCTTGCAACCAAGCTCCTGCAGCTGCACTCCCAAGCTCAACATCACCAACCATCAAAGACAGCCAGCCCAAAACCGCACAGGACCGACGGCTCGGGGCATCTCAGGGCCCTCACGAACGCATTTAATCGGATTCTGGCCTGGGCCTGAGGGAGGCGATGGCAAGGCGCCCCGAAGCGACCCAGGCGAGACAATGATTTTGATCCATGGCAGATGCGATGCCCAAAAAGAATTACCCCGTCTCTATAGAGTTCATTTGAAATATTTTTGCCAGGGCTTCGCATTTGATATGATTATCTATATGTGAAAATTTGATATATCTACTATATATGTGAAAGAAGTGGTAAGCATACAAAGCATTGAGCATCTGGGAAATTCTAGACATGAAAGAAATTGGTATGTGGTGGATCACCCATTTTTGGCAAAACCAGTAGCAATGAATCAATATACATCTCCCCCACTGGTTCGCTTCCAAGGGAACCAAATCGCTCTAGCAACAGCTGGGTTTGTGACCCAATCATTGTAATGAAGCCACCCAGCCCACGGCCCCACGGCCTTCTGAAGGGCCTCAAAGGCAAAAAGCACCCGATCTGCATAGACCTGACCAAGCTTCCAATGACATCAGCCCAATGAAGGGCACACAAGCCCTTCAGGTATTCTCAAGCCATCCGTAACTGGTTTCGCACGCAAAGCGTTGGCTGTATAGTATTAATAAACATGAAAGCTTTATTAGTGTACAAATGCTATAACGTTCACAAACCCGTACATACATTTGCCGTATCAAACAATTTCAATTCAATAAATGCACTTACTAAGCTTGCGGGCCAAGATCCCGCGGAATTCTCAACAAATACCTTTGGACCTTCAAACAAGCGAGCCAAAAAAAACACCATAAGCAATCTTGAGCCATCATAAGCATGTCGTGTTTAGTACCCTTTCCCACTGCTAGCATGCTGATGCTTTGGGCGTGGTTAGGAGCCATCCAGTTGCTCTTCTATCAAGCTGTACAGTATCTACCCTCGCTAATCATTGCCACCCATCAACAACAACCATTGACTATGAACCCACCCTTAACTATGAGCATCATTCAGTTTTCACTGACCAATGACTGAGCATTCAACCACTTAAAATCACGATTCATTTCTATCCACCATGACTTAACCAGCAACCCTGCCATCATCTCTCAACCATGAACCATTCATTCAACGTTGGTTCAATTGCCTAACCACCGGCCCTGTCAAACATGGTGAATCCACTATTCACTCAACACCGGCCCGGGGGGGGTGAACGCTTCTGCCTCTGGATCTTCGCCCTGCAAAACGATTCTGAGACGCTTGATGGGTTCCAGCGCCGCCTGCACAGGGCTCATGATCATCTGTCCTTGCTGCTCCCAGCGACCATCATTTACAATCATATGGCTATGGGTCAATATCAACTTACCAATAATGGGAGATAATAACCAACAACAATAGGGAAAACAATGCTAAATGGTGGGGAACCAGGGGTACAGAATTTTGACCCATGGCCATATCATACAAGGGCATCTGGCCACTTGAAGCACCGGAAAAGTCATCCAATGTTTTGCCTGTGGGGACAGAATCACGAGTCCACCCTGTGAAAAACCAACCGGTTGGCGGTTTCAACAACCATTAACACATAGAATCAATAACGACTACTTAAAACCATCAACCAGAAAATCTACGTGGCATTACGTGGCCATGTTCTACCCAGCATGCTTTGGTCCTGCTATGCACTGCTTCAGGGCCCCCCGACATCTGGAGCGCTGGAGGCCCACCGGACCAAAAAGTCCTTGGTTCCTTTGCCATCGTCCAGATCCTGGGGATGGAATCAGGGCTGATAGCGCGCCCAGGGGCACAGTTTTGATCCGGTTTGGTCCAACGAAAAATGGTTGTATTCAGCTGCTTCACTGTTCCTTTTTTCGCCAAGCTGAAGGCTTTATGTTGAGACATTTGTCTCGCCTGTGAATTTGATTTTGATGCTACCTGGCAGTAGCAATTCGTTAACGTTGCTTCCTTGTAGAAGCTTTCTTGTATATGAATTCTCCTGGCAGAGAAAAATTTGGAAATGATCGGATATCCAAAATTCGTCTGGGAGTCAGCTCGATTTAAATCAGCGACACCCCCCTTTCCCCAACCCTTAGGGTGGAGTGGGGGGGAAGGCTTGAGCCTAATGCCCAAGTATGTCGAAATGGATCCGTTTCCGCTACTTCATACAAAATGTTCGAGGAACAGACTTGTATTCAGCTGCTTCACTGTTCCTTTTTTCGCCAAGCTGAAGGCTTTATGTTGAGACATTTGTCTCGCCTGTGAATTTGATTTTGATGCTACCTGGCAGTAGCAATTCGTTAACGTTGCTTCCTTGTAGAAGCTTTCTTGTATATGAATTCTCCTGGCAGAGAAAAATTTGGAAATGATCGGATATCCAAAATTCGTCTGGGAGTCAGCTCGATTTAAATCAGCGACACCCCCCTTTCCACGTACCCCAACGGAGTGTCCTTGCAGTGAAACTGCAGAACTTAAAAGTGATAAGCTGTTAACAGGTTACGAGTGTGGTCAGAAAGCTTGATTGATGGTAAAAATGAGAGAGCGTCACTGATATAGAGTCTTGCGACTCTTGTTGATTCCCACCGCCCTCTAAGGAGGGCGGCTTCCATGGACTTTGTCACCTGAAACAGGTGTGTAGCTCCTCCCCGGCGAAGGGAGTATGGTCTAAAATTGTGTTGCGAAAGGCCATAGATGTCACACAGTTTTCGAAATCGCGATCGAAAGGTCGCCGAGGTTCCAGTCCATAAAGATTGATGTAGTTTGTCGGCCTCTTTTTCTCACCGAAAGAAACATGCGCAATACTTCCAAAGTCAAACAGTCTGTAATGCTAATGGCCTCATTAGCATTGAAACGTTGACCAATTTTTGTATTGGTCAAAGCACAAACACCAGCTGTAGATCCCAGTGAAAAATCATCTCCAGTAAGATGCAACATCTCTCCTGTTCGAAGTAAACAGTGGAAACCCACTAACAAAAGCACGGCCATTTCGAAATGGTTATGCTGCCATTCATAGGCTGCCATAGACTTGACCAAGGCCCATGTAAGTGGAGGGGCCCTAGCGGGTACCTCCACTTTTCTCCACACAGAGAATAACTTCCAGCTGTGGGGGATCTTACGACGGGTCCAAGGCTGGAAGAAATGTAGCGCACTGAGACCATCACCGATGGTCAACAGGGGTTCACCAGAGCGCCACATCTTACGAATCCATTGGCAAACCAATTGATCTAAATGATCTTCATTGTGTGTGCTTTTTCGACCCAAGGGACAAGCTTTCGAAGTGCTAAATAATATCTCTTCTGTGTAGCTTCACTCAAAGCCGCATCTTCCAGTTCAATGCGAGCCCGCTGCCGAATACGCTCAGCGCGGGAGAAGCGGCCAGCCAGGATTCTAGGCCGCGCGACGAGACCCATCGTCGGAAGGATTTTCAGTGGATTCTATATGTGCCATAATCAAATATAATCCAAATGCCAACAAGTGAGCTGAAATGTTGTTCATGACCCGGGTAAGTTGCAAAGATGCTGAACGACCTTTACTTGCAACGCTCATAGAGACATAGGAATCAGAAAGTTGAAAAACTCTAGCGTTACAAGCTTGATACCGCAATATTTGATGTTTGAGACCCAGGAGAACTGTTTCAAGTTCCAACACGTTGATGTGAGCCTTTTGTTTCCACTTCACATGAAACCCATGTTGCCATTTCCACCATCCGGCTGCCACAGATTGTCGGGGGAAAGCTTTTGAATTCATAATATCACCTGAGACGACCCTGACATCAGATCCAGTATGATTGGTTTGCCTCAACAGCAACCTGTTCAACAAACCAACGCCAGTAGAAAGGACAGCTGCCGCACCAGATACACTTCCATAACTCAAAGTTCGTACCAAGGGGGCTTGACTTCTAATGTGCGCTTTGAAACCTGGGGCTAAACCCATACGCCTAGCCAGGTGGGAATAGGCCATCTGTGGCATAAACCGTTGACAACATGCGACTGCCAAAATAACAAACGAATAGATACTGAAACTATCTCCCAGTAGTTTGTGTCTGCAATCCGAAAACCCCACGGGGTTTGACTTCTGCTTTGAAGCACTCCAGGCCAAGGAGGTGTGTTTGTAACCGTACCCTAATAACAACTCTTTTTCTTCGGCATTCAAAAGTCGCCATGTAGTGTCAGTTGTGATGAGAAATTTTTCATCATACTGATATGGTGGGTAACGAAAATTGTCACTCTGCCATCTCTCTTTGGTGGCTGTCGAGCAGCGACTGAGCCCTGCTGGTTGCGGCGGTGGTTTGTCTCGAGGGATGCTTTTCAGGCATGTTGGGAAGATGGCACCACGGTGTTCACCTTCCCACCGATATCCAGGGGTCAACCATTGTTCCGTGGAAGGATATGTTGCCATTGCTTGTACTCTAGTCCAATATTTTTCAGTTTTAAAAGTCAGATCAGGAAATGCTGATTCAATACTTTCTGAAGTCCAAACGAAACGTGGTCTTCTCATGGGTACGGCGTCACTTGAATCAAGTTGATAGGGTGAAGTTCCCATGTATTGTGAAATCTCTTGAGCGGCGCTCTCATCCATTGAAGCCACGTTTTCCAATACATGTCGAATGACAACAATAGGACCGAACTCCTCCTCCAAAAGGTCTCTTATTCTGGGGATCTCCCAAAACAAGCTGCTTTGTGGCCCAGCCAAATTCATTCTGTTTGCCTTCACCGAAGAGAGATCCACACAGGGCCAACCAGCCCATACATGAATTTCAGCAATGTTAAGGAATTTCAAGCTCCAACTTTTAACCATAGTTCGATCAACCAGTCGTACATCATTGATGATCAAGGTACCAGGCCACCTCCTACTGGTAATCCTGTTAGCCGCTTCATCCAAATCAACAGCAATTCGCGCCATTGGTGTGATGCCTGCTATGTCATAAGCACGAAATGCACCTCCAATCCCGTTGAATAAACTTATAATGAGGATTGGACAAGATTCATCGGCTTTGGCTGTGGTCTTCTTATTAACCGCTTGTAGAAAATCTGCTCCCTCCATAATAAGTTCATGAGCTACTTCAATGGATCCACCGCGTTCCGAAGCATCCGTGCAAATGATATGTGATGGGATTGACGCCCCCAAATTGCAATGTAACAAAGATGAAACAAAGATAAGGCTCAAAAATTCAGCCTTAATTTCTTTTCTCATATCTTCTCCCAAACGTAAGGATTGTCCCACAAATTTCCAAGTCTTCTGTAAAAAGCTCATAGCGGGGCGTCTGAATTGCAAGGCGAAAACCCATCGTCCCGCCATAATTTGTACTTGTTTCCTGTTCAACCGAGGTTGTGCAATCAACCAAAGAGTGCCTTGAATCAGCTTAAGCAATCGTTCACCACCTAAGCCAATCATCTTGCGTTCACCATCAATTTCAGCTCCAAGCTCTGTGGATTTCAAGGCGCCTACAACCCTCTTCTTTGTAGCCGAAACAACCCCGGCATCAGCCCATATATCTTCTGCATTCCAGTGACACTGATTTGCGTCATGCGAAAAAGTTGAATGTTCTACTCGTTCTCCCCCTGCATAATTATCCAAATAAATATGCCACCAGCTACACCCACTAGTTCTTGAGTCCGCAATGAGATCGTTCATCCATCTTGGTAAAGTGTGCCCACGGGCCACCTGCTTATCTGCTGGCATTCCACCTCTCAAGAGAAGATTCTCAGATAGCTCCTGCATAATACTGACTGAGTTCAACCAACCCATTGGAATAACACAGCAAGCCAAACAGTAGGTGCATCCTTTGGTGCGATTTATGCGTTCACCGTCAATGGTTAGGTTGAAGGAAAGGTATCGTTTCCAAACCGGAGGCAAACGAAACAAATAAAAAACAGAACACATATCGCTTTGATGAATCCGGATCTGTTGATCACCATCAAGTACAATGCTCATCCAATGAGTGATTCCTGGTAACGAAGTAGTTCCCCCTTCCATTTGTTGCATGCAACTATTGGTACCCACCAGGTTCATAATAAGACGAAGGATCGGTCGCCCATCTTCCAAGGAAGATGGTTTAACGACCCCAAAAAGGCCATTCAAAATCCGGCATCCTTGCACTGAATGAACTGAATCCAGAGGTATCCAATCACAAACATTTCTCTTCACCAGCTCGAAGGCCAATGCCTCACGATCATGCTCCACAAGATGTATCTTTCCTGGTAGTTTGGGTAAAGTTACATCCTTATCCGATTTTAACAACCATTTTGGATTCAGCAAGAATTGTTTGGTGCGATGTCCTACCCAATCCAACGCGTCGATGCAACCTCCATGTTCACTAGGTGGAAGTCCTGGCATTACTTGTTCAAGGGTGAGCTGTTGACATATGCTTATCTCTTCACCATTGTACCCCACTGACCGGCTTGACATGTCCTTTTGCCACGCGGATTCGTCCAAGGGAGGCAGGCTAGGGTCATCACCGAAGCGCCTCTCAACGGCAGATGCCATCGAGTCGAAAGCTCGCTTCTCCGCTTTTGACCACGGCCCTGAAGCTAAGCGGGTTCCCAAGCCAGTCATTCTGTTCAGTGCGGAAGCAGCCACATAGACCCAAGCCTTACGTGCCCACTGCAACACGACAAATGCGGCATCGGCTATCTCAGCCAGCGCAACTCGCTTGAAAACTTCCACCAGCTCATCCAAATCTCCCAGACGTAATGGAAAAATCGCGCCCCGTTGTCTCAAGGGGGCCGACTTGTGCTTGGCGAAAAAGTTTGACCAAGAGTCAATGAATTCCCAGGCTTTGGCATCATCATCGGGATGTCGTGACCCACGGATCACCATCCAAGCCAATACACATCCGGTGGTTCTGTAACATGTGCACAGCTCAAATGCAGATTTCAAACGGGTGACGTCACTCGTCTCTTCAGACACCTTCCCAAAGCCCTGTGCTCGACAGCTTTCTGCCAGAGCACTCATGCAACTTTTCTCATCTTCCTCATTGGTGAACCTCTGATCCCTCTTTCTCTTCATTTCTCTGGGATCTTCTCCTTCGTGCGGGGTTCCCCTTCTTTTTCGTTGTTCCATGATTTCGTCTTCTACTTTCCTTTGTTGCCCTTCTTGCTCTTTCCTTTTCCTTCGTACGATGAGTCGTTCCACGAAGACCTCTGCTTTCCTTTTCCCTTTGGATTGTTCCACCAGCCTTCTCCTGGGGTCAGTTTGGCGGCTAACTTCGCATGCTTCTTTGCCCGAAGCACGACCTCTGGCCCCGCTGCGGTGCCTTCTTCGTATGGAAGAAGTTCTAAGTGACGGGCTGTCACCCATGTACCGTCCAGAACCGATTGATGTAGACTGATGAAACGCCCTGCCAAAACATCGCCTAGCAAAGCTAAGTCTCCTTGACGTAGCAGGTCTATGCACTGACTCAAGTGGTGGAGTTCCCGAGTCTGCGCCATGGCTCCACCAAGTTGAGGACGGACCACAATGGCGAAGTAGCTCCCTATCTTCACCTTCTGGTCGTACTGCTTCTCCTCGTCGGATTCCAAACCAACTTTTGAACTCTGGTCCAGTTGGCTCCTCGCATGTGAGATAAGCATCTGAAGTACACTCCCCGGCTTCTTCCGGGATTTCTTCCGAAGCGGTGCAACCATCCCTTCCTCGCTGCTCGCCGAGGACACGGGGTCCAAGTCTCCCCCTGAGCTCTCTTCCGAGTTGGATGTCGCATCGCTCCCATAACTGTCGGGGTCTGGTGACCCGCTGTCGCCTGGCTTTCTCTTCTTCTGCTTCCTCTTCTTCTGCTTCTTCGAGCCCTGAGCTTTCTTCGAACTTTCTCCTGGGGTGCTTGACTTCTTCCCAGAAATGGCTTGGCTCAGCATGCGCATCAGCTGAAGCCCTGGGTTCTTCTTCTCCTTCTTCTTCTTGCTCTCCGCTGCTTTCTCCGCTGTAGTCTGCGCCGCTTTCTTTGCCTGCAAGACCAGTTGTCCTTGATAACTTTTCGAAGTACCACCTCTTGTGTCCTCTAACGCTAACGGTGGAGTTGCGTCGAGGTCTGCTCGGTCTTTCTTTCGTTTCTTCAACTTCGATCCTGCTGGCTTCTCCTTCCTTCCTTTCCCTTTGTCGTCCTCTATCTTCAGAATCTCCTCCTTGACTGGACCCCTTCCAGGGGCCTTTGGGGGCGGTCGATTCGGATCGTCCCAAGAGGGTGAAAGCTCTGGCGAGGACAACACTTCTAAGGGGGGTGGACGAGGCACTTTGGAGCCGCCCGGATTCAGCCCAGCGCTCCGATTTCCTTCCCGGTTCAACATCTTTCCTCTTGCGGCTTCTAACCTCAGCCTCAGATCCCTTCGTTCTCCATCTGAGACTTTCTTGCCACCAGGAACCACGGTCCCTGGTCGTCCTTTGCCTTCTTTCCTGTTCTCCTTGCCCAGCAGCTCGTCTCTCAACTCTGCGTCTCCATCCTTGGGGGGTGATGGAAGTCCCCATGGTTCTTCTTCTCTGTCTTCCATCTCTACCGGCTCCTTGTTTGGATCTCGTTCCTCTCTTCCTTCTCGTGCAACCTCTGGGGTGTTGTCGAGCTCCTCTCCTGAAAGCATCACGAAAGGTTCCTTCTCCCACTTTGCTATCTGGCGTTTGATGTGAGCTGTCATATAGCTTCTGTCGAAAGCTGACACAGAAAAGGTCCTCAGCCGAGTCACATGCAAAGCAAAGTCCTCTGAGCAGACGCATGGCCGAGATGCACAAAAATGCAATTTGCCAGGACGCCTGTTGAACTGTAGTGACAGCCATTTTGACCAATCCTGATCCGAGCATCCTAAACTGCGAACCAGAGCTGCTCCATCTCCTTCGGCAGTTATAAGATTCTGTCTCACCCAGAAACCAGCCCACAAGTCGGGCGCATCCTGAAGGTCGGTTGAACGGAGATGAACTTCCACTACTGACCCACGGGACAGTACTAGAATGTCCCATCTTTCTTTGTCTTCCAAAGAAAATTCTTCACCTTCCACGAGTTCGACCATCTAGACTTTCGTCTTTGCGCGGCCTAGGGCCAGCAAGGGGTCGGTCTTGTTCCCAGAAGCTAGCTGGTGGCTTTCGATGGACTCGAAGATGTGGATCTTCCAAAGTTCTGTAGATCCTCTGATGCTTGCCTCCTCCTCGTGATCCTCGGTGTTTCGAACGCCTCTCACCTGGTCTATGATGAGAATGCCCTTCTCTACGATGATGGCGTGAACGTTCTCGTCCACGTGGTGAATGTCCCTTTGGTGGGTGCGGAGGTTCTGGTGGCTTGCGACTCGGATCAGACTTTGCCTTAACCGCTGGAGCCTCTTCCTCTTCACTTTCTTCCTCACTGCTTTCCTCCTCACCTGCCTCTTCTTCCTCCTTTACGCTCCTCTTATCCTCTCGCCTGTCTTCCTCTCGAACCCGTGAAGTGCGTTCCACTGGAGGCGGCACTCGAGGAGGTTCAGGCACCCGAGAAGCAGCACGGGAAACTCCAGCGCTTCTCAAGCTGTCAGAGACCTGGCGCAACCCTTTCACGCACCGCACGGCAGAGACCACGGCCTCGTGAGCCAGCGTACGCAGAGCAGGGTTGTGCCAGGTGCCTGCCAGCTCCACCTGAAGTGCCTCTATGGCAGTGCACCCTAAGCACCAAGTGTCCTCGTTGTGAGGTGGGGCTTTCCTACACTTGGCACAACTCATGAAGGCTTGAGCCTAATGCCCAAGTATGTCGAAATGGATCCGTTTCCGCTACTTCATACAAAATGTTCGAGGAACAGACTTGGAGGTTGAACCACCCCTGTGAAAAATATTAGTTCACCAACCATGTGTTAACAATCACTATAGGGAAATTTGAGGTGCTAAAACCACACCAACCAGAAGAAAAAACAGAAGGTCATACATAGTGAGTTGTTCATGTGGCGGGTCATCACATTCCCGGCAGATTTCAGCTCCACCATGCCACCCACTCGCAGGACCCCTCCTTCAGACCTTCCACGGTGCAGTCCTGCAAACAAAAACGAGCTGCTAACGACATGTGGCTATAGGTGGATAATAACCAACCAATAGTGGGGGATAATAACCAATAATAAAGGGGAAACAATGGTCAATGATAAGGAACCAAGGGTACAGGGTTTTGACCCACTGCCATGTGTCAATGAATGCTGAAGGGTCTTGTCAACATCAATGACTGTTATAGTTATACTCATTGGTATCGAACCGGCAACCCTGATTGGCATGAAGAATGAACAACAGCGTCTGTGAAGCTCAACCAAGCTTACTACCATTCGGTAGCTTCTTAGCTCCCCCGGTAAAAGGGTACACAGCATGGGCAGCCCTGGTTCCTCATTTCCCTCACCACCAATAGCTAGCTATATCCAAGTGATTGGTTGCAGGCGGCTTGGCCCCTAGGAGCTGAGGGCATCAATTCTCTACCCACCGAACAAAGAATCACATGAATGCACAAGTTTCAGATGAATCAAGAAAATTCTATAGTCTCATCTATGCATTTATCCTTCCATCTGTCGATTCACCTACTCTATCGATCCGTCAGTCTATGTATACAACTATCCAATCATAGCCATAGTTGGATACGATCTCTACCTGCCATTGAGGCATCCCGGGCCCCTGGAGCCGTCGCCTCCCAAACAGAGCCCTTTGTCTCTTGGGTTTCGCGCATCGCTTTGGCCTCATGATGATGGAGCTGATGAAGCTGCTGCTGCTGCTGCTGCTGATGATGGTGATGATGATTGTGATGATGATGATGATGATGATGATGATGATGATGATGATGATGATGATGATGATGATGATGATGATGATGATGATGATGGCGATGGCAGGATCTTCAAGTCATCGAATTGTGTCTGAATTTCCCGTGGCCCAGCAGTAGCATGATAAGCACTTCATGGCTTGCAGCCATCTGGTTGGCCATGGAAAGGCTAACTAGTTGGATATCTTTTATCAAACCTAGCTCTTATGGAAAACTGCCAACGGCAACCCCCAAACAGTCTTATTTCAGGTTTTATGTGCCAGCTAAACGCCCTCAATCCTCAAAAAGAAAGACTCTGCCACATTCTGCGAACACCAAGATGGTTGGCACAAAACCTACGGAAAATTGCCACCGTATATCCGTTACTATAGACCCAGGTTGCTCAAAAGCCAAAACTGGCTGGTGGTTTCAACCCCTATGAAAAAGATTAGTCAACCAACCAGTTGTTTATAGTTAATGTTGGTTTCTGATTAGTGTAACCCCCCCTAAAGTAATGAAAATAGATGAAACCAACAGGTAGATACTAATCAGAAACCAACATTACTAGGGAAAATAAAAAATGTTAAAAAACCACCAACTTCAAAATCTCAGGATTCAACCGCCGAACAAAGCCAGGCCTGCAAAGGCAAGAAGCTGCCATCCGGCTGCTTTCCCAACCTTGGGCTGGCAGCGACTCCCCAGGGAGTCTCCATACCCGGGTGCGGTAGGAAGCGCAACCAACGAAGAGGATCATCCACCCCTCCATCCCCAAAGAGTGAGCATCTGGCTGGCCGTCATTTCATGACAAACAAGCGTAAAATTCTGATGGCCAAGGGAGGGCAACGGATGTCACATCAAAGGCACTCTCTCTCTCTCTCTATCCATCAATCTTTGTGGAACAAAGACTGTCTAATCTTATCTTTTTTGGCATGCTGGCCAGGCACGCCCCGGCTGACCAATAAAATATCATCAGTCCTTGTCACTACCCACCTTCAAATGAACCAAAGAGGACCCACCAAGACCCTACACTTTCCTTCTTTGGGAGCCCCACCAAGTCAACATAAGTCACAACCAAACATCAACTAACCACCCATTTCAGCATGCCAAGCACCCAGCACCTGCCACAAGAACCAGCACCACGGGCCACGGCGACCACGGCGGCCACGCGACTCCAGCCATTGCTCCGGCGTGCGGATGTCGAACTCCGTGTTGTTGAAATCGTCCAGCTGCGGCCAGAAACTCAGCGGCGGTGGCGGTGGTGAAAGGCCGAATGGTGGGCTGTTGGCGGCTGAATGGTGAAGGACCATGTAATGGTTTGTAAATGGGCACCTAATGTTTGGTGAAGGGGCAATCAATGGCTGGGAAATGGGCCATTGTGGTTGGAACGGATGTATTAATGGGCAATCATGGTTGGTAAATGGTCAACATTGGTCAGTTGATGGTAAGTGAATGATTCGTTAATGGTCCTTTCATGGTGAGTGAATGGTCGGTATATGGCCCATGAAATCCCACTAATGGCTGGCGAATGGTCGGTTGATTGGTTGGTGAATGGTTGGCTCACCAACGACCATCCATGAATGGTGGCGAGGAGAGCTTTACCATGGTCAACACGCAAGCGAAAGAAAAACACTGGGTAGCAAACACTTGCACACCAAGTTTCAGCTAGCATAGAAGGCATTTCAGAATGATCAGCCACAGAACAACGTTTTGCTACTGTTATTGCTCTTTCTCTTCTGTTCTCTCCAGTTTGATGACTTGATTTGTATTGGCATTGAAGTTCACTCTTGTTCGCTATGTGTTGAATAAACGAATCCAGTGAACAAGAAATCTGTTTTCCCAGGTTGTAAAATAGTTCACTCGGCAATTAAAAAAAAACTTTTCCAAGACTTGGCCCTGCTTCTCTGGCCGCCACGGGCGGAAGAAAGCTGACTGCAGCCAGCCACTGCCTTCCTCCTCCCACTGAGGTGCCAGCTCGGTGGGGAAGTTGCAGTTCCGCTCTTCTAGCAGAGCCACCACCTGAGTAGTCAGTCAAAAGCACCAAGCCATGAAGCCCGAAACGAACAGAGGCAGAATCTATGAATCATCTTGTTGAGATATCATCACCACCATCACCATCACCATCACCATCACCATCATCACCATCACAATCACCATCACCATCATCATGACAATCATTATCATCATCATCATCATCATCATCATCATCATCATCATCATCATCATCATCACAATCATCATCATCATCATCATCACCATCATCATCATCATCATCATCATCATCACCATCACCACCATCATCACCACCATCACCATCACCATCACCATCACCATCACCTTCACCATCATCATCATCATCATCATCATCATCATCATCATCATCATCATCATCATCATCATCATCACAATCATCATCATCACCATCACCATCATCATCATCATCATCATCATCATCATCATCATCATCACAATCATCATCATCATCATCACCATCATCATCATCAACACCATCATCATCATCATCACCACCCTCCTCCTCATCATCATGTTCAGCTTCATCCCCAACTCTGCGACCCAAACGTTCCAACGACCTCCCTGCAGCGGCTGCACTCTCTGAGCTCCACGGACATCTAAGGCTTCGAACCACTTCCGTCGCCGTTCCACGGTGACCTGGCGCGAAAACCATGGGAAACTCATCTGGAAATGGCCTGGACATGGCCATATATTTTCGAGGAAAACCTTGGGAAACCCCTGGAAATTTGAGAATCAGCATATTTTCTGCGGGAAATTTCCAGGGATTCTCCAGGGTTTTCATTGGGAACCATTATCTGCGGATCAATGGTTCTTTCGATCGCTAACTTAATCGACCAAATTCGTGATGGTCACACGATGCGTAGGCAATGGTTGATGAACGCTACATGAACGCTCCAATTAGTGGTTGATGAGCGTTGGCCAGTGTCAATTGATGTTCAATTGTACGTAATTCATGGTTGGTCAATGGCTCATGACAGAATAGTTGTCTATATGGTTAATGCTTCAATGCTCGATAATGTTCAATGACCGTTGATGGTCAATAATCGCGGGCACGCGGAAAATAAGAAATTCCAAAACCACAAATGTCGCAAGCACAATTTTCTTCTATCACTTGGGAGGTCTCACTAAATGCTACTCACTGCCGGCTCACCGGAGAGACTTTGATGATATTGATCAAAAACATCCCTGCTTAAACACTAATCATCCATGCCTTTCCAAGGTCAGTCGAAACTAGTTACGTACTTCACTTACTTGACTAACCAAACTAGATCGAAAGTTGATCAAACTAGTAACTACTACCTACCTATCACTACTAAGCTCTCCAAAGTCAGCCGAACTCCTTAGCGACCCATTTGAAGCCTTGCACATCCAAGCACAACATCTGCGCACCTTTCGTGGTCGATCCCCAGGTCTATGAGCATAGACCTCGATAACCTGAGCGCAACTTGGTCAGAAAAAAATCCCAAACATGGAAGGTATACCTACTTCATGACTACTGGTTGGTGATTTCAACCCATAGTTAACTAGTGGTTAATCATGGTTAATGAATAGTGGTTATATATGGTAATGATGGTTGATGATGATCATAAATAACTGGTTGGTGGTTGAACCACCCCTATGAAAAATATGCGTAAGTCAACCAACCATGTGTTAATGATTACTAGGGAAAAATGTTTGAAACCACCAACCAGCCTAGCTGGTTCTTGACATTTCCTGACCTAGCTTTTCAATGGCTAGTGAATCCTAGGCGTTTGTTAAAAAGCCTGGGTTCATGAAGCTATATGACTTTTGGTGATTGCCTGGCTTTCCAGTCGACGATTCACAATTCAACATCAGCACTTGGCCGTGATTGCCCGGTTGTAATCTCATATTAAAATGCCACGTGCACTTTGTTCATGGCCCAAATGACAACGTTAAAAAACAAAAACATGCCTGGGGTGCCAATCCACCAACAACAGGATTTCGCTCTGAACCGTCCGAATCATTCAGTCTCTCCTGATCAGCCTTGACTAGATACTTTTTTCTTGGGCGGTGCGTAACCGCAATACATGAGGCATTTCCAAACAACAAGTTCTCCTGAGCTTTATTGTCTCAAACACTGCTGGTATATCAGTGAGAAGAACAACTATTTTCCGTTCTTCTGTTATTTCAAACTCACTTGCATTAATTAATGCGTCTGAATTCAAAGAAATAGGTTTTCTAGGGTTTTCTCGGTGTAAATTCAGATGGATGATTCCAAACACAGGCATCCCACAGAACTCATTTTACATCCGCAGCCATGATTGCATGACCCCCACAACCTCCTGCCTTTGGCTCCACATCTTGGTAGATCTTCCGAGGAGTCTTCGGTTCCGCCTGAGACGGGGCCCATGCTGTAGGGACAGGCTGGGGCAGGTGGAGTGGGCTATCGACAGAGGTGGCTGTGTCCTCAAACAAACCTCCCAGAACTACCACTTGTGAAAAAAACAGTCAAAATAAATGTGATGACTATCATTCCCAACGCAGGAGAGAAAAAAAAACACACACATTCAGACCGGCATCAATCAAACACCGCAACTGCGGAACCTCATCTAAACCTCAGCCCCGCTGACACTTCCAATACATACATCACACAAGCAAGTACGGTCACACGAGCCGAAGCAAAAGTGAAGTTGAGGCCGGCCATCTTCAACAAGTATAGATATTATAGATAGTATAGTTATAAAAATTCTCGCCGGATGCTATTCTCTCCTTCCTTCCATCATCTTCCATCATCTTCGACCTGTTTATGGTCACTTTGCTATGGGTCACTTCACCCTTAGACCCCTGGTTCCCCCATCATTCACCAGCTTGTTTTCCCTATTATGTTGGCGACAATCCCCCATGAAATTGGTAACTACTTGATCCATTGCCACTTCAGTAATTCCATGCTGGCCATGTCACCCACCCTGCGCGCCTCCTGTGCTTTGGCCCTCAGGCGCTCCGACAGGGAGAAACCCGGGGCCCTGGCGGACCTGGTGGCACGGCCAGGGAGATGGTGGCCAGGATGGTGGTGATCCACCGGGTAGATCTGCAAGTGGCTGTGACCTTGAAGCGGTGACCTGGGAGATGTTCTAGAGATACCATCATGAATCATGATATCAAGTCGCAGGTTTTCTTTTTTTAACTGTAGAGCCATGGGTTTAACGAAAGTGATGATCACCGTCACCATCGAATCCAGAATTGACACATTATGGACAAATTACGGTGATAAACACCTGTTCTTCACAATCTATCAGAAATGTTTGTGGCACGAGACGTGTTTGGGGAACATTGAAAAAATCAAATTACTCATGGCAAAAGTCAACTCCCAACCGATTCTCTCCCCTCGTTCCAAAAAAATCGCTCCAAAACCCAACCATTGAACCCTACAACATCACATATAACCTTCGCACTGATCATCATCATCATCATCATCATCATCATCATCATCATCATCATCATCATCAATAACCTTCCCACTTGGCGGCCAGCCAGACCCCGGCTGCGGCGAGCATCATCAATAACCATTACATCCCCTACTAATAAACAAAAACAATCATGATAATTAATAAACATCATATATCCTCTACTATTGTTGGTTGGTATTCTTCATCTAAACCACCAGCCAGTAGTTGTTTGACCATTATTGTTAGTTACTATCCTCCTATAATTCACCATTATTCACCACTATTCCACTTATTGTTGCTTAGTCTTATTATAGCTGTTTGACCATTACAGTATTGTTAGTCACTATTCTCCACTTCTCCACCATTATTCACCATTATTAACTACAAAACCAACAAATCACCTAACAATAGGATAATAGTATCACCTAGTCTTCGTTGTTGGTTCTACCATTCTTAGGAGCTATAGCATCATCTCAACCAACAAAAATCTCCCACCACCGACCCCTGCATCAACGCCAGGTCCTCACCCCCCCTCCCCCACCGTTGGCGCCTGCGCAGGGTGCTGCAGCAGGTGCCCAAGTCCGTGGGGCCCAGCTTGCAGCTGTCCACCTCTTGGCGCCTTGGTGGGGCCATGGGTGAAGCCATCGTTTCGAAGCATCTCATGGGTGAAAAAATGGTGAACACATGGTGGAAAAGTGGTGAAAATATGGTGGAAGAATGGTGAGAAATGGTGAAGAATGGTGAAAATATGGTGGAAGAATGGTGAACAATCGGAAAGACGTGGTGGAGAAACGTTGGAACATTGGAAAAACATGGTGAACGAATGGTGAAGAATGGTGATACATCTTGAAAAACATCAGGGTGAACTCAGCATCAATCGCGATTAGGGAGAAACTCATGGTGAGTTTGAGGGTAGTTGATGGGAGAGTGATAAGATGAGCGCGGTTGATGGTGGGATAAAGGTCAGGGAATAACCAGTACTGCATCAGAATAGTTTAAAGTTGAAAGTATTTTCTAAAGTCAGCTACTGATGGTTTCTCAAAATAGGGGTAGCCCCACTTTATCATCGACTTTATAAACCGTCATCCACGTTATAAACCGTTCATAGGTATCAACCACCCGCAAGGAAACCACTGAGTCACTGTGTTGGCGGCTTCTTGTTGGTTCTCTTCCCTTCTTGTTAACCGTTATATCCCCCTGCCTAATTCAATCCCCCACAAAACCATCTTAATCCTCCACAAAACCACCTTAATCCCCAACAAAACCACTTAATCCTCTACAAAACCACCTTAATCCCCTACAAAACCATCTTAATCCCTAAAAAACCCCTAGGACTCCCTATAAACCATACATCTTAACTACTTGTGATGGCAGTGGCCCACGCAATGCCAGGTACCTGCGCCCCCTTCCATGAAACCAGTGGCCGATGCGGCTTCACCACTTCGGACATGATGCCTCGTTGCCTGAACGCCGCGTAGCCGGGTGCACCACAGATAGGTGAGCCATTCGAATGATGGGTGATGAATGGACAGCATTTTAGGGAAAATGATGGTGAATGACGATTATACAGCTAGCAAATAGCAGTTGCTGATGGTGAATGGTGGTTTGATAGGGAAAATTGATGGCCAATGATGGTGAATGGAATGAATGGTGGCAAACTTGTCACCAACAACGATAATCACAACCATGTCACAACGGTCATCCTCGCTACATCTCGTCATGATCAATTGTGGTGGAGGACCTGCACAGTTGTGATCCTGATGATGGCGCTTGCAATGGCATCAAGTGACACCGGCCAACAAGGGATAGGGGATAATTGTTAGGGTAGGTGCTATGATAATTGAAAACAGACCGGGGATTGCAGTGGTATCTAGGATAGGACCATCCCAAACATCGACACACGTTCATGGTTGCTCATTGACTCAGTGGCTCAAAACAATTTCAGATCATCCACAATGTGTGCTTATCAAATGATATTCAAGCCACCCACCTGCTGTCCGCACACAAACAAACGGGACATACATCATCACACATCATTCCGCAGGAATGTTAAGCAAATTATGTTTCGCATTTGTTTTTCCGGTCAAAAGCTGCTATCATTTCAAAGGCAGATTTTCTCGTACCATATCGCGACATCTGGTGCCATCTTCTGCCTGATAACATCTAATAACCCATCCTGGTTGGTGGTTTCAACCCTGACGAAAAATATCAGTCAACCAACCATTTGTTAAAAATTACCAGTGAAAATAACAAATGTTTCAAACCACCAGCCAGCATCTTGATGAAAGTTGGTTCCAGCTCCTGCCTGAAGGCATTGTTCTGAGAGAAGAAGGCATTGGCGGAGTTGCCCATCCCTTGGCGACCTTGCAGCTGGCAGGCCCACCCCAGGCTGCCTGGAAAGGGTGGGGGCCACTATGGGATGATCTGGTGCCATCCAAGCAACCACATTGTTTGCAGCCAATATCAGCGTCATCCAATGACATTAGTTATCATCATCATCATCATCATCATCATCATCATCATCATCATCATCATCGTCATCACCCTCCTCCTCATTATGTTCATCATCGTCATCACCTTCATCATCATCACCACCATCATCATCATCATCAATCCCATTCTTGTCTGGTGTGCCATGCTCAGCCAATCTTTCCCCGGAGTCGTTTTGGAAAGGCTGGCTCTGTGGTATCCCGAAAAAATGGCCCTGTGATCTGATCAAGGATTCCAAGCCAGCAACGAACCGTCGGCTCATAGAAATTCAAAGCTAACGAATCCATCATACTAGCCCACAGTCTAGAAGGTCATGTCAGCCCAAAGCAGCAACTAGCATCCGCCCAAACAACTCGATATCAGCCCAAAAAATATCAAAAAATGCCATCAGAGGTGAGTTTGAAGCATCGAGGCTTTGAACTTGGCCAACTTGGCCATCAAGTCATCCACAGCTCGCCCTTCCCGTCCCCTGTTTTTTGCTGCTCGCGGCCCCCAGCAGCCACCCCTAAGACCACGGATCGAGGCGGGCTCATCGTGGTGATGGAACTTCCCATGGGAGCCTCTGGTAGCTTGCCTGGAAAATCACCTTTGCGGTCAATCATTTCACAATGCTGGATATTCTATTTCTCTCATTGTTTGAGTAATTAGCCATTTCTAGTTCTCTCATTGTTGAACTATTTTTTTCCACCGCCATCCCGTTGTTTAACTATAATTATCCATTGGCAAATGTTGACACTTGAAGGATGTTCCATGATTTTCCATTGGCCAAAAAGCACCAGAGACTTGACCACAGGGTTAGCCGACTGTGGGCCGGCTTTTGGCGACTGTACCTTTGAGTTCAGAGCATCTCAGGAGTTCAGTCGGTCATGACATATGGTTGCTTATCCCAATGGGCTCTTCTTTTACAACCTTTCAACAGCTGTGCAATCAGTTCTGGACCCGTCTGGCAAAAAAGGTGCGGGACCACTGATCAAGGGCTAGCATATGAAACAAATGGTGAATTGTCGTCAACGTTCATCAACGGTCATCAACTGATTCATGGGAAAGCACTGCCATCATTCGAGGTCTCTTGACACATGTCGCCAGCAGAATCCTGGTGTCGCGCAGCGCACTGGTTTCGCTCAGGTCGCTCATGGGCAGAGACTTTGGCTGCCCAAATGATCAAAGACAAGCGTCCAGCATCCTGGCATCGCTTCTGAGGCTGTTGCTACGGTTTTGCCTATAGGACAAAAATCACGCAAAGATTTAACCAACATGTGCCAAACATGTACCAAAACTGTGGGGGATATCTGACCAGCAAGCAGGCACTGATTATTTTCATTGTTGGTAGCAGTCCTAATAAATGCTGAGATATGCTGAGATATCCCATGGACAGCTTCAACCATCGGATCCCCCCATGCAGGATCCAAACAAGGATCCCACACGTTCCTGGGACAGTGCATGGCTCGCGTTACCTTCTGCAATCTGGCAGGTTCACGTTACGAAAAGAAACCAACAAAAACAGCCCTTCACAGTGACATACCTGTGCCTCAAATATGTGTCACCGTGTGTCGGAACCACTGCGCTTGGTTTGCCAAGTAAACACGATTAGCAATCAAACAATGCCCAGGTACCCGAAACGTCAGCAAACCTAAAGGAATCAAACAATTCTCAGGTAATCACCAGTACCAGGACACAATGAATCACCTTGAACCTCACTCCAAGCACAACCAGAACAAGCCTCACCCCGTGGCCATCTGTAGCCATCTGCGGCCTCTGGCTCGTGTTTCGCCGGGGAGTTGGGCATGACATGCGGCACGCCGTGCATGAAGACTTCATTAAGCTCAGGAGTGAAGGCGAAGACATCGCCGTTGCGCTGCGGGAAGGACCTACAGGTGACCCGGCAACGTGGGTGTCGCCACTGGATGGTTCAGCCCAGGACGTGATCTTGCAGGATCTGGTGGGCAAATGTGATAAGCAAAGAAGAGTTGGGTGCTTCCACTGCCAGGAGAGCCATCTGTTTCTTTTCGTTTGTTGTTCTTTGATGTTCTTTGCGCCGAAGACCATCTGCTTGTTCCAAATCATCCACGCCCCCAGCGAACAAACACAAACATCTAACCCACCTTCAGGAAGCATCACTGCCCTAGTTGCCCCCGTGTTCGGTCAACAACCCCATGGCATCCACGGCAAGCCATGGCACATGGTGACCCCTGACTTCACGTGCATCAACGTCAACTCGCGCGTAGCCCCGAAGGAAGCGCCCACGGTGAGCTGGGGCACGCCGTTCTCGTCGCTACCGCGGTCGTAGTGCATGGGTTTGTAGTCCTGCATAGGCCCCTGGATGGCCCTGCCCCTGGGAACAAGTCGGAGGTGAAACCGTCCGGGAGCACCTCTAGTAGTGAGTTGGATCTTTATTGGGGTGATCTTCTTCTTGGTTGCTGCTTCTTTCCGTTCACATCCAGGGTTCAATGGTAAATTATGGCTAGTTTATGACGTTTATGATTGTTTTTCTTCCATCACCTTCTCAAGGAGTTCAGCAAAGCTCAAAGGCCAAACACACAGCACCGCTCAGGATTACGCTTATTTTTGTTATCCATTGCATGATCGATCATGAGAGTGGAGAGCCTGCTAATAAGTGTGAAACGTAACATGCATGCTAGGGAACCAGAATCAAAGGAGAATCACAAATGTTCTGGTTCTTCTCTCCAGTGTTTGCTCGCATCATCATCATCATCATCATCATCATCATCATCATCATCATCAGGATTTTAGAGGCTGATGGCCCAAACAAGTTCACCCCCCACAGAAGCCTGTGCCCAGCAGCCCCCAAGCAATGCCACCCATGGGACCCTCCCATGAGGCACCTTGTTGTTGCGGTAGTAGTTGACGCGAATGGCGCTGGCGCGAACCCCGAAGGCCTCCTCCATCCGTTTCACCAGTTGGACCCGCAAGCGCGCCTCAGGTGCCTGCGGAGAAGAGGCTGTGAAAGTCAGGGATAGATCTTGTGATGATGTCATGACTGGTTGGTGGTTTCAAACCCTATGAAAAATTATTAGTCAACCAACCACTTGTTGATAATGACAAGGGAAAATAAAAAATGCTTGAAACCACCAGCCAGATGATGTTGGTACGTATGTGATGATACACATCATGATGTTGGTATAGTCATGGATCTTGTGATGCTATGTGATGTGCAAATATGCGCGATGTGCATAGACACCATGATGATCCATGATGTAGATATAATGATGCATGATCATGGATCTTTGGAATAATCAAGAAACATGGCCGTTAAGTATGGTGGATGTATAAAATAGCAAGAGAGTCAACCGGTTGGCTAATTTGATAAACCGGCAAACCGCCACGATGGTTCCATGTTGCTGGTGGTACACCATGGGCAAGATATACAGCAAATGTGGCACACATTGCTTGTGGTACCATGCAATGTCTTGTTCGCCAACTTACCAGCAGAAAAGTATTTTGATTACTTGCCCCTGTGTGGTTGGTTGTTGCATGGGTGTGGCTCTGTTACCATTACTGCCATTACTGTAGAACTCTGGCGGATAATTTGACCGCTGCATTTTTCGATTGTCACTCTCCGTGGGCCTATCATGTTCATACGTGCTACCCCAATAGAAAATGCAGCTACACCACTGCCAACAACAGCAACCAAAGCAACAACTTGCTTGTGATAGTTTGTCATGTCTTTCTTCATTTGTTCAGAGTGGCGCGTCTGCTTCCCAACAACTGCAACAAAAACACTAGACTTTTAACCATGATCATATGACCAACATGATAAAATAGGTTGAAAACAGCAGCATTGCAATACCCTTGTTAAAAGAAAAGAACCAACCATAATGAAACCAATTTGCTTTTGGTTGTGACATATTATGACAATTTTTACGTTTTTGCCCGCTCCCCCTCTTACTCCTCAGCTAATTGTTGCTGACTTTTTTGATGTTTCGTTGAATTTTCAATGAATCCTCATGTGGTGGTTTCTCATAATAGAGGCGCCCCCAGTTATCATCCTTCAGGTTCATCAGTTAGAGGCACCTCCAGCTCTCATCCTTTACATATCTTTAGTAATCAACCATAATAAGCCCACCACTTTTTGAGGGTCCCTATGGCTTAAGAAACCACCATGTCGCTTACCAATCACCCACAGCCGCGCCCCCCGTCTCTTACCTGTCCCTGAAGACCACGATCGAAGTGGTGCGCCACATGTCGCGCCCCATGCCAATCGGAGAACTCCTTTCCTAGCATGGCTGCTGCTCGGTGGTTTGATGGGTAATAATAGCCGCTGGTTCCAGAGATTGCGTTCTCAATAAGAGCTGGTTGACAGGGCTAGCATATGATAGCATTAATGTTAATGTTCCACAATAGGGATATCTATCCTGGACCAAGTGATTACCCGAAACTAGCTCACACTAGAGCACCAACAAGAACCAGCAACAACAAATGAGCGAATGATATTTGGGATGCTTACAAACAGTAGTGATCAATAAGCTGTTTAGTCATGAGTCATAAATTAAAAATGCACGAATGAGCTAGAATGCTAGGAGTACTAAGCAAAACCTTCTTGTGAACATGGGATCACCAACAAAATTCCTGGGATACAACACCATGAAGCAAAACGCAACAGATCATGGCTACCATGAAAGCTTGAGGAGAGGCCATGTTTCTGTCGCATTGTAGGGAGGTCACCTGCCCGGTGGGACCTACCATGATCCATGACGCAAAGTAGCAACCAGGGACCATTGGTCGCGGCAGCTACTCGATGAAGATTTTGTGGTGCAGTGATTCATTGGTTGCTCAAGCAACCCGGACTCATCGTCAACTGCTGGCTGCTGGTTGACATGATTGTTCAATACTGGTTGTTGGTTTAGTTCAAGAATGGTTAAGTATGGTTAAGTTGCATAATTCAACTACTGTACATTGGTTCCTCAAGTCTCCATTGGTGATATTGAAGCAACCTGTCACTGATCTGACGGCAACTGCCCTCTGGAAATTGAACGCTGCAGTGGTGATTCCGCGAGCTATCGGTACACACCTGCAGCTTGATGTTGGTCGTCACCTATTCCCCAAGGCATGGGGAAGCTGAAGCACCGAAACATCAGCTGACCCCACCCACGCTCCTTCTTCTGCCAACTCACTTCTCAAGCGTTCCAGCATGGACACATCCTCGTTGCTACAAAGGAATCCCGGCAAGAAGAAGGCGTCCTACAGCGATGCGAAGGGATTTGTTCGGACTGGGCCCACGCAACCCATAAATCGTAGCCAAAGGTTAAACCCCATTTTGTGCACGCGATTTCTCATCATAGTTGGAATTATAAGCCGCAGCAACAGCATGCAACAACCATAACAGGTGTACCAATGGTAAGCACATATGACTGATAATTCATCCTGCATCATGATGATTCATCAACATACCATCCATCCTCAACCATGATCACTGACTCCATGGACAGCTATGAACCATGAACCAACCCATCAGCCATGACCCCATGATGCTTGAGCCATGCTTAACGTCCCATCGCCTCCGCATGGATCACAGGCAGGCCATCGGGGCCCCGGAGCGGCGGCTGCGTGGACACGCGGATGTTGGGCTGCCCCCAGCCGCAGCGGTCCCAGGCGTTCCAGCAGTCCTGCAACAACCAGTTAGGTGGTTGATGGTTAACTAAGGCTTTATAAGCTAACCACCAACAGAATAGTGCTAACCATGAACCGTGAACCATGAACCATAGAACAGTGCTAAGCATGGTTAATGGCTAAGGATGACAATGACAAGGAAAAAGTGGATTGTTAATGGTTAGATAGGGCTAAGAATGGTGGTTAATAGTGGTTAGCAACAACAACAACAACAACAACAACAACAACAACAACAACAACAACAAC